>OZ038501.1:71404351-71422488 GCA_964036315.1 Acanthosepion esculentum
TCACTTTATCTCATTCTCTTTTTTTTCACACTCTGTTTCTCTCATCCTCTTTCCCTCACTATATTTCTCTCTCTCTCTTCCTCTCTTTCTCTATATTATACTATTTCCCTCTTGCTTGCTTTCTTCGTCTTAATTTCACTCTATCTTACTGATTCTCGTTTTCTATCTAATTCCCTCTCTCTCTTTCACCCTTTATATCTTTTCCTTCTCTCTGTCTTTCTCTGGCTCATTCTCTTTCTCTTTCTCTCACTCTCATTGTCTTTCTTTTTCTAATTCTACCCTCCCTCACATTCTCTTTCTCTTACTCTCTCTAATTCTCTTTTTTATCACTATCTTTCCCTATAAAATTCCTTTTCTTCCTCACTTTCTCTTTCTCTGTGTCATTCTATTTCTTTCTTTTTCTCTCTCATTCTCTCACTCCCTCTCTTTATATATGTAGCATTCTCTTTCTCTCTCATTGTCTTTCTCTTTTTCTCACTCTGTTTCTACCTCACTTTCTACCCGCACTCTCTTTCTCTATGTCAGTCTCTTTCTGTCACTCTCACTTAGTTTTTTTTCTATGACGCTCTCTTTCTCCCTCACTCTGATCATCTAATGTCCAATCTCTTTCACATTTTTTCTATTTTAAGAGAAAGAGAGAGAGAGAGAGAGAGAGAGAGAGAGAGAACAAAAATCTATCTTCCTTTTATCAAACGGAAACCCATATAAAATTGATCGCTGCTTGCCGACGCAGCACTTGCGAACAAGAAAGAACACAAGTTGACGGAACAACTTATGGCAGCATCTAGCTATTTTCAACAGTAAAATAATGGAACCTAAGTGCCAATCTAGTAATACGTTTAATTTCCTGCTGTTGAGGTACAAAAGTCGAATGCCCAACAGAAAAATTGCCATGAAGATATTTATAGTAAAAGCACAGAGAAGTTACGTTATAGCGCTGAGAAAGTGACTAAAGCCGAGATGTCTGATTAGGACTGATAAAATTGCAGAATCTTCAGATGTGGCAGCGATATACACTTCACTGACAATTATTATTATTATTTCATTGGGTTATTATTATTTCTTGGAATTTCTGATTGGCCGAGTAGGTAATGGCTGCTCCAGTTCCTTCTACGCAGTAACTACTTATTTAAGACGTTGCATACCGAGAAAGACAATATTCAGCAAATGCTATTGAACTTCCAACGTCATGATCTTTTCAGTTGGAAATTTCAGTGTACGGGGCTTGACCCGGGGGCGGGAAGCAAGAGCAGTTAGCGATAGACAAACAAAGCCATGGAGTTTTACTTTGAAAAAAAAACTGACTTAAAAAAGAATCATGTCATCCAAGAACCATTATAGTCTCAACGCTGAACCGAGACATTCAAAGAAGACAGAAAGATCCCGCTTTTCCTTTGGAGAAGTTTACGATCAAGGAAGATCTGCAACAAATCTGCAAACGCACAGAGGACAGAGAAGGCTGGCAAAATAATGTCAAATCAGTATACACTGTCACTGAAGATGAGAGAACATGTTAATTCATGACCTCAAATCGAAACAGTTTTGATGATGAAGATGATCATGATGATTCCTGTTGTATATACACATTTCAATCTGTATACCACCCAGGGACCTGAGGGCCGAAATAGCTTTAAACATTTTCAACTGATCATTTTTTATAAAAAAGTAAAAAATAAAACGAAAACAAAAATCACGCACATCTTACATAGATAAAGCTCTTTGAAATGTGTGAGCCGTACTTGTAATTTCTGTTCTGTTTCTTTCAGGCATAGTCGACAAGGAATCCCTTCAGTGAGCCTATCGGAACATTTTCAATTCAATCCGACGGCTCCAACTATAATTTTGATTATCTATATGAATAAATGCAATATTGGAGTTCAATTCTCCCACAGAATTTTGGGATTAAAAGAGCCCAACTCTATAGTAATTTGGTATTTATTCGACCGTCCCCACCCCCGGAGTCGCGTTGTTACACACGTTCGGTTTAATGTGGGGAGCCCGAGCGCGTACACCCGGGCTAGGAACAAAGATTATTCGTAGCCCCCGAAACCGTCGGTTGCCCTGGTCTCGGTGCGTGCACCGATCCCCTTCTCTAGTGAAATAAAAGGGCGCGCCCTTTGGCCAGCTGTTCCCCAGTGCTGGGAAGCTCTCAGTATAAATTCCCTCAGTTGCTGTTCTGCCCAAATACAGAGTAGCAACTGAGAGATGATAGATGAAGTTGTTACAATCTACTTTATAGTAATTTGGTATTTACTCGACTCTCCACGAAGTCGCGTTGTGACAAAAGGTCGGTTTAATGTGGGGAGCCCGAGCGCGTAAACCCGGGCAACGCACAAAATTTCTCTGAGGCGCCGCAACCGTTGGCTGCGCGGGAAACGGTGCGAGCAATATTCTCTCTCTGGTGCAACGAAATGGCGGGACCTCTGGTAGCTCTTTTCCAGAGCCAGCACTACCTCAGTATAATTTTCCTCAGTTGCGAATCTGTCCTTCCACGGATTTACACGCATAAGGCTAAATATCTGTTTTATATATTGTTGACTACTAGGAAATATCACTTCAGGTTTAAGTAATTTCAATATTTTATTAATTAACTGTCCTTTATTACTGTTCTTTTTATTCAAGCATTGTTTTGATTTTCATATCAAAAATAGTTCAATTTAGGAATATAGTCTTATTTAGTACATAAAAGTGTTCGAAATGTCCATTTTATTTGGTCTTCAACAAGTTGACATCGATAATTTGTAAGACTCCTTAACTAAAACAAACCTGGCCCCACATCTGACTAATTAATTTCTTCTGTCTTTGCAGTCATATTCTTTGAACAAATATATTGAACGTCAATAACCCCTTCAACATTTTATAAATAGTGAACATGGCCAGAGAAAAACAACTAATTTTTCCTAGAAAAATGACCTGGTTATATTTTTCATTCGTGCAAATACATGTATTTTATTTCTGTAAACTTCTGTTAAATGTTATTCAGTTTCACCATGTTTCATTTGTTTCAAAATGGCTAGAATTCTAATGTTTAGCTATCTGAATAAATACAAAAGTTTTCTTTCATGATTAAAACCAATTTATGAATGAAATGTTCATTTAAAAGTTTTGTTTCAAAGATTCCAAGTAGTGAATTTATTTTACTTTGCAAAGCGACAGCGAGCGGACGAAGTCTACTTGTTATTAATAATTCCACTACTCCTACAGTTTAATTGTTAAATATGAGAATGTCATAAAACATAAAAATAAATCTCTATCTATAAAAGGCAGGATGTGTGTGTGTGTGTGTGTGTGTGTGTGTGTGTGTGTGTGTGTGTGTGTGTGTGTGTGTGTGTAACGAATGCACGGCCGCAATTTTCGACGGATTTGCACCAAAATTTACATGCACATGCTCCAAGTTAGTGTAAAGGCCAAGACCGGCGTTACATATCCAACTCCCATCGATAGTGGAGATAATCGATTTTCTCATGCTTCTACGGTAGTTTTCATGTAGTTTTCGGCCATTTTCTACTGGCCAGAGTGAGAGCCTATAGCTGGCTGCCACGAATAAGCAGGGAGATTCTATTGACCAGCGTGAGAGCCAACAGCTGACTGACACGAATGTTAACTAGCATGCTAGCATGCAAAAAAAAAATCGATAGCTGCATTCGTCACAAGTGGGAAAAATTTAAATCTGCATGGCACTTTACTCCAATTGGCTCATTCGCTTCCTTAAACTCAATGTTGATTCTGATTACGCAGAACTGGGTTGGGTGTGAAAAAGTATTTGTTGTTAACATTCATTTTTCATTCAGTTTTTCCAGTTACGAGTCCTTTTTTAAAGCTGATCGTTTTGTGTTCATTTTGTTTAGTTCTTTTTTCGTAACAGATTTAATGTTTAGTATAGAGCTTAGAAAAAATTCGCAGTGTGAGATAGGCCAGAAGTAAGGCATGTAGCAACATCAGCACGGCAAAGGGCGCTCCTTTAAAGGCAAGGAAGGGCAAAAATATTTTAAGTCAAGTGATAGCGATTGCTTTATGAGTCGTACGATTTTTGAATCAAGCACGGGCAACGTAATATATATTATAAGAAATAAAAAAGTGTCAAACATTTATAAGTGCAATTATTATTATTGTTCTTGTTCTTAGAGAAATGCGGGGGTGTAATGGATTGTGGCTCGGAATGAGAAATCAGAGTGTCGAGTTCGAATTCCGGTCGAGTTCATTGCATTCACTTACGCGCTGATACCCTTTGAACAGCTATGAATCCAAATCCACTCCCTTCCATCTATGGGTTAAATAGTATCATATGTATTTAGAAAAAAAATTATTGTTATTCTTGAAACATTGTTAATGCAATATCCATTCTCAAAAAATGAATTTTCCTTAAAATCCCAAGATATGTTTCGTCGTTAAAATAACCCACAAATTATTAATAAACCATAAAAAGATAAATCAGTATTTACATTAGTCGGACTATTGTCCTCATCTTTGTCGCCATATTTGTCACAACGTCTCGGCCGTTGTACGCTCCGGCCTTCTTCAGGTGGTTGGAATTTCGAACCGAACTCCAATCGATCACTGGGGTAGACTGTTATCAGTTATCTCCTGCTAATTTCCCTCTGAAAGTTCTCCACTGCCTGAACCGGGTATTGAACTCACACTCTTTGGGTCTGTCACTGGATCTAACCAACGCCTTTATCCACTGTGCCATGTGTCCTTGAGATAAATCAGTTAATCAATCCACAGGCGGTTATTATAAATTGTTTAAATGTTAACTTGGAGGAATTATAGGATAACCATTTATTACATTAATAAGTTATAAAGGTAAGCATTTGAACAGTAATCCTCTTCCTTGGGTTACTCTCGAGTCTTGTATTAGATGAACTTAAGTGTAAAAGAAACATTCTTTTGGTTCTCAAAAAATTAGTGACTCCACCCCCCCTCTGATTTTATCAAGATTTTTTTTACTTCTCCTAGACACGTTGCTAACTAAGGTAAGATAACACAGTCTACCCTGTTATTTTACCGATATTCGGTGGAGTTGAAATAGATTTATGCGTTCCCAATGAGAAATAATGCGAAGTAGACGAAACCTGTCTCAGCCGGAGTTGAAACCGGCACGACGTATCCGTTTCTCGGGCTATTAGCCGTCAGTTCATCCGTGTCTACAGAAAGATCGTTAAAGAGCAGAGGATTTCCTGAACATAGCTTAGAATTCTAATTCTTGCTTATTAAACGTCTTACACCCCCACTCCCTTACCACTTGCATCTATACTCACACATTTTGGTGTGTGTGTGTGTGTGTGTGTGTGTGTGTGTAAATGAATCTATACACACCAAAACACATACTGGCGCACGTAAATAAACACAAAGTCAAAAACGTATGTATGCACTAACAAAAACGCACATGAAAGCAAACGGATCCAGTGATAAACACACGCACACACATACGAACCATCACACACACGCATAGACAAATAAAGCCAGAAACACGTACACACACAACGAATTGCCTACACGCACCCATACCGCATACATACGCAAACACGCAAACATATACACATGGAAGAATAAATAAACAAACACGTCGTATTGCGTGTGTCCGTTGAATTTTAAAAGCGGGAAAAATAGCCGCACATCAGGCAAAAATAGTAGCTCGGAAAAGAAATGTTTATTTCATTTCCTTTCGTTATTGGATTTCTCTGGCAAACGCTCGGCTGCAAATATGGCGGAAATTGTTGTGCGCAGGTCGCTCCGTGCACGTTGCTTCCGGGCCTACGGTGTAGCAATTGGCGCATGCGCGAGGTGAGCTGAAAACCGTCTTGGATGTGCAACGAGGCGACGAGAATATTTCGTACGTTTCTGCGATAATGAGAGACTGATTTAAATGATAAAAAAAAGAAAGAGACGATAAAGAGGGAAAGAAAGAAGGTACAAGAGATCACCAGTTGATTGAAGTTTGTATATTGCAATAAGAAAAAAAAAAAGAAAAAAAAAGAAGAAATGATGTATAAATTGATTCGGTTGGGCTGGAGGAGCTAATTTCTCTGTAGGTGTACAACACTTTTTTAAAAAATCACCTGGCTACATACGCACGTATATTTTATCTAGACTTAACGGCAAATAGGCTGGTCCGATTAACAAATGCAAGCAAGTTTACAGATTGGTCACCATTTCACTGGGTGACCGACAGCGAATCGGGACTAGGAGCACAAGCATCTGTGTTAGCAAGGAAACAAATAAAAGCGTTTGGAAGCGCCATGTCGTCCTATAGGGCAGCGAATGAAGAAGAGGTGAAGATAAAACTTGAAATGTGGCTCTGTAGAAGGATGCTGAGAATAACATGGACTGAACATGTGAGTAACGAGCAAGTTTTACGTAAAATAGAAACAACAGGGACACTTATACTTACAATACCTAGGGCAATTACATTTCTTAAATTTTTAGGGCGCATAATGGAGGGAGGAACTCTAGGAAACTTTGACACTCACGAGACATAAAGAATGTAAAAGAAAAAGTGAAGGTAGCAGGTCACTTATCCCACGAGCTTATCTAAATGTATATTGGAGCGGGGAGTTAGAGGGATGGTAAACACTGAAAACGCTAAACGAGCTGCAAAGTGTAGGTAATTGTGGAGAGCCATGATCGGCCCCACACTGAACGGACACGGCACATAGAAGAAGAACAAGAACAAGAAGAACAAGAAAAAGAAAGTTTCGAGTGATAAAAAGATTTTTCTGATATCTTTAAGGGAATAATCAGCGTTTGTAGTAATTTCAGCGGGAACTTATCTAACTATCTATCTATCTATCTATATATATATATATATATATATATATATATATATAGAGAGAGAGAGAGAGAGAGAACGAGTGTAACAGCAAAATTGTCTAGTTCTTGTAACATCATAAATGTCCATAATTGTCCATCCTACAAAATGTTTAATATCTAAATAAACACGAAACAAACTGAGTTTCTTTTTCTCCAGGTTTTCAGATAAGACGTTCAGCCACCATTTATTGACACCATTTATTGTAGAAATCTCAGAATAATCATTTGAATCATTGTCTTATCAAAATAAAGTGTCGCTGCCGACACTTGGGTTTGAACACGGATCGCCAGAGAGCAAGCACAGTTTGCCCTCATCTTGAAATAATTCGATCGTGCGACGGCTAAAGGATATATATATATATATATATATATATATATATATATATATATATATATATATATATATATATATATATATATATATATATATATATATATATATATATATATATATATATATATATATATATATATATGGGGATTAGCGGCGTCTGACCGAGAATTGTTTGAAGGCGTTGTTATTATTGTATCTGTGATTTACAAAGTCTCTCCTACAAACGGGCATTACAAATGTCATTCTGCTAGAAATATACCATCTTAAATTCGTTTTCTGTCAGCCTCACTTTCTTCTCAAGTGGACAATGATGAGAGTAAAAAGATCATTCAGACCTTCAGTAATGGTACCAACATTCATACTCTGGCTTCTATATTCATAGTTTATTCAAAAACCATCACGAAAGCGGGGGATAAATTTTAAAAAGAAGGAACAGTTGAGTGGGAAACTGGATCAGGAGGTCACAACAGAAAGAAGGTCATCATCCCAACTTAGAGCTAAATTGATCAACTCGAAAAGATCCATCTCAATTCATAGGGCATTTCGTACGTGAGAGAGGAGTTTCAGCTATCACAGTTCCAAAGTGCAGTGAAAAAAGACTTGAAAATGAAATCGTACGTGAAACGTGGGAGGCATCTTGTTACTCCAGGATAGAAAATTAGAAGGTTAGAGAGGGTGAAGATCATCTTGAATAAGTTGGAATTCTTTTACAATTGCCTGATGAGGGTGCGTTGATTCGCATAGAACATGAGTCCAATTGTATATCGGTTTTTGACATGTTTTTGATGTAATATCCTAATATAATATAATTAATATAATATAATATAATATATATGTGTGTGTGTGTGTGTGTGCGTTTTTGTGTGTGTGTGTGTGTTTTCCTTAAAATATCGATTATTTATGATTTTTTTTAAATATAGTAGTTTGAGTCAAAAACAAAATAATATATTAATATATTATATAATTATATTATAATATAATATAATATATATATATGTCTGTGTGTGTGTGTGTTTTGTGTGTGTGTGTTTTCCTTAAAATATCGATTATTTATGATTTTTTTAAAATATAGTCTTTTGAGTCAAAAACAAAATAATATATTAATATATTATATAATTATATTATATTATAATATAATATAATATATATATATATGTGTGTGTGTTTGTGTGTGTGTGCGTGTGTGTTTTCCTTAAAATATCGATTATTTATGATTTTTTTTAAATATAGTAGTTTGAGTCAAAAACAAAATAATATATTAATATATTATATAATTATATTATATTATAATATAATATAATATAATATATGTGTGTGTGTTTGTGTGTGCGTGTGTGTTTTCCTTAAAATATCGATTATTTATGATTTTTTTAAAATATAGTAGTTTGAGTCAAAAACAAAATAATATACCTAGTATAGTTAAATGGGAAATTATAAAAAAAAGTACCCTCATATAATATTACCAATAAGATGTGTAGACTGTCGAGATGCAAATTAGCCATATTAACTTTTAATAACCAAATTAAATTATTAAATAAAAAGAATGAAATAATGGATCGATGCCAACATATTAACAAATATTTACTTTGTTTGGTTTGTTTTGTTTACGGCATATCAACGCCAATGGGTTATTTAATGCCAACAAAATTTTTGATGCTGGTAATATTTTTTACTTCATAAATCGATTTTTGGTAATATTTTATTTTCTTCAAAATTTATTGCTGGCAATAATGTTTTTTAAAAAGTATTTCTGCTATTAAAATCTATTTTTACACTTTCATTGTTTTGACCCCAATTTGGGGGTTAACTATTTGCTCATAGCTGGGACCCTAACAGGTTCTATCACCCCGTGTCAGGGTGGACCTGGGAACAACAGCAATTAAGAGGTGGTTCCACGCTCCTCAAAACCTCCTGATCAAAGGCCTTTCTGTTGGACATAGTTTATCGTCTTACGCAGGACCTGGATGTAGTTTATCGTCATGTCCAGGACGGATTTACTTTGTTATTTTAATAATTAATATAACATAAAAAATCAATTAAAATATTAATTAAAAATATTATCTAAAGATATTATAATTTAATTTATAATAAAAATATAACAAATATTAAAATGTAATTAATAATATAACATAAAAACTTCTATATATAAAAAAAATATTTTCTAAGAAAAAAATTTTAACTGGAAGAATAATCTACAGCTGAAAAAAAAAAATAAAAGACGGAAATAAAAGCAAACATTCATGAACGTGTGCGTGTAAAAGAACATTAAAATCATGAATACGCACAAGTACAAAACGGAGTAAAAACGGTCTGAAAAAGACGCGGGAGAAATTGAAAAAAAGAAAAGAAGGAAATACCGTTTAAAGTCAAAACCCTTTTAGACTGGATATTTTACCAAGAAACATCGATGCCGTGATAAAAATTGATATTTAAAAACTTAAGTAATCTTTTAATATATATATATATATATATATATATATATAGATAGATAGATAGATAGAGAGAGAGAGAGAGAGGGGGGGAGAGAAAGAGAAGTAGATAAATAGATAGATAGATAGAGAGAGAGAGACAGAGGGGGGGAGAGAAAGAGAAGTAGATAGATAGAGAGAGAGATATTAGAGAGAGAGAGAAAGAAAAATAGACATGTAGAATAAGTAAAGAGATTTCCCTAGAATTTTAGCGACATCTTACGTGTGCTCGTGTTTGCTTCCTTGACCTTGTTTTCGAATTCCCACTCACACACATACACTCACATATACAGACACACAGACACAGACACACAAACAGACACACACACACACACACATATATACATATATATATATATATATATATATATATATATACATATATATATATATATATATATATATATATATATATATATATATACTTGGACTAAATTATGAAAAAGAGTGATAAACAGGAAATAAGCTGAAATGGAAAAATATGTATGCCCAATACGGAATTTCAAATTTACCTACGAAATCACACGTCTACTCTAAATTACAATTTTGTATTATATATATATATATATATATATATATATATATATATTGTATGTATGTATGTATGTATGTATGTATGTATGTATGTATTGAAAAGCCTGAAGCAGCCTTGGTTAAGCGAGCGAATGAATCAAACTTTATCCAAATATTGTCGTAATCATTTGTTGGAATTACATCTCTGGGAAGAGAGCAGGTGACCAATATTCTCACTAAATACTTATGCCTTCTGACCATCACGCAAAGGGACGCACTCCATAACTGGCGTGCCACTCGACACGACCGATTCTTCCCACCAGTATTTGTTATTCTATGCGTATCTCAATTTACTTTAGAATGAATTTGAGCAGTGAGCTGTGTACGCGATTTGTACATGTGCTCCGCGGCTAATTTGGGGCCAACTAATGCTGGTTTCATGATTGGTAAATTTTGGCGAAGAAAAGACGACGGGTTTCATGTTGTTATTGTTGCCAGAGATTTTAAATTGCGTTCTTTTTGAGAAAAGCGAGTCTCTTAAGCATGTATTTCCGACACCTACCTATGTACTTAGATGTTCATTTTCCAGGTTATTTTATTTTGTGTCGACTCATAGTTTCGCCATTGTTCGCTCTTCGGGACGCAGATAAGAATTCTGTTATTTCTTATATTAACCCTGAAGCGCTAAGAAGCGCGAAAATCTGTGTCGATCCTCGATAGGTGTCGTGAACATACATTAAGCGTGTTTCAGTTTACTTTAGAATGGATTTGAATCGAAAGTTGTGTATGCGTTTTAATTACACCCTTGTGCAAATTAATTGAAACAACCGCTGAATGACATTTGTAATGGCCGTCTGTAGGAGAGACTTTGTAAATCACAGATACAACAATGGCAACGCCTTCGAACAATTCTCTGTCAGACGCCGCTAATCCCTATATATATATATATATATATATATATATATATATATATATATATATATATATATATATATATATATATATATATATATATATATATATATATATATATATATATATATATATATATATATATATATATATACTTTACCCGTCACATGATCAGGTTATTTCAATATGAGGGCAAACAGTGCTTGCTCTCTGGCGATCCGTGTTCAAACCCAAATGTCGGCAGCGACACTTTATTTTGACAAAACAATGATTCAAAGGACTATTCATAGATTTCTGCAATAAATGGTGTCAAGATGGCTGAACGTCTTATCTGAAATCCTGGAGAAAAAGAAACTCAGTTTGTTTCGTGTTTATTTAAATATGAAACATTTTGTAGGATGGACAATTATGGACATTTATGATGTTACACGAACTAGACAATTTTTGCTGTTACACTCGGTCTATCTATCTATCTATCTATCTATCTCTGTATATATATATATACGGTGAGTTTTCGACCCATTGGAGTGAAGTGCGTAATCGGTTTCTATTCTTTTCTCGGATTGTCATTTGCAGTGATGTGCAGTAATATGAATCTATTTTCGGGGTGTATGATGGAATTGTTTGGCCTTGAAAAATATTGCATCATCCGTGATTGCATCAGATTTGTATCACACCTAGACACTATTGTCTCAACTGTCGATTAGTTGTATTACGACCATTGTCTGCGATGGACGTTACTCCAAGGAAGCTTACGAAAATTGTAACGCTGCAGGAACACACTGCCAAGCCTTACAGTGAGCAAATCAAGGTACTATAGACTGGCACGGAAAGTCTTCTGATTTAAATCCAATCGAGAATCTGTGGACAATCTGAAAGTAATGACTTCATGGAATTGACGTACAAAGTACTAACCGGTCCACTGGCTCAGGTGTCATTGGAAAAATACGAAAAAATGTAAGTAATAACGCAATTATTTGTTTTGTTTCAGTTAATTTTGCACAAGAGCTGTTCATTTTTCTTTTATCATTTCGCCCCAGGCATTGGCGATAAAGCCACTAAGACTCAAGGGAATATTGAGAGTGAAAGAAAATGTTACTGAAGAGGAACAACAATAAAAAGAACAGGGTTCGAGTAGACACAGGACAGAGTTTATCATTGTATCTAAATATTTAGAGATCGTTGTTGACAGGAAAGTAAAAAACCGCAAAAGATATCCACGGACGAAAAATACTAGAGAAGAAACTATTAGAATAGAACTTACGGTGACAACTCAAATATGATGAGACCTAAGTGCCAATCGAGTACTATGATTAGATTTCAAGAAGTGGAGGCATCAAAGATGCAAGTGACAAATGATATGAGAATATTGGTAGAAAAGACACATGGAAGCTACGTCACGGCGGTGGAAATGTGTTAGAAGCCGAGATGTCAGGTTAGGACCGATAACGTTGCAAATTCTCCTTTGGATTTTGTCAAGAATAAATAACGGAATAGATAGCGACTCGCTATGAGAAATGGGAGAGCCGAGTTCGAATTCCAGTTGTGTTCATTACATCAACTCACTCGAAAATATTCTTGGGAAAAGGTATGAATCCATCTCCTTTCTCCTCGAGCTATGGGTTAATTAGTAAGACCGATTGGGTCCTATAGCCTTGGTTAGCAACCAGTCTACCGTAGAAAGTAACGACAGTCTACTACGGTAAATCTTCCAAGTCAGTTAAGAATTAGAAAGATACATGATCGCCCAAGAGTGTATCACGCATGGACTCCGTTTTTGGAATGATCTGACGCTTGCAAAGATAAAGTCCTGGAATGGAACACGGAGTTCATCTCTTTTTTCCAGAATCTTTGGAATGGGTCCTATGGATGAGTTTCATTTGAATATGGGATGAAGTTGAGTCGCTCGACGAAAGGAGCATCACTGAGACTGCAAAAAATTAATCATGACTATTAAGAAAAGTCAAGGTCTGCTCGGTTGATGTTGAAAAGTTACCAGCTTAGTCTTGGAGGTATTGAGAATTATAAGTAGAGTTCAACTGCCAGGATTTGAAATTGTCATGACAGGTTTTTGGTTGGTTGATTTTATTTGGCGGCATATCAATCTTCATCGGTTCTTTAATGTCGAAATCTATATATATATTTAAGTAATTCATCGAGACTGAAACCTCAACAGATTGCAGAAAGCACTGGACGGCCGTTTCGTCCTATATTTGGGACTCACCAGCAGTGCGCATCCACTACCCTGACAGTTAGGTTGTCAATCAAACATCATACCAACTGTTCCAACGGGCCTCGGTGACGAAGGGATAGCAAATCAGACTCAATAGAGCGCAGCTCGCTTACATATTCCGTGGTGGAACTCTACTGAGATTCTCTCTAACCATAGGACTGTGTCCCCTGGAGCCACGACTTCTATCACCAAACCGCTCGCTCTAGAGCATTAGAAGCCGGTTCAAGCAATGATATACATATGATAGAAATTATTAGGAGGATTTAATAATTATATTTAAGTAACTCATCGAGTCTGAAACCTCAAAATTATGCTGACAGCACAGGACGGCCGTTTCGTCCTATATTTGGGAAATATAAAATATAGGACGAAACGGCCGTCCAGTGCTTTCTGCATTCTGTTGAGGTTTCAGACTCGATGAATTACTTAAATATAATTATCATATCCTCCTAATAATTTCTATCAAATCTATATATATTGAACACAATTTTATGCGTTCAACTAAATAAATTTTGAACACAATTATATGCGTTCAACTTCAGATAAAATGAATTGGTCATTTCTCTTTAAATGGGTATTGTTCGTAATTTTACTATAACCAGTTATTATTAGCTGTTTGATTTTATTCAGCGGCATAACAACCTCTATAGGGAAATTAATTCCGAAATCAAATATTTTGAACACAATTTTATGCATTCAACTAAATATATTTTGAACGTAATTATATACGTTCAAATACAGGTAAAATATATTGTTGGTAATTCTACTATGAAATTGTATTGTTCTTAAATTTACTATAAATCGGTATTGTTGGTATTGTTTATTCTAAAATTATACTACCATTAACTTTACTATATAAACTTTATTTTTATCCTTTCGTAAAGTACTATTTTGCTTAGGGTTCACTATTTGCCTATAGCTGGGGTCCTAACAAGTGCTACCACCTCGGATCAGGTTGGCCCTGAGTACAACAGCAATTAAGTGTTGGTTGCCCCCTCCTCAAAACCTCCAATCTCCAGATCAGAGGCCTTGTTAATAGACGTATTTTATCGTTATACCCATGACTGGTCATAACAGGCGACCTTTCACTCCTGTTGCTTGAATACAAAATGATGAAAATAGTCGCGTTGTTACCGGCAAATTATTCAAATGATCCTTTGACCTATATTTCTTTATTAAAAAATAGGTACAACTTTCTACTTTCTGATTTGGTCTCGTGTCAAGTGACAGGGTATTGACTAGTGGTGGAAAAATATCTTTGTGGGTTCGCTGGTAATCATGGGGTCAAAGTTAGGTGTGGGTTTGGTTTGATTTGTTTTACTGCATATCAACCCCAATGGGTTATTTAATACACTGTATTTCTTGTATTAACATTTTTTTTTAAATATTTGTCTAACTCCTAAAACAACATTAAATAACATTGCAAATGTTTGCTTCATACTCTATGAATTATTTAGTTTAGTATCGTTGGCATTGTTGCTATTATTATTTGTTTTCCCCTAATGTATTCTTTGATCTCTGTCTGGTATATATGTGTTTTGGTTTGGTTTGGTTTATTTTACGGCGTATAAACCTTAATTTTTATTTAATGCCGACAAGATTTTTATTGCTGGTAATTTTTTGTTTCAAAAATGTATTGATTGTAATAATTATTTTCTTCAAAAATTCATTACTGGATATAATTTTTACAAAAATATATTGATGGCATCAAATAGAGCTTTGATCCCAGTCTGGGGGTTAACTATTTGCCCATAGCTTGGGCTCTAACAGGTGCTACCACACCGGGTCCGGGCGGACCCGGGAACGCCAGCAATTAAGAGGTAGTACCACCCTCTTCAAATCCCCCTGATCAGACGCCTTGTAGTTTATCGTCTTACCCAGGGCGCGGATTTAGTTTATCGTCCTACCCAGGGCACGGATTTAGTTTATCGTCTTACCCAGGGCACGGATTTAGTTTATCGTCTTACCCAGGGCACGGATTTAGTTTATCGTCTTACCCAGGGCACGGATTTAGTTTATCGTCTTACCCAGGGTGCTCAATGTTGGGATTTATGCCTACTATCATATAATTTTCATAGATCGGTATTACGTGAAAGAATGGACGATAATGAGTAATAATGATATAATTCCCTGAGTAAGACACCGAATGTAACACGATTGGAAAAAATGTATCAGAAACAATAATAAGTTGATTGGTTGGTTGGTTGGTTCATTGGTTGATTCAATTTAGAGGCATATCAACAAATCTATGGGTTATTTAATGCCGAAGTCTAAATATTATCTACGCAATATAATAGTTCCAACTACATATTTTTAAAGCAATTATATGCCTTTAACTACAGATATTTTGTAGGAGGAGACAGGTTTGCCTACCATTAGGAATAGAGGTTTATCGCTTGTTTTCTGTTTAGGATTGGGTTTTCTGTTTCTTTTAAATTCTACTTTAACTCTATACCTCTAACGTCTCCGTCTGTAGTCTGAAATTTTATTTACTAATTATTATACGTCCTGGGTATGACGATAAACTACGTCCAACCAAAAGGCTGTCGATCCGATCAATCGGCTGGTCATGTCATGCCCCATCACATCTAACCCATCCCAAAACTACTACAACTTACAATAAAATTTCCCTCCCAAACCCTACACTAAATATACTAACACCTTACCCCTAAAATGTGATGGGAAACAATGATGTTGCCAGGGATACATTTTTTTTTAAACAAATGATGTTGCCAGCTATACGTTTTTGATATATCTAGTAATTACTGGATCTGGCATTAAATAACCCATAGTGGTTGATATGCCATAAAACCCCAAACAAACAAACAAACAAACTAATTATTTTAACTTTTCCAGTAGTAGTAGATAAGTTCCCTATCATCCGCTCCACTCTCCTTCTTTTGAGCAGGTGTAGAGACTTATCACTTGTTTCCTTTTTGAGGATTAAGTTCCCGGTTCATTCTACAGTCTACTTCAACTCTACACCGTGTAAACTCGCCGCCTGAAATTCGAAATTTTATTCGCTAATTAAATCTTGACGTCTTCGCGTCTAGAATAAACTACCTTTCCTGTTATTTTGCCTTTTCTTGCGGTAATACAGATACATACAATAAACCTCCACCTCTATGTAGGAAAAGGTTTTAAAAGTGGAAAACATCCCCCCACCACTACCAAAGGACGTGGAGACGCTTCTGGACTCTATCAAGACTGGAAAGCCGCATATGAAACGCTATTTGCTATTTAAAGCCGAGCGCTAATATTTTTACGCAATTTTATTTATTTTTATTCTTTTGAGATAATAATGGCTTCAGTCATAGACGTCTTACTAATTAACCCATAGATGCGGGAGAAGAGTTCAATTTATACATATCCCAAGGGTATGTGCGCATAAGTAACGAACCGAACGAGAATTGGAACTCGGCTCTCCGATTAACAATTCCGAGCCATTATCCATTACACCACCTGCAGCACTTCCAGCACCTGGTATTCCCAAGCGGTTACCCATCTAGATACTGAACAGGCTCAGAGTTGCTTAACTTCACTGAATGTACGGGAACTGGTGTTTCAACGTGATTTGGCCATAATCGCTTTCTCCATCCGCATATGAAAGCTTACAGCACCTGGTATTCCCAAGCGGTTACCCATCTAGATACTGAACGGGCTCAACGTTGCTTAACTTCACTGATTGTACGGGAATCGGTGTTTCACTGTAATGTGGTTGTAAGCCTGGTTATTCCATCTTCATATCCAAGCTTACATCATCTCGTATTCTTAAGCGATTACCCATCTAAGTACTGAGGAGGCTCGACGTTGCTTAACTTCACTGATACGGAAGAAATACCTCCTACATAAAGTTATGTCAGTACCTAGGAGAAGCCACCATTTTCATTAATGTCTTACCATTATGTGGCAGGTATTTTGGGGTGGGGGTATATGTGGGAGGTGTTTCTGCCGCACCCTGTATTTTTAAGACATTTAGTGTACCAAAGTGGAGCTTCGGAATCGTCGTGGTTTCTCAAAGATGAAGAAGAGACAGAAATGTGGTTCTACAGAAGGATGTTGAGAATGCCATAGACTGAACAAGTGAGCAACTACGAAGTTTTGAGAAAATGAAAATCAAAAGGAAAATATACTCAACATCAGGAAGAGACATCTGAGCTTTCTGGACAAATAATGAGGAAAGGGGCTTTGGAAAATCTGATGCTCACAGGGCAGATTGAAGGCTAGAGTGTCAGAGAAAAACAACGCATAAAAAAATTCTTGAACTTGAGTAAAGTATTTTCTCTTTTTTCTCTTTCTTTTCTTTATGCACCTGTTTTCTTCTTGTCTTCTTTTTTTCCTCTTCTTCTTGCTTTTCACCTCGCCCATCTTCTTCTTTTCTTCTCCTTTTTTTTTCTACTTCTTTCTTATCTTCCTCTTTTTCCCTCTACTGATTCTTTTCATCCTCTTCCTTCCTGTTCTTCTTTTTCTTCTCTTCTCCTTCCTCTTCCTTTTCCTCTTCCCTTCTAACTCCTCTTCTTCTTCTTCTTCTTCTTCTTCTTGCTTTTCGCCTCACCTTCCTCCTCCTCTCCTCCTTTCTTCTACATCCCTTCTCATCCCCTCCTTCTGATTCTTTTTTCTCTTTATTTTATTCTTCTCTTCTCTTTCGTCTTCCTTTTCTCCTCTTCTTTCTGTTGTTGTTGTTCTCCTTCTTGATTTTCCCCTACCCATCCTCTTCCCCCTCCTTTTTCCCCTCTCCCTTTTATTCTCTTCCCTCTCCTGATTCTTTTCTTCCTTCATTTTCTCCTTCTTTTCTCCATCTTCTTTCTTTTTCCTTTTCTTTTTCTTCTTCTTTATGTTCTTGCTTTTCACCCCCTTCCTCTCTTTC
>OZ038501.1:71422688-71432688 GCA_964036315.1 Acanthosepion esculentum
TGACAATTAACACTGAACCCCGTTCAACATAACCTCGACAAACCTTGGCAACACTTCTGACGGACGGTGATTTGACAATCAAATTAATACGGCCAAGTTCTTTGAAACGCTACCAATAATCATGATTATCGAATCTATCGACGCCGAAAAACAGCGCCGACCGTGGCCGACACAAAAGTGTTGACATCACGCATAAAAGCGATTGAGCCGACAAAGACATAGAATTACTGGTACCCCCCGCCCCATGAAGATCATACGGCCGCGTCAAGGGTAAGATATATTTTGAACTTATCAAAGCTTTTATAAGATTATCAATTAGGTTGTTTATTTGATTGATTGATTCGTTTTTTATGGTTTATCAACCCATTTCAGATTATTTAAAACCAGAACTTATTTTTAGATTCTAAGAATTTTACGGAGATAAGAATGATCGACTAATAAAAGTCTTACTAATTAACTCCTAGATGGGGCAGAGAAGGTGGATATATACCTAGCCAGAATTTGATAATCAAACAAGTAATTATTATATGTATATGCAGTTGGGGATAGATTCTATACTACAAACGATATATAAACTGATCCCTCACTTTATGACTATACATATTCCTGAGGCAAAGCGGGTTTTAACCGTGAAAGTTACAACTGGTGAAACTAACGAATGATGTTCGTCTGGATAGAGCATTGTGAGGCTTAGGACGTTTCGTCTACGAGAAAGGAGTAGTACAGTGGAAAATAATAATAATAATAATAATAATAATAATAATAATAATAATAATAATAATAATCATAATAATAATAATAATTATTATTATTATTATTATTATTATTATTATTATTTTATGTTTCCTGCTTTGGACAACCTGTATGTTAATGCTACCTGGGACACTGTTAGTAAAATTGTCCATTCCTTTTCTCACGAGTCCCAGAGCTCCGATTACGATTGGTACAGTCCCACGCTTCATTTCCCCAAAACCTGTTAATCTCCAGGTCCTTGTATTTGGACAATTCCCCGATAATTTTCATGGAGGTGTTTCTCTCAGATGGCACTGCTATATCAATAAGCATACACTTCCAGAATTTATATTCTTTTATGATAATATCAAGTCTGTTGCCTTTAATTTCAATGTCAGTTTGATTTGGTACATCACATGTGATAGTTACATCGTTATTTTGGTTGAATGTGTCTGGTTGGTGCTCATATCGTCTTTCAGTGGTTTCGATTTTGTACTTCTTGCATATCTTCCAGTTCACATATGTCGTTACATTATGTCTGTGGGGATAATCATCTTTTACTAGTTCCGCACATCCTGAGATAATATGTCGAGAGCTTCATCATGTATTCCGCATATTCTGCATTTCGGGTTGGTTCCATTCTTGATTATGTGACAGTGATAAGATCTGATTGCGAGGTTTTTGGTCATGAGCTGCAATAATTAGGCTTTCTGTCTCAGCTTTCAACCTGGTATGTCTTCTGAAGGACACCATTTGCATCTTTCGTTCTTTTTAGATATTTGCCATGCAACGCATTGAACTCCCAGTTTCTTTTTTTGTTTTTTTGCAATTTCATTTGGCGAAGTTGTTTTGCTTTCTGTTTTACTCGTTTGGCAGAGATGGTATTCGCTTCGTTTTTTGTCAGTAGGATCTCAGGTATATTGAGCTGTTTCCAGAAGAGTACAGCTTCTTTGATCGAGCGGATTTGGGGTTTTACTATTTGTAGAAGAGGGTCACTGGTTTTTGTGCGATACGCTTCCAATCCGATTGTGGTAGTTTTTAGAGTTAATTTAACTTGGATTAGACCTCGGCCTCCTGAAGCTGTTGTTGTTATTATTATTATTATTATTATTATTATTATTATTATTATTATTATTATTCACCTCTGCCTTTTCCTCCTTCTTTATCCTCATCTTCTTCATTTTCTACTTCTCCATCCTATTCACCATCATCTTCTTCTTCCCATTATTATTATTATTATTATTATTATTATTATTATTATTATTATTATTATTATTCACATCTGTCTTTTCCTTCTTCTTTATCCTCATCTTCTTCATTTTCTACTTCTCCATCCTATTCAACCACTTCTTCTTCTTCTTCTTCTTGTTCTTCTTGTTCTTCTTCTTCTTCTTCTTCTTATTATTATTATTATTATTATTATTATTATTATTATTATTATTATTATTATGAGTTCCAGCACATTGTAGATTGTCCCTGACAGAAAGAGACAATTTGACAATTTGATTTGCCCCTGTTACCTCACCATATAATCTTCTGTTGATAGAATTTCGATTTTGGAACGTTTTTGTGTCCTTCATCATGGTCAAGCCATTGAGTCGATCGTTTAAATAAAATGTTAAACATGAACTTGTAAGCCCGACCAATGATGGCACGAAAGGATTGAAATAATTAACTAAATCATAATAAAATTAACTTTCATTTCAATGCGATTTTGAAATCAACTTCAGTGTTTTATATCCTGAATCGTCAGTGACCCAACGGATCACGGGTATACTAGTTTGCAATAAATTTTCGTGGCAAGCTCCAGCGCACACTATTAACTTTATATACAAAATTCTCTGACTTCTGTAAGTCTTTTCGTCTGTCCGTCACACCCTCTAAAATAGCCACACATTGATCGATCGAAACCAGATTTTGGGGAGAAGTGCAAACAGATAAGGACGGTTACAAAGTACAATTGGTTTTACTAGAGTGCATAGCTTAGTACAATAAAATTTCATTATTTTTTTTTTTAAAATTAAAAGTTTTATTTATTTAACATATAAAATACTCACACTATTTTAAAAACAATTTTATGATTAAAATATCAAATAGTTATTTAATAAAAATGCAATATTATTTTGTGCAAATCTTTTCTTTAATTATATATATATATATATATATATATATATATATATATATATATATGTATAAGAATTAGTTTCCAATTCGACCTTCGTTTGCGAGAGCTATAAACAAATGACAACGCTTCAAAGCGTTGCAATTTGAATTCAGAAAGGAATATTTACGCATGGCCAGTTATATGTTGCATGCTCAAGAGTAAGAAATCATAAGAATTTATTCTTCACTGTTAAAAAAGAAAAAAGTAAATTTTTGTTAATAATAATGTTTACCATGATGTTCGATAAAATTAAATTAAATTAAAGAAATTATTATGTAGGGTTTTTGTCAAAGTGTTTTTCAAAATAAATCAGATTATTCCAATTTCATCGATTGGTTTATGAAATTGAACGAAACGTAGAGTTTGTAAATCTCGACAAATAATGGTAGCAATAATTTCAACAGTATTAAATATTGTGAGGGTTTCAACATGCGTTAGAGTCCTGCAAAAATATTCTAGTTTAATAAAATATTATATTATATATATATATATATATATATATATATATATATATATATATATATATATATAAATGTGAACATATATATATATATATATATATATATGTAGTCTTCAAGTGTGCTATATTTATGGGATAAAGTGCTCAATATCAGAGATAGAGCGTGTGTAAATATAAAAGTGAACATAGAAGTCAAAACTTAGAGGCGACAGTCTGTTTCATGCTAGATGCAATCGTCAGGCCATAATAAAATTTATATATATATATATATATATATATATATATATATATATATATATATAAAATCAAGACGACAATTATATATATATATATAATTGTCGTCTTGATTTGTTAATCTATAATAATATGAACAATTCATTTTGAAAAAAATGATTACTCCTAATCAGTAAAGCCGTTTCTATGCTTAACATAATCTTTTTACAACTACTAAAACATTAAAAATAACTAAAAATTGCCACAATAAATATATAGAAGAAACCTCAATCATTTTAAATAAAACATTATATGAACACAAAAGAGATCTTTTACAAAACAAGACACTCAGTGTTGTCCACCGTAATGAGACTGGCCATAACTTTGATTTAAAAATGTTACTCTAATTAAAAGAGAAAACAATTTAATGAGACGAACAGATATAGAAAGTGCTTTGATCGCTAAATCATCTATTGTAAATTTAAGTCCAGTTCTTACAACATTTCCCCTATTTTAGCAGATCTTCTATTATCAAAACGGGGGTTATTTAAGAACAAATGCAATAACAATGTAAACAAAAAGAATCTGTTACTAAATGAAATTAGCTAGACTACATATCCAAACACATATTTAGAAAAAAATGAAAAGAATTACAACGTATAACACCGAAGAGGGTCGGAGTGTATAACAGCCGAAATGTGAATATAGCAGTAAAAATGAGGGCAATGTTGTAAATAGTGTAAAGTGATGCAATACCTCATCTAAATATAGACGAATAAAATTTAAATTAAAAAGTCTAAAATTTCAGCATAACCTATACTTCGTGGACATGTGTTGTTACATCAGCAGAAGCAACACATTAATCCGATTAAATCCTATTGGAACAAGCGCGTCTACTGAAATTTTTTTTTTTTTTCCACTTTCTCATTGATGTTCCACACATTATTCTGGTATATAAAAATGTATATATCTTATTCCTATATTTATCTATGCTTGTTATTTACTGTTTATAGAGATTTTACTTACCGAAACTGTTTACTTAAAAAAAAAATCTAATCTATTGAGGACTTGAGCTAAAACAGGATGTCTCCCTGGAAATAAGGTAATTTTAAAAAAGAAAAGAAAAAGCAAACAAAAGTATAGACAGAATATAAAGAAGGGAAGACAGAAAATGGATGGTCTAGACATGAATTAATTTTAGTAATGCTGTGTGCGTCCCTGGACGCGTCTTGTCCGCCAGTAGAAAGTGTAACAAATTGAGTTTGAAAAGAGACTTGTGTGCGCAAATGTGAAGGCAAGATGATATACTGAATGACTGCGCACATACGCAATTGCATTCTGTGAAAATCAGGATTTTGGGAACGTAAGAGACTAAACCTGGAAGCCTGTATGTGATCAGATGTTTATCTTTATAGCCTGTGTATAGGCCAGATATCGCGTTTCCCTTCGTTGAAAAAGACACAAAGGTATACACAAACATATATACGTTCGGCTATGAAGTGGAAAGTTTATGTTGAATCATTTGCTAGGTCTGCTACGAGGAAAGTTGGTTCACTGTGTCTTTTCTCTCCATAATCTATCTTACATATTTTAAAGTCAACGATTCTTCCTTTGGTTATTACTGCCTTATATGGGCTGCCGTTCCTGATATATATTTGAGATTCTTCATAAAAATCCATAGAAGAATCCGCAATGTTATTATTCTTGATCACACATCGCGGCGTCCGTCAGATGAGTCAGTTGTAATGTCGATTCCTTGTGCCTCTTTTATAAAGAAGGCTAAGATCAGTTTTTCTTTTCTCTTGATTTATATACTCTTCTTACAGATATACTTTACCTATACAATTGTATCTACTCGTCCAGCGGTGCCATGTTAACACCAGCCACTCAAATGGGGTTAGTCCACCAGATGAAACTGTTTACCGGTGCATAGCAACGTAAGAGTTTTAGGAGTTAGTTGAGCACCAGCCAGTGATTCCTGTCCACCAGAAGGTGGAGCGTGCCAGACATCAAAGGTACTATCTCTATGACCATATATATATATATATATATATATATATATATATATGAAGAAATATAGTCTTAAAGTGTGCTATATTTATGTGATAAAGTGCTCAATATCAGAGATAGAGCCTGTGTAAATATAAAAGTGAACATAGAAGTCAACACTTAGAGGCGACAGTCTGTTTCATGCTAGATGCAATCGTCAGGCAACTAGTGCTCTTATTTTTCTCGGCTATTTATATATACGGGTCAGTGGTGCATTGGGAGTAGTCTATTTTGGCGGTTATTTTTACCGGAAGTCGTTTATTTGTTTATTTATTTATTTGTGTCAAATTATTTTGCTTGTTTTTATTTAATTTAATTTTTTATCTTATATATTTATTTATTTATTTTATTTCGATCGGTGTTTTTATTAACGTAGTAAAAAAATATTTATATTTATATATAAATAATATTTATATATATGCATGTTTCATTAAAAACGACAGAAAACGGACAGCGATTAAACGACTCATAAATAATTACATCGGTTACACAACTACATCCTTATCCAGACGTCTTACGTTACACCTATCTGATCACAGCTCCATTAGAACCCATTTAAACACACACACACAAACTTACCAGACTCCATTAGAAACATACTAGTAGAAAACACAAATAAATTCACTGCATCCACATGTAAAATGAAGATTCAAAATAATGGAAGCTTTAATAATAAAAAAGAAAAAGCCAACTCTTAACAATATTAACTACGAACAAAGGCACAATGTGCTAACCGTATTCGGAGATTAAAACATCCCTACAACACACTAAAACATACACATAATGCACACACTCAATTAAACTGAAAAATCGAATCATCCTTGATAATGGCTAAAGTTATAACCGAAAGAGCTCGGAACTATAAAACATTTGGACAGTTTTTACACACTTTGCCCAGAAAAGAAAGCTCTTGTTCGAACACAAACCAAATTAAATAAAAAGCTTAACCGTAGCACATTGTTTGTCGTTTTTAATGAAATATGCATAAACGAAGGATTTCTGCCTAAATATACAACTATATATATATATATATATATATATATATATATATATATATATATATAAGTTGTAGTCTGTCTATTTGTTTTCGAACTCCTAGGGTTTTGGAGATAGTCCTCCATAACCATATGTATTCAGAGACTACATTACCCATGGTACTTGGATAATTATATTTCATTTTCATCAAAAGGGTTCTCCGGGGGGGGGGGGTAGCACAGCCTCATACCTCCCACTGATTTTTCCCATTTGATATAAATTAGATTTAAATTTGAACAAGGGAATATTTCGTAGGATATTTGGATAAGTATATTTCATTTTGATGAAAAGGGATCTCGGGGGTGTGGGGAACAACACCCACTGATTTTTTCTTCTTTGATATAAATTAAATTTCAATTTGAACAAATGAATGATTCCAATCCGAAATATAGAAGGAGAAAGCCAGAAGATCGAGGTCACGTCCGCAAGATCGCATCCGCAAGATCAAAACGAGACAATATAGACGTCCAGTTGAGCAACAAATCACCTCTCAGTGGCTAGTTCCATACATATTTGTTGCGACAATTCAACTGTCATATCAATGTTGAAATCTGCTCATCAATTCATTCAATCAATATTGCATCAAATACATATCAAAGGAGTAGGATCAAGCTGTTTTTGCACAAAACACACCACTGAATTTTTCCCGTTGATTTAAATTAAATTTAAATTTGAAAAAAAGAATGACTCCTATCCAAATTATAGAAGGCGAAATCCAGAAGACGGAGGCCACATCTGCAAGATCATTGAGTAATACTGAAAGGCATCAATTTTCTCCAAAAATTAGAGCAAGGCGCGACTAATTCGGACACACACACACACACACACACACACACACACACACACACACACACACACACACACACATATATATATATATATATATATATATATATAAAGTGAACATTGAAGTCAACACTCAGAGGCGACAGTCTGTTTCATGCCAGACGCAATCACATGAAACAGCCTGTCGCCTCTGAGTGCTGATTTCAATGTTAACTTTTATATTGATATTTACATACGCTCTATCTCTGATTTTGAGCCCTTTATCTCATAAATATAGCACACCTTATATATATATATATATATATATATATATATATATATATATATAAATGGACATTGAAGTGATCATTCAGAGTCGACGCAAACGTTAGGCCATGTGCGTTGTCATTTTGCTCGACTGTTTTCGAATCAATTCGAATTATTCTGATGGCTATTCAGTGAGAATAACACTGGATTCGAATGCAGTTTTGTGTTTATTTATGTTGTTAGTTAACTTTTTTATTCGTTGTTGACTATTTTGTTGTTGGTTGTTATTGCGTTTGTACATGTTTATCTATTCATACGTTGGTTTGTTAACTTGTTTATTATTTACTTATTTTATTTGTTTGGGTTCATTTCTCTTATTTGTTTTTGTTATGGGAACTTACCTATAACGATAATGGACTCTTCCTGACTCTATAAATACTTTCGCCTCTCTGAGAGAGAGGAGAGTAACGAGTCGAGACGCAGTCTCCGACTGTGCGCGACTCTTGTCGAACTCTCTACTTTGGCAGAGAGGAACCCGGACGAGGCTTTGCCGAAGGGCAAAGTTTCGTCTGGGGTGGTAGACAAGCTCTGAACCCGTTTATACGGGTTCTTAAGGGAGTATTTTTGGCCGAGCTTACGGGCTCGGAGAAACCCACGTTAAACTCGGCCTTGTGCCACATACTTTCCTCGTAGGAGGACTGTTAAATATAGGAACGAGTCGAGCCGCAGTCTCTAACTGCGCGCGACTCTTGTCGAACTCTCTGCTTTGGCAGAGAGGATCCCGGACGAGACTTATTGTTGGTTCTTATTATTGCGTTTGTATATGTTTATCTATTCATACGTTGGTTTGTTAACTTGTTTATTATTTACTTAGTTTATTTGTTTGGGTTAATTTCTCTTTATTGTTTTTGTTAATTTATTGTATTTTATTTTTTATTTTTGTTTATTCTTTTTCTTTTCGTTGTCAGTTCCAACACGATCACCAAAGTTAAGCAACATTAAACCTGGTCAGTACTAAAATGAATGACCGTTTGGGAATACCAAGTGCTGTAAGCTTGAATGTGCAGGTGATGTTGTGGAATCTTCCAAGACAGCTAGTTAACCCCCCGCTGGGAAATGCATTCTTCCTGTTGTAATTTTCACCATCATCATACTTACAAAATATACAACGAGCATTCATTGGTCAATCACCTTCAAACTAGCTCACTGATTGGTCAGTTTCGACCAATCAAATCACCTACACGCGACAGGTCTGTTTTTGCGCCAACTAAGTCTGAGTCGGTCACGTGGTACAACAGATTATAAAAACCAAACACGAGAATTCTCGCCCTCTTTTTACTCAATCGTGCGTCTCACCTCTGCTGCCAAAATGTGACCCTTAAAGAACTCCCGTCTTGACTAATGCAGTCAGACGTAAAAGAACTTTACAACATTTCACGCAAGTACAATCTCTGAACTCTTACCAATTTGTCCAATAGACAACGTCGAACATGCAACATACTCATTCCTCTAAACTACAGTTTAATAATTAATCTAATCTTATGAGCTCAGGTAAAAATATTTTCTAATCAAAGAGACACAACTCTGTTAAACCTTTCAGTTTATATGCATGTACATCAAATACTTAATAAATTCAATTGTTATGTTTCGAATCATTATTTTTGTCTTTTATTTATTGTTGTGGATGGCAGATCATTGAACACGCACAATTTTAAGCCTTCTGATCATTCAAACCTTCTGATATTTTTTAACATCTTTACTCAATCCCAACAATGTAATGGATAATGGCACATCATCTTTAAGACTCACGAAATCGCAAGCCGGTAGATATGACACGCAATACTTAAATAAGTATGCACTATAATAAAAATTTTAAATAATGACAATAAAAGGCGGATTAAAAATAAAAGTTAAATTTAAAAATATAATTCCTCAGAAAAAATGTATGTGTTCTTATGTATGTTCTTACATATCTATGTGTGTCTGTGTAAAATATATATATATATATATATATATATATATATATATATATATATATATATATATATATATATATATATATATATAAATGTAATATGTATATAAATATATGTATATATATAAATAGTGATGTGGTTTCTGTTATTTGTTAGAGTTCGTTGTTTGTGATTCTGTAGCACCAGTCCATGAGTTTTGAAGAAGCAGGGCCTCTGCTATGACCTACAGGCTTCAATTGTCAGAGGTTTTGTCTGTGAAAAAGGGGTCGTAGAGTGGAAAATAATTCATCACTCACAAGGCCGTGTAGATACTTTTGAACTCTATCAAGACAAGCAAAT
>OZ038501.1:71435188-71455188 GCA_964036315.1 Acanthosepion esculentum
TCTTCAATAAGATTGTCATTGGCTCCAACCACGGCCTCCAGATTACTTCGGAATTTTCTGCAAATCTTCTGGATCGTTTCCTTGTTTAAGATGGTGAATGCTGCCATAATCCTTGCCTTCAGTTCATCTTTGGTGTTACAAGGAGATTTGTTGGTCACTGGCTCATCTGTGCCCCGCACGTGATAATCGAGGGTGTTTCAGTCTGGGGAATTAGGAGCATCAGGCGCGAATCCCAAGCAGTACGACATGCCGTTTCCAAATTTGTGCCGGGTTAATCACGTCATCATCAACTAAACATATTATACTGTGCAGTGGACAAAATCAAAATCAAACTACGCTGATGCCCGAAATTAAAAATATAAAATGGCGTCAATTTACCAATCGCAGCCTATATATATATATATATATATATATATATATAATAAAAAGACTTAAACACTAATATTCTGTGGTCATAATTTATTCCATTGGAATCGTAAAAAGGATCCAATTTATCAGACCTGTTTGAATCTGTAAGTCGGATGAATTGGATCGTTTTTACGATTCCAATGGAATAAATGATGACCATGGAATATTACTGTTTAAGTCTTTTTATTATATCCTTACTCTGTCCTGGACATTGAGTTCTACCTGGATCATATCCTCTTGGAATTATTTTCATACATATATGTATGTGTATATAATTGCATATGTCTGTGTATATTTGCCACTAATATTGTCTATATATATATATATATATATATATTAGCTGTATAACCCATCTTCGACCGTGTGTTTCATTACTGGGAAGTTTTGCCGTCCAATTGGACCTTTTTTTTTGAAAAGTCAGCCCATCCGAAAATCAATATTAGTAACAACATTTGGGTGCAATTGAGGCAGATCCTAAAATGGGCGGTTAACAGTTTGAATGGGTGGGGTGGCTGTGAAAAGGGTCGTTTTTGTGTTCTCAATCGTGCTAGGAATGAACCTCTTCTATTGACCGTATAATAATAATATACGATAATTCTTATTTATAATATATTTGTTAATATAATTCTAATAATCTTTTGCGTTAGATTTCACCTCGCTAAATTGAATGTAGGTTTTTTACAAACATAAATTTTGCCTTTGATTACTGCGCAAAGTTTTTAAAAAATCAGATTTTTCGACTTTTCACCTTCAAGATTTTTTTTTTTTCAGACAATTTGGACTCAAAACCGGCACTGAAAAATTTCTATCAAACAAAAAAATTCATTGAAATCGGATGAAAACTGGATTAACGCATAATCAACATCCGATCAAACACACACACACACACACACACACACACACACACACACACACACACACACACATACATGCATGCATACATACAGACATTTTGAGAATTATAGATATAGATATCACAATGTGGGATATTTAATAAAGATTTTGGAAACAAAAACAAAAACAATGTAAATGAAATTGACTAGATTATATACCCAAATAACATATCAGACATCTTTTTATAAATTTAAAATTTCCAGCGTCTCTTCTTTGTGCGCATGCGTAGTTGCATCAATGTAAACAAACCTAGTCTGCCGAAGTCCTAAGTGACGAAACGTGACCCACGAAAACTTCTTTCACTTTGTCATATAACTTTCCTCCAAAATTGTTCTTGATATATATATATATATATATATATATATATATATGTGTGTGTGTGTGTGTGTGTGTGTGTGTGTGTGTGTGTGTGTGTGTGTGTGTGTGTGTGTATTGGCGGTATGGCCCTCTGGAGGCAAAGTTTGATTATCACCTGCTGGTTGGTGTCGCAATCTAATTACTCACGCTTTTAAAATCTAGGCACTCCCATGGATGGTGTTGGCATAGCTGGAAATATTATCCTAACACTTTTCCGGAATACCTTTCATTAACGTGCCTGCGTGTTGCTGGATGTCAAGGGTGTCTGTAAATCTTTGTCATTTCAAAGCATTTGCCATTTTAGGAAATAGACAATAATGAAAGGATGAATATGGCGGATTACTTAACCCGAATTTCTTTGCCAGGAACTCGTCTCATCCGTACAGTAATTGTCATGGCTGAGAATCCTTGAGAAGAAACGACAAATAAATAAGTAAATTATTATTTAAATCATTGCAATTAAAAATACCCCCAAAAATCTAAAACGAAACAATAGAAGCGATAAGTGTTCTCCCCTAGTACGATATTCCATATGAATTATTATAAGACACATATACGCTTTGGTAAGATGCTAAGTAATTTCTGCTGTTATCATAACAAAGGAATCTCATTACTAAGCTATGAGACCAGGATGCGTAACCAGTAACTATATGAGATAACATTACGTTACACACACATGCATACACACGCACAGAGAGACACACACACACAAACATATATATATATATATATATATATATATATATATATATATATATGCGAAAGTCATTCAAGAAATAAGTTGAATTTTTCCGTATAAGGACTTCTAATACAGATAGAAGCTTACTCTTTTCTATTTTTTTTGTTTTACTTCTTTTTCACATGGATTTAATTTGTTTTGCAGATTTTTAAAAAAAGTTCAGAGTTTTGGCGATTAACAAAGATGACCGACCAAGAAGCATGCACCAGAATTTAACAACGGTCAGTTATGAAGTTTTTGGTTGCTGAAGGGTGCAAACCAGTTGAATTCATAGGAGAATGTCAACTGTGTATGGTGCCACATGTTTCAGCCAAAAAATGTCTACAAGTGGACTAAATTGTTTAAAGAAGGACGGAGCAGTGTTGAGCATGAAGACAGGCCTGGGAGGCCTACAGAAGTGAGGTCTCCTGAGGTGATCAAATCAGTCAATGACCTCATTCAGTCTGAGAGAAGGGTGACAATGGATGACATTGCAAGGACTTTGAGGTTATCTGTTGGGACAAACGCAGGGGTCATCAGTCAGAAGAAGTCATCTTGCATCATGACAACGCAAGGCCTCACACAGCAGCCAAACGGTGCAGACCATCAACGAGCTGGGCTGGGAACTGCTCCCTCATCCCGCTTACAGCCCAGACCTTGCCCCTTCAGACTGTCACCTGTTTGGTCCCTTGAAAGCGTTCACGAGAGCGCACTAAGTTTAAAAGCGACGATGAAGTCGAAAGTGCCGTGAGCGACTGGCTGAGACATCAGTCCAAAGATTTTTACGCTGAGGGAATACAGAAGCTTGTGCGCAGATGGGAAAAGTGTGTGACAGTGCTGGGAGACTACGTTGAAAAATAAAATAAAAAGTAAGCTTCTATCTGTATTAGAAGTCCTTATACCGAAAGATTCACCTTATTTATTGAATGACCCTCGTATATATATATATATATATATATATATATATATATATATATATATATATATATATATATATGTTCATTATAGTATATTATATTATCAGATGTTTCTAGTGTATATATCTGACAACAGTTTTATAAATGAGGATCCCATCATTCAATGGATTAACAGTATTTTAATGCATACATTATGTTCTATTAGCGATGTGATAGCGCCAATAATCGCATTAATATTGTTGATACATTCTATGTATGATTATTTATTTATATATAAAATATATGCTGCCTAATATAATATGTTTATATATATATATGTTGCTAACATGTTTTAATATCCTAAGAATCGTGTATACGAGACGCAGAAGCGAAAATCGCGTCGCGGCTCGTGACGTCACACATGACAACGCGAGAGTGAAAAACGAGAAGTATTAAGTATGGGAAGCCGAGTTTGTCGTTGCTTTGAACGTTTCCATGTAACAAAAACAGACTATCATTATTGTTTCGTGGTTGATATATTGAAATGTAATTGTCATCTTTGATAATGGCTTATGTAAGCCGAAAGCTTAGATTGGATTTAAACATGTATCAATATGGTGTTTTCCTTTTGCCTTTCAAAGATAATGTGATTAAGCTTATCAGACAATATTAAAGGAACTTACTTAAAATAAATAGACAAAACTTGTCTATATTATATAATGAAACATGCATCAATGAAAATCGCTGCCTAAATATACACAATATATATATATATATATATGTGTGTGTGTGTGTATATATGTATATATATATATATATATATATATATATATATATATATATATATATATATATATATATATATAACGAAGTAAATAAACACTGAAATTGTTTATTAAAATCGTATGTGTTAAAAAGTGCTCTATATCAAGTTAGAAAAATCAAACCTGAGGACGATTTAATATCCTAATATAATTCAGCGTTTTATTATTTTAGGATATATACATACATATATGTATATATATATATATATACATATATATATATATATATATATATATATATATATATATATATATATATATATATATATAAAGTGAACATAGAAGTCAACACTTAGAGGCGACAGTCAGTTTCATGTTAGTGGAATCGTCAGGCAACTAGTTGCAACTAGTTGCCTGACGATTGCACTAGCATGAAACAGACTGTCGCCTCTACACACGCTCTGTCTCTGATATTGAGCACTTTATCCCATAAATATAGCACACTTTAAGACTATATTTCTTCATATATATATATATATATATATATATATATATATATATATATATATATATATATATATATATTATGTTAATTAGTGCAGCATATATAATATTATAAAGAAGTAATCACCCAAAGAATTAATCAGTAAAGTTAATATAATTAATGTCGAAATCAATCCGGTAAATGATCAATAAAAACTTACTAACAGCTCACTGAATGTTCTGTTACAAGTACTTTCTTTGAAATATTATTTGATTATAGTGGTGAAGGCTTTGTGCAGAACCAACCACACTTTTTGAAGGAACAAATTCAGAGATCTGGTGTACTACGTACCACAAGTTCCCAAACGACCATCCGCAGGATTTTAATTCAGAGTTGTCTTTCTTTCCAATTGCCATCCAAGGCTATAGAACCCGGTCTCTCCTGCTATTTACCCATAGCTAGAGGGAGAAGAAGAGGAGTAATAACTTTTCCAAGGGTATTAGCTCGTAAGTGAATGTAATGGATTCGACTGGAAGATATAAACTGTTCCGGTTTTTCGAGCGCTTTCGTCTATCCTCGTGGCCATTATTAAGGATGGTTTTTTTTGTTGTTTTTTTTAACTGGATATTTAGATTTTTATATATCTATCTATATTGATGGGAAAATATTTTTATTCTTTTGCAAACACAATCGGGACATTGTGGCCGTGCTCATAGTCGATATTGTTAATTATTGGCTTTGCTTTTACATTATTAAAGCTTCCGTTATTGTTATCATATATTTACACGTAGATGAAGGTGTTAAGGTCGTATTTTCAACGAGTATATTGAGGACGGAGATTGGTAGATTTCCGTGAGTTTTTAAATAGGACTTAATTGAGCTATGACCTGAGAGATGTAACGTGAGTCGTCTTGATAAGTATGTAGTGGTATGTCCAATATAATCATTCATGAATTTGTTTTGATCAGAAACGCACACACACATAGACACGCACACATACACGAATTGATTGAATAGTGGAGGGACTGAGACTTTGCTGTTGTTCAGCACACTCTTGCAGAGCCGTCAATAATCTCTAGAACCGAACTTGCGAGATGCTGCTATACGGTGTTTCATTCTATCAGCAAACAATAGCTTCGCTTCTTTGAGGAGACGCGCGTACTCATTACGAGCGGAGACAATGAGACTGTCTTGTACAGGCGGAAGAAGTGGGCTATGGCGGCCAGACACGCAGGTGAGAACATAGGAAATGAACGCAATTTAACTTGGTATTTCCTTGCTAGACTGAAAGCATCAAAACTGTTTTTCACCCACGAGGAGACCTCAGACGCGCATTTCTGAACAGGATGATCAAAGACTTCACTCCAACACACACACACACACACACACACACACACACACACACATATATATATATATATATATATATATATATATTTTTGAAACAAAAAATGAATCACTTTATAAACATACATATAACAAACTATTTCTATTTCTAATTCTAACAGTTGAAATATAATCCTTGAAAATGGCTAAATGTATAGCCGAAAGCGCTCGGATAAAAAGAACATTCGGACAGTTTTTATATAATTTATCCTCTGAAAAGAAAAACTTTATTAGATCGCACGAGAAATTATATAAAAAACTAAATAAAAGCATCTTGTCAGTCGTTTTTAATGAAATGTGCTTAAAAGAAGGATTGCTGCCTAAATACACAAATTTTAAATTGCATGACATGGCAGCCAACAAGGAAAGCGACATTATATATATATATATATATATATATATATATATATATATATATATATATATATATATATATATACATTTCATTGAATACGACAGACAGGGTGCTTTTATTTAGTTTTTTTATACAATTTCTCATTCATTGTATAAAAATCTAAATAAAAGCACCTTGTCTTTCGTATTCAATGAAATGTGCATGAAAGATGGATTGCTGCTTAAATACACAAATATATATATATATATATGAAGAAATATAGTCTTAAAATGTGCTATATTTATGGGATAAAATGCTCAATATCAGAGATAGAGCGTGTGTGAATATAAAAGTGAACATAGAAGTCAACACTTAGAGGCGACAGTCTGTTTCATGGCCTGACGATTGCATCTAGCATGAAACAGACTGTCGTCTCTAAGTGGTGACTTCTATGTTCACTTTTTATATATATATATATATATATATATATATATATATATATATATATATATATATATATATATATGTATAGCACATTTCAACCAACCAGACCATTGTATTGATAACAATAGGTGCGTCTTTTTCGCGTCTTCATTTAAATACTAACAAAAACGCAGAAGAACCGATTTAAAATTCTTAAATAAATTCACACATACTGTCATGGTTCTTGTCAATATTCCCAACCTCCCCAGTTTGTTTTAATCTCCTTTTAATCTTGACTGAGCTTTTTTCCTCCTCCACAATTTATTTTCTCCTTCCTTAACGTTCAGTGATTAAACGTCTTGATTTTTCATCTCGGCTGAGTACAGCGGCCACATCTATTTTTCTGTGGGATGGACGGGTCCCACCAACACCTTTTTGCTTTAGTTTGAATATTTGGTTGTTTTTTAATTTTCATTATTAGAATAACTCTGATTTCATGATACATAATTTTTTTTCATATTTTTGTAAAGATATGAGAAAAAATAAGCAAAGAAAAAATTTAAATATCCATATATTTTAGATCGTTGGGCTTTAGTAGGTTCCACTGTGACCATGTGGTTCTTAGGTAAATGTAGGACTGGGTGAAGAAGAACGCGTTCTCGTGGTAAAGGAATAAATTGTAACGAATGAACAGCTCGCGAATTTGATTAGCTAGGTTTAGGATGGTCAGTGAATACCAAATACAATTTTCTCTTTCAGCCTCGTGCCAAAGTTTTACGTAAAAATACGATGAACGTGCACATACTAGGTTTAAATAAGAATCTAGGCATACTCAGTGAAAACAGTTTCCCCATAAAGCTTTCTACAGCCTCTCTGAAATCCTAGCCGTGGCAAACGACTAGCCCAAAATCGATATTAATTCATGAATAATTATATTGGTCATACCACTACATACTCATCGCGAGGACTCACTTCGCATCTCTTAGAACATAGCTGAATTAAGACCTGAATTAAGATCTCAGTAATATAACACATGCCAAAAAATCCTTGCACAAGTTATTTTTATTTCTCATTGAGAAAGTCTCAGACATGTCCTAAAAATGTCCGATTTGTAAAATATTCCTCATCATGCTTCTAAATGCCTACTAAGATACAATAAATATTATTAGTCTTGTATAATATTATTATATTTGTTGATATATACATATATATATATATGTGTGTATAGCTATATACATACACATATATATGTATATATATATATATATATATATATATATATATATATATATATATATATATATGTATATATATATATGTATACATACACACACACGCACACACGAGAGAGAGAGACAGAGAGAGAGAGAGAGAGCTATATATTTATGTGTGTGCATGTATTGTGAAAATATATTTGTAGTGAAGAGAAATCATATCGAAGATATAGAAATAGCAATCAAGACTCTTGTGACTGCCAGTTATATATATATATATATATATATATATATATATATATATATATATATATATATATATATATATATATATATAATTTGTGTGAGGGACTATGCCTGGTGGGCATCTCCCACTATTTGGGCAAATCATCGCTCCCTTCCTCTTTTTGTCAATATTCTGTTTTTTTCTGCCTTCGGAGAAATCAAAATTCTCTTAGGGTTGAACGGAAAAAAAAATGCAAAAAAAAAAAAAAAGAAAAATGTCTATCAAAATACTACATACATTTTTTTTATAGGGTTTTGTTTGTTTCTTTTTTTCCTCCTTCTTCTTAATTCCTTCACGTCGACTTTTTGGGGAGTTTTTTTTTTTTTACTTAAATTTCTTGCTTGATTTTTCGTTCTTATTTTCATTTTTATTACTCGATAGCATCCCAGTTTTTCTTCTGTACATTTTTTTTTTAAATTCATCCATTTTTTGTATTGATTTTTTTTTTTTGCTGATCTTTTCGTTTTTTCCCTCACAGACTTTTATTCATTCTTTTACTACATAACATTCTTCGTCTTTTCCTTCGAGAATTTTTATTAACTGCTTCCTTACGTTAATGTCTCTTTCTTTCTTCATGTTTTTCATTTTCTTTCTTTCTTTCTTTCTTTATTTATTTATTTATTCATTCATTTATTTATTCCACTCCTATGCAACTGACAATATTCATTTCTTTCTTAGTATCGTTCTTTCTTTTTGCCGCATCCGTTTTCTATTTTTCTTTCTTTCTTTCTTTTTTTCTTTCTTTCTTTCTTTCTTTCTATCTATCTATCTATCTATCTATCTATCTTTCTTGCTTGCTTTCTTTCTTTATTTTCTTTCATTCTTTCTTCATAAACCTATCCATTGTTTTCTTTCTTTTTTCACTATATGTATACATTGTTTCTTTTCCGTCCGCCCTTTTCTTTCCTTCTTTCTTTCTTTTTTTATTTTTTTATTTATTACTCCCCTATGCAACAGACAATACTCCTTCCTTGTTAGTTTCGTTCTTTCTTTTTGTCGCACCCATTTTCTTTCTTTCCATCTTTCTTTCTTTCTTTCCCCCTTTCTTTCCCTCTTTCTTTCCCTCTTTCTTTCTTTCTTTCTTTCCCTCTTTCTTTCCCTCTTTCTTTCTCTCTTTCTTTCCCTCTTTCTTTCCCTCTTTCTTTCTTTCTTTCTTTCCCTTTTTCTTTCTCTCTTTCTTTCCCTCTTTCTTCCCCTCTTTCTTTCTTTCTTTCTTTCCCTCTTTCTTTCCCTCTTTCTTTCTTTCTTTCCCTCTTTCTTTCCCTCTTTCTTTCTTTCTTTCTTTCTTTCTTCATAAGCCTATCTATTGTTTACTTTCTTTTTTTCTTTCGTTTTCCGCAATATGTGTCCATTTCTTTTCTCCATTTTTTTTCTTTTTTTAACATTTCACCCCAAGCAAGGGGTTAATATCACTAGGATGCAGACTGTTACAGGGAGTGAAAGAGAATAAGATGACTTTAGTCAGGAGAAGTGAGGAAAATCACAATAAATAAACAGAACTCAGGAAGAAAATAGGTGTGGATTGATGTTGCTTTTAAATAATTATGCAAAATAATTCTAAAGGGCTTTGTTAAAACATAACAATAATTCAATTGCTATTTAAAATGTTTTTTAAATAAATTTAAATCATCAATATTATTTGAAAAAAAGGAAATAAAAATATATGTGAGGGATACAAATAATTCCGAATATTGAACGTGACTGTCTATGTTATTATTACAAAGTTAATTTTACCCAAATATATCACTACCAGTACGTTGGCGTATTGGTATGTCGAAAGAGATCGAGTGAAGACGAATTTCATTTAAATTTGTAGAATGTTGGAATTTAGCGTGATGAATGAAACTAAGAAAGAATTATAATTAAGTGGAGTATAACATTGTTTTTTTTGGGGGGGGGGGTGACGTTGGATGAAATTTTATGCAGTTTCTAAATAATGGACTCCAAAGATTTCCTTCAGATACGTTATAAAATACGAACGCTGGTATCAGCCACCGAGGTAGAAATCAAGCAAAACTTATTCTTGTGATGTCAACGAAGACTCGTTGCCACTTTTGTAATGCCAAAGAATACTCGTTGTCACTTTCGTATTGCTCGTTGTAGTAGAGACTTTGTAATCGCAGATACAACTATAGTAACGCCGTTGAACAATACTGGTGTCAGACGCCTTCGAATAACACTCGCACTAATATTACTTGCTCGATAATACTCGCTCGAATAATAATCTGTATACTAGTCCGAATAGAGAAGTAGTAGAGTGAATAGAGTAGAGAATAGCGGTCCGTATAGTAATAGAGGATAGACTAGAAATGCAGATCCGTATAGTATAGAGGATAGACTAAAAATAGAGATCGCGAGCCGTCAGCTACTTCTTATATATATGCATTTCCTCTATGTTCACGTGGTCTATTTAGTTCTACAATGGGGTCGCCTGTGTTTGCACACTGGCGAACTATGTTCACTTTATTCATATATAACACTTGTACAGGTTTACGTTATAGCAAGTATGGTTTAAAAATACTAAAAAAAAATATACAACAGCAATGCATCAGGTTCTGTCTGTTAAACATTTGTTAGTATTTCTTGCACACTATTACGTTTATGCTATTTTGTCTCGTTGACTTGTGAATTTTGTTGCATAATAAATGTTGAGTTCAGTCCATGGACCAAGTAGTCTATACTTGTATTTTGCAACGTCAAAGCAGCAAGTTCTGCCTGTTAAATATTTCTTAGTATTTTTACGATTTTTTTCCCTTCTCCGCAAGCAAGGAAGGAATGCCAGTATTACACAAGGGGTTACGCAAAGTGAAAATGAGAGAAAAGACTTTTTATAGGGAAGGATTGAGAAAAGGATCAAAGGTCAACACGGTTCAAGACAGCAGAAGATGGCGGTTGACATTGCATTAAACTTTTGATGATTGTAGTTTTCAGAGAAGCAAGTCAACGGGAGGGAGTTCCATGGTCGGAAATTGCGAGAAAGGAAACTGTTGGAGTAGAACTGGCGGTTACATTTAACTATTTCAACAGTAAAAGGGTGGGACCTAGATGCCAGTCTAGTAGCACGCTTAAATTCATGTAAACGGGGCACCAGGGGAAAATCTCATCACAGCAGTTGCCTTGAAAATGTATAGAAAAGACAGAGGGAAGCCACATGACGTCGGTGAGAACGTGACTGAAGTCGAGATACAAAGTTACGATCGATTAAATTGCAGATCCTTCTTTGGTTTATTCTCAAGAGCTTCGAGATTGGTAGCAGGAACACCAGTATTCAATGCACTGCCGAATGGCCGAGTTGTAAATGTGCAAGATAGACTCTGGCGAGGAAAAAAAACCTTCTGGCACGTCACAATGAACCAAATTTCCTTTAAGTGGATGCAAGTAATGATTCAATATATCATTCCACGTTAAGTCAGTTGAAAACTTGAAGCCAAAAAGGCGCAGCAGAATTCTCTCCTGGAGTCGATCATCAACCATGCTAATGGCGGGCAGGAAAGTTCCTCTATAGTGATTAAATGGGAGCAGTTATTTTTCGAGGCATTCAAATTTACAAGCCATTTCATATTCCAGTTAACCACTGATTGGAGATTCTTTTCAAGAGCAGGTTAACTTTGTCAGCTCTGTCGGATTTGGTATAGAGACAGGAGTAAATGGTAGTGTAATCTATATAAATGCCAACCTGGGAACTGATGGCATCAGGAAGATCATTGATGAAGCCTTGGGGCTAACCCGAGTTCGCATGAAATGGTCTGGAATCGAGTCTGTTCAGAACGACCTTCATTTCACACTTTGATAGGAATGATTGGATTAAATCAAGCAACCGTCCTGGAATATCGTAACTCTGAAGCTTTGGATAAAAACGAGCATGCCAAACCCTGTCAAAGGCCGTTAAGATATCTAGAGCCAAATCACGTGCTTCGCCGTTATTATTAAGAGCTTCATATACATATTTAGTGATAGATGTAAGTACGTCAGCGTTAGACCTGGCAAAACGGAAGGTATATTTTTTTTGTCAGGAAGTAGATCATGGGATGTAAGATGTTTAACCACTTCAGCATTGATTGAACCCTCGAATACGTTTCCGAAAAGCGGTTAGGTACTAATAGACGACAGTTAGAGAGGTCTTTTAAAAACAGCAACTACAGAGGAGGACTTCCAACAAGCCGGAAAACAGGTGAAAGACTTTAGAGAGAACTGGAACCAGCTCGGGAGCACATTTCTTTAGGACGACGGCTGGGATCGCATCACTTTCATTTGCGTTATGTCAGTCTAATTTAGATACGATGTTCGAGACCAGTGGCAAAGTTATGCGCATATCACCCAGTAGAAGCTCAGTTCTAGGGAGCAAATCGGGTGAGTGTACTCATATGTGTCGAGTATTGAGTTGGAATAGAATGTCCCAGCAAATCATTCAACCTTATCTGCTGTAGATATCATAACTTCGAATTAATTGAATAAAGGAGGGAATTAAGAATTTGCTTTTGTTCAGCACACTTTTCAGACGTGTCAATGATCTCTTGAACCAAATTTGCGATATTCTATATGTTGTTTCATTCTATCTACAAACAATAACTTAGCTTCTTTGAGGACACGCTTGCACTCATTACGAGCAGAGACAAAGAGACGGTTTGGTAAAGCCGGAAGAAGTGATTCTTGTGGGCTATGGAGGTCAAGCATGCAGGTGAAAACCAAGGACATGAAGACGATTTAACTTGCTTGAATGAAAGCATCGATGCTGGCTTTCACCCAGAAGGAGAAATCAGAGGTACATTTTTGAACAGGGTGATTAAATACTTCATTCCAAGCGACGTCACGAAGCGAATCAGTTTACAGACACTACCGCATGATCAGAGCTGCCAAGAGGGCAGAGCGGCAGAGTACGACATGAGTCAGTGATAGCGGTAAAAAAAGACATTGATAAGAAAATTGTGTCCGCCAGGGTTACTGTGGAAACGCATGCAGATCCGCTAGCGTGTGAGATCGAGTGATTGAGACGTTAAGGGTTTGGATGCCATCGAGGCCAGTGACAGAATGTCTAAACAAACTAGTATGGTGGGCAGTAAATTTGCCGAACACAAATATATATGCAACGAGTGAAGGAAGATAACGTTGTTTATATTACCGGAAATACCTACTAGCACGCAGGAGTTGAGAGTAAGGTAAACGGTAGAGAATGAAGAGATAGCTGACCGGGTTAAGTAGACAGAGACGGAAACATATTTAAGAATGAACTGGAGGTTCAAAAGGGGGTTTCCTAGCCAGCGGAAGATGTTCGCGGAATAAACTCCCCACGTCATGCCTGTGGTCATTAGTGTCCTTTCTATAGAGAAGAAGGTAGTCATGAATCGAGAAATAAGAGAAAGGGGTAGAAGAGATACGATTACACGGTTTACATTATTCGGACTATAGGCCACAAAAATCTCCTGAGCCGACCAAGCTTAGAAATGAATACAATATGGGAACCAGTAATAAGGCGTGCCAGAGAAAAACGATAATAACAACAAAAATTGCAATATGAGCTCTGGTAAAAAATATGCAATGATAACAGCAAAAATTGCAATATGAGCACTGGTTAAAAATGATCGCTGAACATTAGGTTTATAATACCCAGAAAGTCATACACAGATGTCTTCAAGGACACATGGCACAGTGGATAAAGGCATTAGTTAGATCCAGTGACAGGACCCAATACCCGGTTAAGGCAGTGAAGAGGGGAATTAACAGGAGATAAACATGGCACGTAGAACTAGAACAGTCTACCCCAGTGAGCGAAATAAAGGGTTCAGTTCGACATTCCAAGACCGGGGCGTACAACGGCCGAAACGTTGTAATAAATATGGCGACAAAGATGAGAACAATAGTCCGAATAATGTAAATAGAATCCAAATGTGGACAACTGAATTTAGGAGAGGAAGGGAGTGCCTTGAAGATGACCAGCCACCAACGAGGAAAACAATGATCGTTTTCACCACATGGTGAATTCTTAGGTTTGTGCTCGGTGCTCTCCATGTTTTCTAACACTTGGCTAATCATTGGAAAATCTGACATTGTTTGAAGCAGATCCAGCTGGTTTACTTGAAAATTTTCAAAATCAAATTGATGATTGGGTTCATCACTTTGAGTCGCAGACAAAGTGACAATCTATTCCGACATAAACACAATCCTCCTTACCTGCTCCAAAAAACCCGAGGTCGTTTTACCTGAAGGGAATGTGATGGCTTCAATTCTGGGGGATGTAAGTGACATTGTGTTTATTTCACAGTTCTAGCATCAATGTTTCATAGTCAGCGTATATCTTGTATCCAGCGTTCTTAAAGAAGCATAACTACAGGGTGACCCCAAAAAACAGGAACTTTTTAACAATCCAATAAAACCAAGGGTAATGGAAGAAAAATGTTTAATTCATAGTAATTGAAACCTTAAAACATGCCATTTAAGAAACAATGATGGAATTTTTCATTTTTTTTTAAATTACGTCCTGTAGATGGCGTCCTCCTGTACGAATGCATTCTTGAAATCTGCTGTTGAGATTCCTCATTGACTGCTGCAACATCTCAGCTGGGATACTGTGAATTTCATTCTCGTTACTAAAATGGCGAAATGCTTACTTGCTCGAGGTCACTGTCTCGCAGTGTTGACACATGCTCATGTCTGGCAATACGCACTTAAAAAATTCCCGTTTTTTGGGGTCACCCTATATTTGTTCTTCTCAGATTAGAATGTCGTACTACGTGAAAAAAAATTAAATGAAATTAAAACAAAATTCGGGAAGGAGGCGCTTCTGGACAAATGGGCTTCTCCGTCGTGCGCCAGAAACGCCTCCCTCGTGATTCAAACGGGACTGGGACAGGCGAGATCTAGAAAACCTGTCGCATACGTGGTCTGTCAAGGTCGGCCATGGTTTACGTAAGCCTGACTGGCTCTTCCATCTTGCGCTCGTTTGGCCGTAAAGATTGTGTTAATTTTTCCCTATTCCGCCATTGGAGAACGCGGGTTAACCCACGGCTCTATTCTGATCCCTACATTGTTTCTGATCTTCAACAATGACCTTCCTGATGTCAACAGTTCCCAAGTTGGTACTTATATAGATTACACTACCATTTACTCCTGCCTCTATACCAAATCCGACAGAGCTGACATAATGGATAGCACTACTATAAAAAGGAAGATATATATTTGTGGACACGCATACCTGGAAAGGGTAGGAAACACATTTGATGCTTTATTGTTAGAAAATATATATATATATATATATATATATATATATGTGTGTGTGTGTGTGTGTGCGCGCGCGCGTGTGTGTGTGTGATGTGTCTCGTGGTTGGGTTTTCAGTTTAGCATCCGGCCGCCTAGGGAAAGAAATCACCCACTTCCACCAGTGGAAATAATATTCGTATTGACGCTGCTACATTTCACAGTAAAAAGACTGAGGTCTGTCAAGCCGTCGTAATATAGCCTTAAAATGGTCAGGTATCGGCATCTTAACAAGGAGGGGGTCATTCCCACAGTATACTATGCAGAGCCCTGTTAACTGTTCTTGTGGAAGAGAGGGGAAATGTCTCTTGTTGCTTGCTCCATGGTTTTGAAAACAGTTACGATGACAAGGGGAAACCATTCGTCTATTCTTTCCAAGAATATCTGAACTTATTGACATGGTTATGAAGGGAGCTCAGACGAACCAAATCCGAGTCGGAGAGAAATAGATTCGTGACTTTTCCAAGGGTAATACTGCATAGGGATTATAACCTGACTTGAACTCGGCACGCTGAATATATTCTCCACATTTTCAATCGTTGGCAAATCCACATCCCTCTTCGCACTCTCTTTTGCTTCTAGGCTTTGTAACTACGTTCGTGTTCGGCTACTTTTATAAAAACCTAATTTTGAGTGGTGACTTTCAGAGCAAACAGACCGGCGCCACTGCATGACGGATTGATCGCATTATTCTTCCTATATGACAATTTGACATGCTAACGCTTATTTTGGTAAACATCAAAAATTAAAACATGAAGAATTGTTTTGGTTTATTTTGTTTTATGGCATATCAACCTCAATAGGTTATTTAATGCCGACAACATTTTTAGGATAGATTCATATGAATAGAATATCTATTCTTTGGTTTAGATTGGTTTGGTTTATTTTGTTTTACGACATATCAACCTCAATGGGTTATTTAATGCCAACAACTTTTTAGGATAGATTCGTATGAATAGAATATGTATTCTTTGGTTTAGATTGGTTTGGTTTATTTTGTTTTACGGCATATGAACCTCAATGGATTATTTAATGCCGACATTTTTAGGATAGATTCGTATGAATAGAATATCTATTCTTTGGTTTAGATTGGTTTGGTTTATTTTGTTTTACGGCATATCAACCTCAATGGGTTATTTAATGCCAACAACTTTTTAGGATAGATTCGTATGAATAGAATATCTATTCTTTGGTTTAGATTGGTTTGGTTTATTTTGTTTTACGGCATATCAACCTCAATGGATTATTTAATGCCGACATTTTTAGGATAGATTCGTATGAATAGAATATCTATTCTTTGGTTTAGATTGGTTTGGTTTATTTTGTTTTACGGCATATCAACCTCAATAGGTTATTTAATGCTAACAACGTTTTAGGATAGATTCGTATGAATAGAATATGTATTCTTTGGTTTAGATTGGTTTGGTTTATTTTGTTTTACGGCATATCAACCTCAATGGATTATTTGATGCCGACAACATTTTTAGGATAGATTCGTATGAATAGAATATCTATTCTTTGGTTTCGATTGGTTTGGTTTATCTTGTTTTATGGCATATCAACCTCAATGGGTTATTTAATACCGACAAAATTTTCATTGTTGGTAAAAATCTTCCAAAAATCTATTTCTGGTTGGTTGGTTGGTTGGTTGGTTGGTTGTTTTGTTTTATGGCATATCAAAACCTCAGTGGGTCATTTAATGCTAAGAAAATCTTTGTTGCTGGTAATATTTTTTCCTTCATAAATCTATTTTTGGTAATAATTTTTTCTTAAAAAATGTATTGCTGGCAATAATTTTTTAAAAAAGTATTTCTGGTATTAAAATCTATTTTTATACTTTCATAATGTTTTGACACCAGTTTGGGAGTTAACTATCTGCCCATAGCTGGGACCCTAACACGTACTACCACCCCGAGTCAGGGTGGACCTGGGAACACCAGCAATTAAGAGGTGTTTCCACGCTCCTCAAAACCTCCCGATCAGAGGTCTTGCTGTTGAACGTAGTTTATCGTCTTACCCAGGACCTGGACGTAGTTTATCGTGTTACCCAGGACCTGGATGTAGTTTATCGTCTTACCCAGGACCTGGACGTAGTTTATCGTCTTACCCAGGACCTGGACGTAGTTTATCGTCTTACCCAGGACCTGGACGTAGTTTATCGTCTTACCCAGGACCTGGATGTAGTTTATCGTCTTACCCAGGACGGTAAAAGATGAAGTAACTGAAATAAATTGAAAATAAAGACAAGGTAATAAAGATGTTTATAAAAATTACTAGTGGCCATAGCAATAAAAAAAATCAACCACTACAAAAGCAAAAAAAAACCCCCAAAAACAGGAACGAAATGGAGATAAAAAAACGAGAATAAATATTTTATTTGTCGCAGTTGTAAGAATTCCTCTACTCAGTTTTTGGTTGAATGTTAAAATTCGGAGTATTGGGATTCGATAGAATAACAAAATATTGTTGTGGGGTTGCTCGTAATTTGGCCGTCTAGAATAATCCCACGTTGTTCATTGAAAGAATAAAATTCAGTAGAAAAGACAACGTAGTTTCAACAAATAAACATTAATTTAATATAACAACAAGAATACAAGCAGTTGATGATAGATTGGAAAGTAATGTCTTTTTGTTTGGGTTAATAAAGTTCTGAAATAAAATATAAACTGTCTTTGTGTACATATGTGAGAAACAATAAAATGTTGTGATATGTGTGTTTGTATGAAAAAGTCAACATGTGTGTGCGTGATTCATAGTAAAAACGGATACGAGAGATAGAAATTGTTTCTTACTGTTGGCGGTGTTGCTATAGTCTGAAGTTTGTCAACGCAGTCGCTTTTAGCATGAGGTCGTGAAGATCATAAGCGAGAGTTGCATGGAAATTGGTGACAGCTGTGCGTATCCTTGTTGGAGCCGGATTTCGTATGTTTTTATAGAATTTTTCGTAACAAGATCGGCTCCAGAATTCAATTATTTATTTCTTCCTAATTGGCTCTAAAAGTCATGTGGTATGTTTTCTACTACGTCCGCACTATATTTGGGTGATTTCTACCTAAATCATGATGACTAATGCAACTAACTTACTGATTTGTATTCCATGATTTATTTTTGTGTATTAAAATGTAAGTATTTTTTTTAGCGTGATTGGTTTATAAATATTGCATTTGATATTTTACTGGACACGACAAGTTGACATAAACAACCTTTACTTCGATTAAAATAGTTTTATTTATTTCCTCCTACCTCGAGAAAAAAAAATGACAATTGGCGAGATGGCCGTGCCAGAGTGCGGAAGTAAATTGTACATATCCGACAAAATTCCCCGAGACAAATGATTAATTTGATTTTTTCAAAATCTCCGGTGCTTCTTTCTGCAATTGCTTATCTTTGTTTACAGATTACATTTGTGACACGACACCAAGACTTGTGGCGACAAATCGTTGCAAACGTAATCGTTAAGGCGCCTGGTTTGTCCGGTAAGGAAATAAGCAATATTATATTATATTATATTCGAGATAATATATATATATATATATATATATATATATATATATATATATATATATATAGTGTGTGTGTGTGTGTGTGTGTTAGATTTTGCATGTTTTACATTTCGATGGACATCCAGGTTTCTCGTCTTGAATTATTATTATTATTATTATTATTATTATTATTATTATTATTATCATCATTATTATCATTATTATTATTATTATTATTATTATCATTATTCACCTCTGCCTTTTCCTTCTTCTTTATCCCCATCTTCTTCATTTTCTACTTCTCCATCCTATTCACCATCATCTTCTTCTTTCCATTATTATCATTATTATTATTATTATTATTATTATTATTATTATTATTATTATTATTATTATTTCTGTCTGTTGTCTTTTTTTATCTGTTCACTCTTCTTTTTTGCTTTCCCTCTTTCTCCTTTTTTCGTTCATGTTCCAGACTTCTCTTTTTATTAAACCTTCTTCTTTCTTCTTGTCTTTCTTTTCTTTCTTTGATATATTTTTCCTTCTTCCTCTTCGATCTTATTCTTTGTTACATTGTTTTTTTTTCTTTTCGGTCTTTTTTTTTTCTTTCTATCTAACCCTTCTTTCCCTTTTCTCATTTTCCAGAACTTTGTTCGTTTCTTTCCTTTCACTTTTTTCTGTCTTTCTTTTCTTTTCTTTTCTTTTCTTTTTTTTATCGTCCTCAGTCTTTCTTTCTTATTTCGGAGCTTTCTTTTTTTCAGGATTTCTTTCTGGATTTTTTCCAGGTTTCTTTCTTTCGAGATTCGCTTTTACTTCTTTCTTTTTTTAATATTTTCGGTTTTTACTTTATTCTTCTTTTCGGGCTTTCTTATTCTATCTTTCTTTCCTTTGTGTTTTCTTTCCTTTTTCTTTTTCTTTTATTCTGGGTTTCTTTTTTTTCTGTCTTTCTTTCTTTCTTTCTTTTTTTCTTTATTTTCTGGATCTCTTTCGGGAACTCTTTCTTTCGAGATTTCTTTTCTTTTTTTCTTCATAGCTTTTTTCTTTCTTTTTGATGTTTTCGTTCATTCATTCTTTTTTTATTTTAATTTCTTTCCATACTGTCT
>OZ038501.1:71460188-71487688 GCA_964036315.1 Acanthosepion esculentum
TATATATATATATATATATATATATATATATATATATATATATATATATATATATATATATATATAATGTTTTCTTTTCACGTTTCACTGTTTAAGATGTAGTTTTTGTACTGTTTGAATAGTAGTAGCATTTCTTCCGAGATTCACGTGTTGAGCGTAGCTGGAATTCAAGTTGACGTCTATCTATTCAACTTTCAACGCGACATTTCCGCTACTGCACAACGTGCGATTTGTTCTGAGTGCTAGATGTTAGAAAAACGACATGAAATGTTAAATGCACAAACCTTGTAGAAATACACCACCATACACAGGCATACATACATACATATATATAAATATATACATACATACATATATATATATATATAAATATATATATATATATATATATATAATATATATATATATATATATATTAAGAAGTAATAATATTAATAAATATGTATATATATTAATAAACATCTTAAGTAATATATATATTAATAAATATTAATCTTAATTAATATATATATATTATAAGCATTAATCTTAACATATATATATATATATATATATATATATATACATATATTAATAAACATTAATCTTAATATATATATATTAATGAACATTAATCGTTTTTAATTTTGAGCATTAATCATTTTGCAAGTCACTCAACATTGCCTTTATATTCGTTTAATGTGTGAGTTGACATTTTGCGGTCATCCTGCATCTATATATATATATATATATATATATATATATATATATATATATATATAAGATCTCCGAAAAAATAGATATAAAAAATTGACCTGAAAAATTATCCTAAAATAATGATGTCATTTTTTTCGGAGACCTTGTATATATATATATATATATATAAATTGACATCATTATTTTAGGCTAATATCATAGCCAATTCTCGCTCAAATGATCTAAATTATCTAATTATCTAAATTACCCGTGCGAAGTTATCGTAATGAGTACTAACCAAGAGGACGGATGGGGTGTACCAATAATAATGACAATGTGCTGTAGTAATGGCAATCACGTTCACTAACAACTTGGGATTTTCTATGGGACTAATTGAAAGGATAGGTTTATATCCCCCTATTCCTATAAAGCGCGCGGAACTTTATCTGAAAATCAATCAGGTGCTGGAAAATGTTACGCAAGATATGCTGCAGCGTGTTTGGCAGAAGCTGGACTACCGACTTGACGTATGTCATGCGCATATCGAAAATTTGTGAAGCTTTCTGAAATCGGTCATATATCTACAAATCATATGCATACATTGTTGGAAGTTTGAGGAAAAAATCATTTATTATTCAACATGAAGACTGTTTAATTTTGTTTGGTTGAGATATGTAGTTACTTAGTTATTCACATTTTTCATGTGAAATCTTTAGTGACACATTATACACACACACATACACACACACACACATATATATATATATATATATATATATATATATATATATATATATATATATATATATGCTTTCGTATGTGAAGGTGTTGCTTGAGTATTCAGATAGGACTAAAAATACATCTGTGAAAAGAGAAAATAATTAAAATCAGAGGAAAATTTATCTTAGCCATGGATGTAACGCGTCAGGCAAGATAAGTTTCCCTTTTTTCATATATATATATATATATATATATATATATATATATATATATATATATATATATATATATATATATATATATTTAAAGACATTTATATTATGTTTAACGTTCTTTTTATAGATACAAGTATTTAAGCAAATGCTCTGTTTTATAATACTTGTATCTATAAAAAGAACGTTAAACATAATATAAATGTCTTTAAATAAATTGTCGGACTATGTCCAATTCTAAAATATATATATATATATATATAAAGTGAACACTGAAGTCAACACTAATGCGACAGGCTGTTTCATGCTATACACAATCGTCAGGCCACGAGAGTTTTTTTTCTCTACTATTTATATATATGGATCAGTGGTGCATTATGGGTAGTTCAGTCTGGCGGTTAGTCTGACGGGAGTGGCTTGTGGATGGACTACCCACAATGCAACACTGACCCATATATAAATAGTCGAGAAAAAAAACAACACTCTCGGCCTGACGATTACGTCCAGCATGAAACAGCCTGTCGTCTCTGAGTATTGATTTCAATACGCTCTATCTTTGATATTGAGCACTTTATCCCATTTCTTCACACACACACACACATATATATATATATATATATATATATATATATATATATTAGATTTTATATATACATATATACATATGAATAGAAATTTTTTCTCTTTATATATAATCGAATTTACACACATACACACACGCACGCACACACACACATACACACACATACACACACACATATATATATATATATATATATATATATGTGTGTGTGTGTGTGTGTGTGTGTGTGTATGTGTGTGTGTGTGTATATGTATGTATATGGACTTGGATATATTAAAATCAGGTTTCGATAGCTTGAAAGGTTTTAATACTTTTCCTGTACATATATATTCTAATTTTATTTAACTATTTTATTTTGATGCTACAGGATGTTGGAATCATGTTCGCGCATGCGTACACAGCTCTATGATTTTCAGGAATTCGGTTCATTTAATTTTTGTCTCCACACCCATGCCGAAATGAGGATTCATCTAATCTCCATTTAATTATTCTTGCAAAGAAAAACAGAAAACGATAGGGCGCAAACAAAGTTCCCAGAAAGCTAACCTGTTAATGCCGTCAAGTAGAGACTTTTCACGAAATAGTAGACCTGATTTTTCTTCTCCCGGATGGAGTCCATCTTAACCGGAAATACATGCCGCTCGGACTGGAAAACGGCGCTTGTCGGGAAAGAAAAAACTATAAATCAACCTCTGGGAATATAAAACCGTCCAACTTCAATAGGAGTTTGTGAATGTGCATTGATAGGCAATGCTATAATAAACTGCACAAAACAACTCCAAAGTCGGGAATATGCGGCTTTGTAAAGCGTTGACACCTACTTTTGGTAAAAAGGAAAGAAATTTATCACTTTCCTTATTTTTTTTAAATTTCTTTTTGTATTTTTAAAACTATTTGCAACATTTTTTTTTATTTTCTAGAGAAAGACGGACAAAGAGATGAAAAATAAGTTGAAACGAGCAAAGTAACCTTACTATTTTAGTAGTATATAACTTTTTTTTTAAAGCTACCTACCTTCAGTATTTAAGAGATCATAGCTCGCCACTGTTGCCATTTCTTTATTATCTATGAGACGCCATGACTTCTTGGGAAATATACCAAGTGGTTTCCCGTTGCCTTTGCTGCATTTTGAAATTTTCCTTGTCATAAATTGATTGATAATCATATTTTATTAGATTTTTATATTTCTTTTTGTATTTTTTTTTTATTATTTACATTTTTTATTTTCTACGAAAAGACGGACATAGAGAAGAAAAAAAATGTAAAAAGTAAATCTCCATCCTCCATCAAAGTGCTATTTCTATTTTTAAATGATATCTCTCCACGGCTTCTTTTTATTACCTGTGAGCTGTCATAGTTTCTCTACAATTTAATTTTTCCTTCTCTTATTTTGGTTGCCGCACGAGATACGAAAACGGTGTTTACATTGCTATTTAATCCATTTTTCTTAATTTTTCGTCTCTTCTGGATATAGTAGACCATAGCTCTCCATATCTTCCCTTTCTTTATTATCTGCGAATTTGCCGTGTTTTCTTTTGGAAATATACATAGTGGTTTCGCTTTGTCCCCTTTACAAGTCCAGCGTATGACGATAAACTACATCCGGCAGAGAGACTTTTGATTGGTAGATTGGAGGTTTTGCGGAGCGTGGAACCATATCTTAATTGCTGTTGTTCCTAGAGCAACTCTGACCCGGGGTGGTAGCACCTCTTAGGGTACCAGCTATGGGCAAATAGTGAAACCCCTAAACAAAGAGATGAAGACAAAACGTTAAAAATAAATCTCCATCCTCCATCAAAGTGCTAATTCTATTTTTAAATGATATCACTCCACAGCTTCTTTTTATTACCTGTGAGATGTCATTGTTTCTCTACAATTTGATTTTTTCTTCTCTTATTTTGGTTGCCACACGAGATACGAAAACGGTGTTTACATTTTTCTTAATTTTTCGTCTCTTCTGGATATAGTAGACCATAGCTCTCCATATCTTCCTTTGCTTTATTATCTGCGAATTTGCCGTGTTTTCTTTTGGAAATATACATAGTGGTTTCCCTTTGTCCCCTTTACAAGTCCAGCGTATGACGATAAACTACATCCGGCAGCGAGACTTTTGCGGAGAGTGGAACCATATCTTAATTGTGGTTGCTCCTAGGACCACACTGACACGGGTTGGTAGCACTTGTTAGGCTCCAGCTATGGGCAAATAATGAAACCCCAAACAAAAAAGACCATTATGAATGTATAAACTTTAATTTTTAAAGTAAAATGACCAACAACATCTATTTATATCAAGATGACCAGCAATACATTTTATAGTAAAATGACCAATTATATTTATAGGTGAACCGATAAATTTGTGTCCAAAAAATTACGATTTCGGCATTAAATAACCTACACAGGCGTTGATCTACTGCTAAACAAAATCAACCGAACCAAATCTTTTTACAATGTGAAAAATCCCAGTTTACCTTCTCATAGATTGATTGCCACCCAGGGTTAGACAGTTCTGTTTGCAATGCTATCCCAATCCCTTATTTGCATAAATGAATGCCTCCTCAGGACATAGGCGATCATAGCTCTTCATAGCTTCCTTTTCTTTATTGCCTGTGAACTGCCATGGATTCCTGTGAAAGACAGTGTAGCGATTTCCCCCGCTTTTTAAAAGGTTTTGATTTTAGATAAGTCCTTCTTTTACACTTGTCACATTTAAGATTATATATTTAAAGACTTGTTTTTGTAGTCCATGGTATCATAGGTCGGATTATAAATCTAACCGACACTTTCTGTTAATTGTGGCATCGGTGTTGAAATATGTATAACGAGCTGTTTCAGTAAATTGTAACAACAGAGAGCATTCACATTTAAGCCCAACCAACCAAGCATTACGCTTACTGCGAGATTGCTGGTTGGACTTAATATAGAGAGATTCCAACATTTTGAAATGAAACTCAGATTTCGCCTTCTACCGCTCTAAGAAAATTACTGGTCGATACGACTAGGCACAAAGCTGTTTTTTATCAACTATTCAGTTATCGCCGTACCTTTTTTTTATTCACGCACCTATATATTTTCCATAATACATATTTTCTATAATACATATTTTCCATAATACATATTTTCTATAATACGTATTTTATGTAATATATGTTATCTATAATATTTTAGAACGGGCACGTTTTCAGATTTCATATTAACGCGAGGGTCCTCCAGGGTTCTATCCTAGACCTAGGGTGTTTCTGATCTTAATCAGTTATCTCCTTGATGTCATCAATTCCCAATTAGGTATTTACGTAAATAACACGACCATTTACTCCTGTCTTGGTAGCAAGTCCAACAGACCCGACAAAGACATCCTGGAAGCCGCTCTTGAAAAGGACCTCCAATCAGTGGTTAATTTGGGTAAGAAATAGCTTGTAAATTTTAACGCCCCCAAAATAACACTTCTTTTATTTAATCACCGCAGCAATACTTTTCTGCCGGCCATCAGTATGGCAGATGTTGGACCCCAAGAGAGCAACACGCTACGCCTTCTTGACCTCATGTTTACCATTGAGATGAAGCGAAGGGACAATATTGAATCAGTTGCTACCTTACTATAGGAAAATTTCACTATGTTGTTGCAGAAAATTTTCTCTCGTCAGAATCCATTTTGCATATTGATACATCTACCATTTGTTCGTGCAGTGAATACTATTCCCAAATCCACTATCCTTTGGTTTATTTTGTTTTACGGCATATCAACACCGAAATTTTTAGGATAAGTATGTATGAATAGAGAATGTATTCTTTGTAAGAAATCAGTTTGTAGATCAGGTTTCATTGACGTATTTTATGTAAATAGTGCTTTTGTAGAGAGTAAACCAGCCCCTCTACAAATTATAGAACTCGCTAGAGGACAGCATCCTTTCTACTCCAACAGTTATTTTTCCGGAACTTCCAACCTGTGGAGCTCCCTTCCGATTTCTTGCTTCCCTGATAACTACAATCTCCAAAATACAACCTCAATGGACATCATCTGTTTTCTTGAACCCTGTTAATTATATTAATTCTTTTACAGTAATCACTATAGACATTTTCTACATTCTCTTAGTCGACAAAAAACATTGCCATAAGACATTAGACACAATAAATAAATAAAAATTTCTCTGTGGCTTCCTTTTGTCTTTTATATAAATATTTTCATAGACACTAAGCTTTTTCTATAGTGTTATGTCTACATGAATTTAAGGTACTAGTTTGGTAGCTAGGTACCATTGTTTTAATGTTGAACTAACTAGATACCAGCGCCATTTCTACTCTGATAGTTACATCTCCCAAATTTCCAAACTGTGGAACACCCTTCCGATGTAATGCTTCCCTATTAACTACAATACTCAAAAATTTAAATGCAAACTCAATCGCCATCTACTGTCTTCTTGAACCTTGTTAATTATATTTTCTTAGAGTAATTGCTATAGAATTTTTTCTACACTCTGTTAGTCGACAAAAACTATTGCTATACAACGTTAGACACATTAAATAAAAAAAGTATTGTCTGTCATTCAATGAAACGTGCTTAAAAGAAAATTACAGTAAAATATATTCAGTTGATACATACATATTTACAATTATGCATACATGTATTCGCTTGTATATTAAAATATATTTGATTAAAACACCAACAAGTACCTTAATTTTAATGAAAGTAATTCCGTAAAATATTTTTGCCAGCTTAGTTTTTTTTTATCTATTGAGTTTCAACAGCAAAATTCTCTAGAATGTGGTATGCATTTTGACAACTATTATCAAGTTCATCTGTCGGTTCATTTTCGTAATATAATTTATTTGCTCTCCAAAGGCTGTCCCATCATGCAAGAACGAAACTATTGTAAGACTATTGTAAAATTCTATTTCCTTTGTTCAGTATTCGTTTATTTGAAATTTTTTTTTTTTGTCCCAATTAAGAAAGAATTCGGGAAGAAAAATGACCGGATTTAAAACATGATGATGATCATCATCATCACCGTTGTTGTTGTTGTTGTTGTTGTTGTTGTCGTCGTCGTCGTCGTCGTCGTCGTCGTCGTCGTCGTCGTCGTCGTCGTCGTCGTCGTCTTCATCATCATCATCATCATCATCATTATTATTATTATTATTATTATTATTATTATTATTATTATTATTATTATTATTATTATTATTATTATTATTATTATTATTATTATTATTATTATTATTATTATTATTATTATTATTATTATTATTATTATTATTATTATTATTATTATTATTATTATTATTATTATTATTATTATTATTATTATTATTATTATTATTATTATTATTATTATTATTATTATTATTATTATTATTATTATTATTATTATTATTATTATTATTATTATTATTATTATTATTATTATTATTATTATTATTATTATTATTATTATTATTATTATTATTATTATTATTATTATTATTATTATTATTATTATTATTATTATTATTATTATTATTATTATTATTATTATTATTATTATTATTATTATTATTATTATTATTATTATTATTATTATTATTATTATTATTATTATTATTATTATTATTATTATTATTATTATTATTATTATTATTATTATTATTATTATTATTATTATTATTATTATTATTATTATTATTATTATTATTATTATTATTATTATTATTATTATTATTATTATTATTATTATTATTATTATTATTATTATTATTATTATTATTATTATTATTATTATTATTATTATTATTATTATTATTATTATTATTATTATTATTATTATTATTATTATTATTATTATTATTATTATTATTATTATTATTATTATTATTATTATTATTATTATTATTATTATTATTATTATTATTATTATTATTATTATTATTATTATTATTATTATTATTATTATTATTATTATTATTATTATTATTATTATTATTATTATTATTATTATTATTATTATTATTATTATTATTATTATTATTATTATTATTATTATTATTATTATTATTATTATTATTATTATTATTATTATTATTATTATTATTATTATTATTATTATTATTATTATTATTATTATTATTATTATTATTATTATTATTATTATTATTATTATTATTATTATTATTATTATTATTATTATTATTATTATTATTATTATTATTATTATTATTATTATTATTATTATTATTATTATTATTATTATTATTATTATTATTATTATTATTATTATTATTATTATTATTATTATTATTATTATTATTATTATTATTATTATTATTATTATTATTATTATTATTATTATTATTATTATTATTATTATTATTATTATTATTATTATTATTATTATTATTATTATTATTATTATTATTATTATTATTATTATTATTATTATTATTATTATTATTATTATTATTATTATTATTATTATTATTATTATTATTATTATTATTATTATTATTATTATTATTATTATTATTATTATTATTATTATTATTATTATTATTATTATTATTATTATTATTATTATTATTATTATTATTATTATTATTATTATTATTATTATTATTATTATTATTATTATTATTATTATTATTATTATTATTATTATTATTATTATTATTATTATTATTATTATTATTATTATTATTATTATTATTATTATTATTATTATTATTATTATTATTATTATTATTATTATTATTATTATTATTATTATTATTATTATTATTATTATTATTATTATTATTATTATTATTATTATTATTATTATTATTATTATTATTATTATTATTATTATTATTATTATTATTATTATTATTATTATTATTATTATTATTATTATTATTATTATTATTATTATTATTATTATTATTATTATTATTATTATTATTATTATTATTATTATTATTATTATTATTATTATTATTATTATTATTATTATTATTATTATTATTATTATTATTATTATTATTATTATTATTATTATTATTATTATTATTATTATTATTATTATTATTATTATTATTATTATTATTATTATTATTATTATTATTATTATTATTATTATTATTATTATTATTATTATTATTATTATTATTATTATTATTATTATTATTATTATTATTATTATTATTATTATTATTATTATTATTATTATTATTATTATTATTATTATTATTATTATTATTATTATTATTATTATTATTATTATTATTATTATTATTATTATTATTATTATTATTATTATTATTATTATTATTATTATTATTATTATTATTATTATTATTATTATTATTATTATTATTATTATTATTATTATTATTATTATTATTATTATTATTATTATTATTATTATTATTATTATTATTATTATTATTATTATTATTATTATTATTATTATTATTATTATTATTATTATTATTATTATTATTATTATTATTATTATTATTATTATTATTATTATTATTATTATTATTATTATTATTATTATTATTATTATTATTATTATTATTATTATTATTATTATTATTATTATTATTATTATTATTATTATTATTATTATTATTATTATTATTATTATTATTATTATTATTATTATTATTATTATTATTATTATTATTATTATTATTATTATTATTATTATTATTATTATTATTATTATTATTATTATTATTATTATTATTATTATTATTATTATTATTATTATTATTATTATTATTATTATTATTATTATTATTATTATTATTATTATTATTATTATTATTATTATTATTATTATTATTATTATTATTATTATTATTATTATTATTATTATTATTATTATTATTATTATTATTATTATTATTATTATTATTATTATTACTTAATAGTTTATTTTCTTTTTCAACTGTTTTTCGATCCTCTTTTTCCACTCTCCTTCATCGATTCTTTCTTCTTTTCCTTCTTGTGTCTCTTTCCTCGGTTTCGCATCTTTCATTTGTTTTCTTTTCTTGCTTAGTTTTCTTTCTTTCTTTCTAATTTGCCACTTTTCGGTCTACTTGGTTTTTTTTTCTTCAACGGCTCCTTATTTTCTTATTTTCCACCTTTTTCTTTAATCTTTCTTTCTTTCTTTCTTTCTTTCTCCTCAAATTGTTCTCTTTGTTCTTCTTTTTTCCCTTTTCTTTTTCCAACCATTATTTCTTTTTCATTTCATTTGTCTTTTTTCTTTCTTTCTTTCTTTCTTTCTTTCTTTCTTTCTTTCTTTCTTTCTTTCACTTCACATTTTTCTCTTTTTTCACCCGTTTGTTTATTTGCTCGTTTTCTATGTGTTTCTTCGCTTTTCCTTTTTACTTCTCACCTTTTCTCATCTTCCAACTCTTTCTTTGTTTCTTTGTTTTTCCTTTCTTTCTTTCTCTCTCTCTCTCTTTTCTTTCTTTCTCTCTCTCTTTCTTTCTTTCTCTCTCTCTTTCTTTCTTTCTTTCTTTCTTTCAAATCGATTCCTTCCAGTGTATTTCCACTTCAAATCCGATCAATATTTTAAGTTTACGTTTCTTTCTTTCTTTCTTTCTTTCTCATTATCAACCTCTTTTCTTGTTTCTTTATTTCTTTTCACTTTACCCCCTTTTTCTCAATTTTTCTTTTCTCTCTCTTTATCCATTCCTTCAAGCAAAGTGTTTCTACAAGAATGAATCCGATATTTACAGTGCGCTCTTTCCCGCCAAAATCATCTCCAATTTAATCACTCGCCCACTATTGCTGATCATCTTCGTTCCGCCTGAACTTTGCAATTAGCCAAGTCTTTAGCTGAATAACATTATACCGGGTGACCTCTGGAACATTTCCCAATCCCCGGCACTTTAGAGTTTTGAAGCGGCCCAGCAAATTGAAATTGAAATTGGAAATTTTCGAAGGATAATCGAATGGTGAATTATCCGGCAGTATCCGTCTTCTCGCAATGGCCGAGACGAGTGAGCGAGAATATCTTGTTTTTCGTCTCAATTGATTTGGCCTCGTTGGTCTTTAATATTTTTTCTTTTTTTTCTTTTTTTAATATACATTTTTAGTTTATATTTCATACGCGATGGGAATTTTCTCTTCTTTTTCCAAGGCGATCGTTCATTTGGTTCTTTTGCTTATTTCTGTTTTTGCATAAAATCCTCGCGGGTACGTTGGAAATTTGTTAGAAAAATTGAAATATTCAAAATGAAGATAGCAAAATGAATAGATGATGTGAAAGCAGTGGAAAAGGAGGGAGAGAGAAGAAGAAGAAGTAGTAGTAGTAGTAGAAGAAGAAAAAGATTGGTCAATATGAAAGAAAAAATGAATGAAAGAAAGATAGATTATTCATTCTAAAAGAATGAAATAAAAAATGAAGGAAGGTTGTCAGGAAAGAAAAGGCAATGAAAAGAACGAAAGATAAAAAGAATACATTGGAAATGATAAAAAAAATTAAAAGAAAAGAAACAACGAAAGAAAAAAAAAGGAACGAAAGAAAGATTAGATTGGTCATTATAAAAGAAAGAAAGAAAGAAAGAAAGAAAGAAAGAAAGAAAGAAAGGAAGAAAGAAAGAAAGAAAGATTAGATCGGTCATTATAAAAGAAAGAAAGAAAGAAAGAAAGAAAGAAAGAAAGAAAGGAAGAAAAGAAGAAAGAAAGAAAGATTAGATCGGTCATTATAAAAGAAAGAAAGAAAGAACGAAAGAAAGAAAGAAAGGAAGAAAGAAAGAAAGAAAGATTAGATCGGTCATTATAAAAGAAAGAAAGAAAGAAAGGAAGAAAGAAAGAAAGATTAGATCGGTCATTATAAAAGAAAGAAAGAAAGAAAGGAAGAAAGAAAGAACTAAAGAAAGAACGAAAGAAAGATTAGATTGGTCATTATAAACGAAAGAAAGAAAGAAAGGAAAGAAGAAAGAAAGAAAGAAAGATTAGATCGGTCATTATAAAAGAAAGAAAGAAAGAAAGGAAGAAAGAAAGAAAGAAAGAAAGAAAGATTAGATCGGTCATTATAAAAGAAAGAAAGAAAGAAAGGAAGAAAGAAAGAAAGAAAGAAAGAAAGATTAGATCGGTCATTATAAAAGAAAGAAAGAAAGAAAGGAAGAAAGAAAGAAAGAAAGAAAGAAAGATTAGATCGGTCATTATAAAAGAAAGAAAGAAAGAAAGGAAGAAAGAAAGAAAGAAAGAAAGAAAGAAAGAAAGATTAGATCGGTCATTATAAAAGAAAGAAAGAAAGAAAGGAAGAAAGAAAGAAAGAAAGAAAGATTAGATCGGTCATTATAAAAGAAAGAAAGAAAGAAAGAAAGAAAGAAAGATTAGATCGGTCATTATAAAAGAAAGAAAGAAAGTTAAAAAAGAAAAGAAAGAAAGAAAACACAATGAAAGAAACGAAACGATGATAGAGTAGATTAGAAATGATAGAAAAAGTAAAAAGGAAAGAAAAAACGAAAGAAAGAAAGAAAGGACAGAAAATCTCATAGGAAATTAAAAAAATGAAAGAAAAAACAATTGAATGAATGAGTGTAACAAGAATAAATATCATGCGCAGGCGAAGGAGTTGAAAGATAAATAGAAAAAGGCATTATGAAGGAATCAGCAGAAAAAATAGAAAGAAAGGAAATTTGTGAAATAACGTTTATAAGAAAATATAATGAAAACGAGGCAAGACAATAAGAATCGTAAGAAGAACCGAAAAAAGAAAAGATGGACATAAGGGAAGAGGAAGAAATGAACGAAAAAACGAATAAACAAAAACAAAGAAAAAATAAAAGAAATGAAGAACGATTAATGTGAATGTAAAGGAAGAAAGAAGAAAGAGAAATCAAAGAACGGAAGCACGAATAAAAAGCAAGGAACGATTGAAGAAGAAATGGAAAAAAAAACAATTAACCGAAAGTAAGTGAGAAGAACAAGAAAAAGACGAATAAGAAAAAAGGAAAAAAAATAAAATAAGGAAGAAAAATCATTCAAAGAAAAAAAGAGACACACAAAAAATAACAAAATAAATAATAAAAAAGAAAGATGAAATCAAAGAAGTAAGACGAAAATGAAGGAAAAAAGGTATTGCGTCTTTCCTTTATTGTCGAAAAAAAGAAAGAAATTGAAATCATGGAATAAAAGATGGAATGTTTAATAAAAGAAAGAAAGAAACCAATGGATATGATGATGAGAAAGAAAGAAAGAAAGAAAGAAAGAAAGAAAGAAAGAAAGAAAGAAAGAGAGAAAGAAAGAAAGAAAGAAAGAAAGAAAGAAAGAAAGAAAAAAAAGAAACGTAAACCTAAAATAGTGATCGGATTTGAAATGGAAATACACTGGAATGAATAGATTGGAAAGAAAGAAAGAAAGAAAGAAAGAAAGAGAGAAAGAAAGAAAGAAAGAAAGAAAGAAAGAAAGAGAGAAAGAAAGAAAGAAAGAAAGAAAGAAAGAAAGAAAGAAAAAAAAGAAACGTAAACCTAAAATAGTGATCGGATTTGAAATGGAAATACACTGGAATGAATAGATTGGAAAGAAAGAAAGAAAGAAAGAAAGAAAGAAAGAAAGAGAGAAAGAAAGAAAGAAAGAAAGAAAGAAAGAAAGAAAAAAAAGAAACGTAAACCTAAAATAGTGATCGGATTTGAAATGGAAATTCACTGGAATGAATAGATTGGAAAGAAAGAAAGAAAGAAAGAAAGAAAGAAAGAAAGAAAGAAAGAAAGAGTAAGAATGAAACCAATGAGGAGGCTGATGAGTAGAGAAGAAAAAAAAAGAAAGAACCGGAAATCTAGGGACAAAAGATGGAACGTTTAATAATAGAAAGAAAGTAAAAACTATTGAAAGATACCAATGGATATTCCGGTGAGTAGAGAAGAAAGAAAGAAAGAAAGAAAGAAAGAAAGAAAGAAAGAAAGAAAGAAAGAAAGAAGCGTTTAACGGCTGTTAGTTCTACAACACTGGAAAGAAAGAAAGAAAGAAAGAAAGAAAGAAAGAAAGAAAGAAAGAAAGAAAGAAAGAAAAGTCAACAGGAAATGAGAGAAAGAAATGCTTTAATAACTAAAGAACTAGAAAAAGCACAAAATGGAAAATATATCGAATGGGCATTAAAAGAAAGCACGCAAGCAAGAAAGAAAGAAAAGCTATGAAGGTAACACGGAAAATAAAGAGATAAGAGAATAAAGAAAGAAAGAATTGGCAATTAATGAGCATGTGGAAACGAAGAAAATAATTGCAAGAAACGCGAACAGCGAAAGAAATAAAGCAAATAAAATTGTTTTGCAAGGCAATTTCGCTTCATTATATTCGGCGTAATTCCGTTAGAATATTTCGTTTCCTTATCATAATCACTAATGTATCAGTAACAACTTCATTAACATCACAATCGTTTATCCGAGAATATTTACGCCGTTCGATGCCAATCTATATTTGGTAGTCGTAAATGTCCAAAGTGTAAAATTTGGATCAATCTCGAAAGAACTGCTTACTTATTGATTCCATCTGAAGGTCATTCTACGATTCTTGTTAGATTCACCTATTTGAAATTGGAATTGGTGAAAACCTTTTTATTTTTTACTTATTTGTCTTTAATTTTATTTATTTATTTTGCGTGTATTCTTTCATTCATTCTTTATAAAATATTTTTTCCTTTTCGCTGGTCTCACTTCTTTATCTTTTCTTTCTTTCTTTATAAAATACTCATTTCTTTTCACTGGTCTCCCTATTTTATCATTTCTTTCTTTCTTTATAAAATATTTTTTCCTTTTCGCTGGTCTCATTTCTTTATCTTTTCTTTCTTTCTTTATAAAATATTTTTTCTTTCCACTGGTCTCCCTATTTTATCATTTCTTTCTTTATAAAATATTTTTTCCTTTTCGCTGGTCTCACTTCTTTATCTTTTCTTTCTTTCTTTATAAAATACTGTTTTCTTTTCACTGGTTTTCCTATTTTATCATTTCTTCTTTCTTTATAAAATATTTTTTCATTTTCGCTGGTCTCACTTCTTTATTTTTTCTTTCTTTCTTTATAAAATATTTTTTTCCTTTTCCCTGGTCTCATTTCTTTATCTTTTCTTTCTTTCTTTATAAAATATTTTTTCTTTCCACTGGTCTCCCTATTTTATCATTTCTTTCTTTATAAAATATTTTTTCCTTTTCGCTGGTATCACTTCTTTATCTTTTCTTTCTTTCTTTATAAAATACTGTTTTCTTTTCACTGGTTTTCCTATTTTATCATTTCTTTCTTTCTTTATAAAATATTTTTTCATTTTCGCTGGTCTCACTTCTTTATTTTTTCTTTCCTTCTTTATAAAATATTTTTTTCCTTTTCGCTGGTCTGATTTCTTTATTTTTTCTTTCTTTCTTTATAAAATATTTTTTCTTTCCACTGGTCTCCCTATTTTATCATTTCTTTCTTTATAAAATATTTTTTCCTTTTCGCTGGTCTCACTTCTTTATCTTTTCTTTCTTTCTTTATAAAATACTGTTTTCTTTTCACTGGTTTTCCTATTTTATCATTTCTTTCTTTCTTTATAAAATATTTTTTCATTTTCGCTGGTCTCACTTCTTTATTTTTTCTTTCTTTCTTTATAAAATATTTTTTTCCTTTTCCCTGGTCTCATTTCTTTATCTTTTCTTTCTTTCTTTATAAAATATTTTTTCTTTCCACTGGTCTCCCTATTTTATCATTTCTTTCTTTATAAAATATTTTTTCCTTTTCGCTGGTATCACTTCTTTATCTTTTCTTTCTTTCTTTATAAAATTCTGTTTTCTTTTCACTGGTTTTCCTATTTTATCATTTCTTTCTTTCTTTATAAAATATTTTTTCATTTTCGCTGGTCTCACTTCTTTATTTTTTCTTTCCTTCTTTATAAAATATTTTTTTCCTTTTCGCTGGTCTCACTTCTTTATTTTTTCTTTCTTTCTTTATAAAATATTTTTTCTTTCCACTGGTCTCCCTATTTTATCATTTCTTTCTTTATAAAATATTTTTTCCTTTTCGCTGGTCTCACTTCTTTATCTTTTCTTTCTTTCTTTATAAAATACTGTTTTCTTTTCACTGGTTTTCCTATTTTATCATTTCTTTCTTTCTTTATAAAATATTTTTTCATTTTCGCTAGTCTCACTTCTTTATTTTTTCTTTCTTTCTTTATAAAATATTTTTTTCCTTTTCGCTGGTCTCACTTCTTTATTTTTTCTTTCTTTCTTTATAAAATATTTTTTCTTTCCACTGGTCTCCCTATTTTATCATTTCTTTCTTTCTTTATAAAATAGTTTTTCCTTTTCGCTGGTCTCACTTCTTTATTTTTTCTTTCTTTCTTTATAAAATATTTTTTCCTTTTCGCTGGTCTCACTTCTTTATTTTTTCTTTCTTTCTTTATAAAATATTTTTTCTTTCCACTGGTCTCCCTATTTTATCTTTTCGTTCTTTCTTTATAAAATAGTTTTTCCTTTTCGCTGGTCTCACTTCTTTATTTTTTCTTTCTTTCTTTATAAAATATTTTTTCTTTCCACTGGTCTCCCTATTTTATCATTTCTTTCTTTCTTTATAAAATAGTTTTTCCTTTTCGCTGGTCTCACTTCTTTATTTTTTCTTTCTTTCTTTATAAAATATTTTTTCCTTTTCGCTGGTCGCACTTCTTTATTTTTTCTTTCTTTCTTTATAAAATATTTTTTCTTTCCACTGGTCTCCCTATTTTATCTTTTCGTTCTTTCTTTATAAAATATTTTTTCCTTTTCGCTGGTCTCACTTCTTTATTTTTTTTTCTTTCTTTATAAAATATTTTTTCTTTCGACTGGTCTCCCTATTTTATCTTTTCTTTCTTTCTTTATAAAATATTTTTTCCTTTTCGCTGGTTTCACTTCTTTATTTTTTCTTTCTTTCTTTATAAAATATTTTTTCCTTTTCGCTCGTCTCACTTCTTTATCTTTTCATTCTTTCTTTATAAAATATTTTTTCTTTCCACTGGTCTCCCTATTTTATCTTTTCTTTCTTTCTTTATAAAATATTTTTTCATTTTCGCTGGTCTCACTTCTTTATCTTTTCTTTCTTTCTTTATAAAATATTTTTTCCTTTTCGCTGGTCTCACTTCTTTATTTTTTCTTTCTTTCTTTATAAAATATTTTTTCCTTTTCGCTGGTCTCACTTCTTTATTTTTTCTTTCCTTCTTTATAAAATAGTTTTTCCTTTTCGCTGGTCTCACTTCTTTATTTTTTCTTTCTTTCTTTATAAAATAGTTTTTCCTTTTCGCTGGTCTCACCTCTTTATTTTTTCTTTATTTCTTTATAAAATAGTTTTTCCTTTTCGCTGGTCTCACTTCTTTATTTTTTCTTTCTTTCTTTATAAAATAGTTTTTCCTTTTCGCTGGTCTCACTTCTTTATTTTTTCTTTCTTTCTTTATAAAATAGTTTTTCCTTTTCGCTGGTCTCACTTCTTTATTTTTTCTTTCTTTCTTTATAAAATATTTTTTCCTTTTCGCTCGACTCACTTCTTTATCTTTTCTTTCTTTCTTTATAAATATTTTTTCTTTCCACTGGTCTCCCTATTTTATCTTTTCTTTCTTTCTTTATAAAATATTTTTTCTTTTTCGCTGGTCTCACTTCTTTATCTTTTCTTTCTTTCTTTATAAAATATTTTTTCTTTCCACTTGTCTCCCTATTTTATCTTTTCGTTCTTTCTTTATAAAATATTTTTTCCTTTTCGCTGGTCTCACTTCTTTATTTTTTCTTTCTTTCTTTATAAAATATTTTTTCTTTTCACTGGCTTTCCTATTTTATCATTTCTTTCTTTCTTTATAAAATATTTTTTCATTTTCGCTGGTCTCCTTCTTTATTATTTTCTTTCTTTCTTTATACAATATTTCTCTTTCCTTTTTGCTGGTGTTCCTTCTTTATCATTTTCTTTCTTTATAAAATATTTTTCTTTCCTTTTTGCTGGTGCTTCTTCTTTATCATTTTCTTTCTTTCTTTCTACATAATTTTACTTTCCTTTTTGCTGGTGTTCCTTCTTTATCATTTTTTTTCTTTCTTTATACAATATTTTTCTTTCCTTTTTGCTAGCGTTTCTTCTTTATCATTTTCTTTCTTTCTTTATACAATATTTCTCTTTCCTTTTTGCTGTTGTTTCTTCTTTATCATTTTCTTTCTTTCTTTATACAATATTTTTCTTTCCTTTTTGCTGGTGTTTCTTCTTTATCATTTTCTTTCTTTCTTTATACAATATTTGTCTTTTCTTTTTGCTGGTGTTCCTTCTTTATCATTTTCTTTCTTTATAAAATATTTTTCTTTCCTTTTTGCTGGTGCTTCTTCTTTATCATTTTCTTTCTTTCTTTATACAATATTTTTCTTTCCTTTTTGCTGGTGTTAAAACTTTATCATTTTCTTTCTTTCTTTATACAATATTTTTCTTTCCTTTTTGCTGGTGTTCCTTCTTTATCATTTTCTTTCTTTATAAAATATTTTTCTTTCCTTTTTGCTGGTGCTTCTTCTTTATCATCTTCTTTCTTTCTTTATACAATATTTTTCTTTCCTTTTTGCTGGTGTTTCTTCTTTATCATTTTCTTTATTTCTTTATACAATATTTCTCTTTCCTTTTTGCTGTTGTTTCTTCTTTATCATTTTCTTTCTTTCTTTATACAATATTTTTCTTTCCTTTTTGCTGGTGTTTCTTCTTTATCATTTTCTTTCTTTCTTTATACAATATTTTTCTTTCCTTTTTGCTGGTGTTTCTTCTTTATCATTTTCTTTCTTTCTTTATACAATATTTGTCTTTTCTTTTTGCTGGTGTTCCTTCTTTATCATTTTCTTTCTTTATAAAATATTTTTCTTTCCTTTTTGCTGGTGCTTCTTCTTTATCATTTTCTTTCTTTCTTTATACAATATTTTTCTTTCCTTTTTGCTGGTGTTTCTTCTTTATCATTTTCTTTATTTCTTTATACAATATTTCTCTTTCCTTTTTGCTGTTGTTTCTTCTTTATCATTTTCTTTCTTTCTTTATACAATATTTTTCTTTCCTTTTTGCTGGTGTTTCTTCTTTATCATTTTCTTTCTTTCTTTATACAATATTTTTCTTTCCTTTTTGCTGGTGTTTCTTCTTTATCATTTTCTTTCTTTCTTTATACAATATTTTTCTTTCCTTTTTGCTGGTGTTTCTTCTTTATCATTTTCTTTCTTTCTTTATACAATATTTGTCTTTTCTTTTTGCTGGTGTTCCTTCTTTATCATTTTCTTTCTTTATAAAATATTTTTCTTTCCTTTTTGCTGTTGTTTCTTCTTTATCATTTTCTTTCTTTCTTTATACAATATTTTTCTTTCCTTTTTGCTGGTGTTTCTTCTTTATCATTTTCTTTCTTTCTTTATGAAATATTTTTCTTTCCTTTTTGCTGGTGCTTCTTCTTTATCATTTTCTTTCTTTCTTTATACAATATTTTTCTTTCCTTTTTGCTGGTGTTTCTTCTTTATCATTTTCTTTATTTCTTTATACAATATTTCTCTTTCCTTTTTGCTGTTGTTTCTTCTTTATCATTTTCTTTCTTTCTTTATACAATATTTTTCTTTCCTTTTTGCTGGTGTTTCTTCTTTATCATTTTCTTTCTTTCTTTATACAATATTTTTCTTTCCTTTTTGCTGGTGTTTCTTCTTTATCATTTTCTTTCTTTCTTTATACAATATTTTTCTTTCCTTTTTGCTGGTGTTTCTTCTTTATCATTTTCTTTCTTTCTTTATACAATATTTGTCTTTTCTTTTTGCTGGTGTTCCTTCTTTATCATTTTCTTTCTTTATAAAATATTTTTCTTTCCTTTTTGCTGTTGTTTCTTCTTTATCATTTTCTTTCTTTCTTTATACAATATTTTTCTTTCCTTTTTGCTGGTGTTTCTTCTTTATCATTTTCTTTCTTTCTTTATGAAATATTTTTCTTTCCTTTTTGCTGGTGCTTCTTCTTTATCATTTTCTTTCTTTCTTTATACAATATTTTTCTTTCCTTTTTGCTGGTATTTCTTCTTTATCATTTTCTTTCTTTCTTTCTTGATACAATATTTTTCTTTCCTTTTTGCTGGTGTTTCTTCATTATTATTTTCTTTCTTTCTTTATACAATATTTTTCTTTGGTTTTGTTGGTGTTTCGTCTTTATCATTTTCTTTCTTTCTTTCTTTATACAATATTTTTCTTTCCTTTTTACTGGTGTTTCATCTTTATCCTTTTCGTTCTCTCATCGAAGAAGTCTGTTGTTTATTTTGACCCGAATCTAACCACACCGACGGAGCACCTAGTTTCGGCGCTTAAAGTTCTATTTTCAACAATTGTTTTTTATTCTCTATTTTTCCTCTTTTTTATTTTTTTACTTTTCTTTTTTGATTTTTTCTATTTTTATTTTCTTTCTTTTTTAATAATACTACCCAGGCAAGGTAATAAATTCATTAAATCTCAAGTGGTTACTGACTGTGAAATAATATGAGATATAGAGATATTTCTTATAATAATTTTGTAATCGTTTTGTATTATTTCTTTTTTTTTTATTCTTATTTTTTTCTTTCTTTTTATATTTTTACTTTCATTTATTCTTGTATTCTTTCATTTTTATATTTTTTTCATTTATCCTTCTTTTTACCGTAAATCCTCATGTAAAATATGCCTACATCCATAATACGCATCCCAAAACTTCTGCTGAAAGTGTGGAAAAATGCTTCTACTCATGCATAATACGCACCTCTTGTTTGCTAATCAACCCCTATAAATCGTACTTCTCCAATTTCATTACACCCAGCGTTTCCTACTCTTATTAAAAAATGGCTTTAAACATAGAATAATATTATTCTAGTTTAGTTTTATGATAATTCTTATTTTATTTTACATTTGTAAGTATTTTTAGGTACATTTGACTGTATTTGACATCCTTATGCGGCCGCAATCGCCGAATATTATTGTCAAATTGTCGTATGTTTGTGGTGAATATGAAACGTCAATATTTTAAAAAAAAATTGTAGCTGTGCATAATACGAACCCCCAATTTTGCTTAATATTTTTAGAAAAAAAAACGCGTATTATACATCGGGAATTACTGTATTCTTTTTTTATTCTTTGTTTTCTTTCTTTGTTCCAAAATCTTTGCAAAACAAGCAAGGCAATAAAGCCACTAAGACGCAAGTGGTTACTAAACGTAAGAGAATATGAGAAAAAGAATGCATTATTAGCTTTTTTAATACACATTTTGTAATTGTTTTGTATTTCTTTACGTTTTTGTTTTTTCTGCTTTTTATATTTTTTCATCTCATTTTTTTATTTTATTTTTTATTCTTTGTTTGTTTTCGTCTTATATAATCTTTGCTTTCTTTCTTTTTCAAATACCTTTTCATCCCAAGCTAGGCAATAAAGTAACTAAGCCGTGAGTGGTTACTGATTGTGAGAGAATATAATAATTGTATAATAATAGTATAATAATAATGAGAGAAAATAAAATATTATTTTTATTGTAATTATTTTTAAGTTTCGTATTGCTCTTTTTTTCTTTTTCTTTCTTTTTATATTCTTTCCTTTTTATGTTTTCTTTGTCATTCTTTATCTCCTTCTTGTATTTTTACGTTTTGCTCTTTTTACTTTTTTCTCTTTCTCTTTTGTATTCTTTGACTATTTTCTTTCTTTGTTTTCTTTTTTTTGTTGTCCGTTTTTTTTTATTCTGTGCTTGCTATTTTACTTTTTATTCTTGTTTTTTTTTTTTCAATTCGTTCCTGTCGTCGGTGATTTCTTTTTAATTCATTAAATTTTATTATATTTTTCTATTTGCTTTAGTGTATTTTATTTATTTATTTTTTTGTAATTGTTTTTTTTTCTTTATTTTCGTTTACTTTCCTTGTTTTTCTTTTTGTATTATATGTCTTTCTTTCTTCCTTTTATTATATTCTTATTTATATTTTTTCCATTATAACCTTCTTTTTCTTTTTCTTTCCTTTGTTTATTTTTGTTACTTGTATTATTTAGTTTTATGCATTATTTTCTCTTTCTTTCTTTTTTGTATTTTTTGCTTTCTTTCTTGTTTTATATTCTATCTTTTCCTTCTATTATTTTCTTCTTTCATATTTTGTTTTTATTTTCTTTCATTTTTGTATTCTTTACTATAGATTTCTTCTTTTTGTGTTGTTTTCGTTTCTTAATTTTTGTTTTTTCTTAATTCTTTTTGTTTGTTTGTTGTTGCTTTTTCTATTTTTGTATCCTTAGTTTACTTTTGTTTGTTGTTTCTTTCCTACTTTTTGCTCTTTCTCCTTACATTCATTCATTCTTTTTTTTCTTTTTTCTGTTTGTTATTTTGCTTGTTGTATTCTTTCTTATTTTTTGATCGCTCTACTTTCTTCTTTCTTTTTTTCGTTGTTTTCTTTCTTACTTTTTGCTCTTTGCCTTTTCTTTCTTTCGTTCTTTCTGTCTGTCTTTTGTTCGTTGTTTTCTTTCTTACTTTTTTTCTCGTTCTCCTTACTTACTTTCTTTCTTTCCTTCTGATTTTTGCTTAATGTTTTCCTTCTTATTTGTTGATTGCTCTCCTTTCTTTCTTTCTTTCTTTTGTTCGTTGTTTTCTTTTTTACTTTTTACTCTTTATGCTTTCTTTCTACGTTTCTTTCTTTCTGTTTTTTTTTCGTTGTTTTCTTTCTTACTTTTTACTCTTTCTCCTTTCTTTTTTGCTTTTTATTCTTTCTCTCTTACTTTCTTTCTTCTGTTCGTTGTTCTCTTTCTTTTTGTAGTTATCGTTTTCTTTCTTTCAATGTTTTGTTTTCTTTCTGACATGAAGCCTTGTCAATTATTATTAACTAGCAGAGCCCTCATAAAAAATGTCGTCATTATTTACCACTGAATCGACCGCTTCAACCTGGGATCAATAGTAATTTTCCAAGCTTAGCTTAGATGTGACACAAGGCCGAATGTATGGGTCACCCAGTGTGGATCGAACTCATTACTCAGTCGTAATTGTTCTAGCGAGACAAGCTTGCTAACCATTACACCACCTCGGGGTGCCCGACCTGGGATCAATATACGTAGCATCTCCGCGACCTGCCCTCGATCAACGTGTCATTCTTTTGCTTTCTGTCGAATAGCGGTGGTATAGCTTGGATTTCTCCCTTACTTAGTATTTGAAAGTTAATTTTATGCTGCACCAAAGCTAACGGAATGCTGGTGTAGTGGTTACGTCTCCTGTTTGCTTATCGCCAGATCGAGTGTTACTTGCGCTCCGGAAAGACAAGCAGAAGGGTGATTATTTTCTGTGAGTAATTTCGTTGGCCAATTCTTAGACAACACCAAAGGCCTCATTCAACGATCATTCGTTGGCATCGGTTAAAAATAACCCCTGCATATACCTCCCAGCAATCATTCAGTTATGTGCCATACGCGATACACGATGAGACGATCATATATCTTTTGATACTGACGAAGAAATTTTTTTTCCCGCAGTAGGTTGTCATTTCTTTCTGCGGTAGACCAGTTGCCATCCACAGAACCCGATCTATCCTGCTATTTACCCTTAGCTGGGAGGAGAAGAAGAGGATTCATACCTTTCCCAAGGGTATTAGTACGTAAGTGAAAATATAATGGATTCCACCGGAATTGGAACTCGGCTCTTCCATTACTCCCCTGTGTCTCCCATCAATACCTCCCGCACAATAGTAAGACATTAGCTATCCCACTTTGTCTTACCGTTATGAGGGAAGTATATATGGGAGGTATTTCTGCCGCACCCTGTATTATATTGTTAACTCGATGCAAGACACAAGAGTCATTCAAGGTAGAGCGTTAATGAATGTGGGCGCAAAGGAAGGAAATAAGAAGTATATATTGTTAGTAATCAAGGAAGCATCCTGTCGGTAGTTTAACATAATAATTAAGCTGTTACACGATTTGGACAATTTTGCTGTTCCCCCATATATATGGTGGAATCTCCCGTCGTATTCGACGTATGAGGGTCAAGCAGCTCAGTACCTAGGAACCTACAACCAGACACAAGCACATAGGATTTGATTATAGTGGTGAAGGTTTTGTGCAGAACCAACCACACTTTTTGAAGAGCCGAAACGTTGCAATAATGTCATGCATGTTTTGAATTGAGAGATGCCCTCCTTCTAGACCAGTTGCCATCCAGGACTATAGAACCCAGTCTGCCTTGCTAATTAAGAAGAGGATTAATACTTTTCCCAAGGGTATATATAATGGATTTGAATGGAATTCGAACTCGGCTCTCCGATTCCTCAATTCCTCATTCCGTGCCGCTATCTACTACTCCACTGTGCCTCCTATTTCTCTCTCTCTCTCTCTCTCTCTCTCTCTCTCTCTCTCTCTATATATATATATATATATATATATATATATATATATATATATATATATATATATATATATATATATATATATGTCTATCTGTGTGTGTGTGTGTGTAAACTAATCGATGATGAGATCGATGAGACATGAATAAATTAAGCTTGGGTTGATGAAGAGATTGGTTTGTGCAAAAAAAAAGTTACCAAACTCAGCATGTGCAAAGAAATGGTATGCATTAATGGAAGTGAAAATATTGTCGATAAAAATTGCTCTTGTGTATTTCACTTCTTTTATTTTGGTTTATTTGAAATCGATCGGAATTTGAATTGCTTTGAAGTTCTTATCAGAAAGTGTGAAATTCGCCGTTGTCTCACTTTCAGAGATGATTCAAATGATATTTCCAAATTAATACGAGGTGTTGATAAATCCATTTATTTATCATTTGAATAGGCCTATATATATATATATATATATATATATATATATATATATATATATATATATATATATATATATATTATAAATTTACTTATTTAAAAATATGTTTCCATCTCTACACAGTAATTACCATGTTTCAAAAACAGAAGCTAAAACTTCAAATTAAATTAAATTAAAGTCCCGTGTTATGTTTCATTTCCAAACGATTTTTTGAATAACTTCTTTTGAAATTTACTGAGGTTTGTAAGCACATACATTCATAATATTTGTTTCTATGGATATGGGGAAATCCAAACGTTTTAACAAGGGGTGGTTGGGTATTCATTTTCACTGACAATTATACATATATAATGGTTTGCCACTCGGATATATATTCGTGGATACCCGTCTTCTACGGCGGCTAGCCAATCCCTATTGCAGACGCTCGCTCAGGAACGTTTTTGTGTTTGCTCAACACACACGGGGCTCTCCTGTAGTTTATACTGCAGATCTTAGTTACAGGAAAGAGCGTATTTTCTAGCGTGATCAACAATTTGAACAAGGCCAGCGAGCTCAAGCCCTCGGCCACGATGACTTGTGGCTTCGTGCTAGCACAGCTATCGACGGCCCCCAAATGTTCCGTCTACCCAATTTCACTCACAAGGCTTGGGTATGGTTTTCTGATACCTTCCAAAGGTTCCGCACCCTGGGTTCGACCTCTTGACAAATTGACCATAGTGAAATGCGAACCCGTGTCTCATGGTCACAAACCGAACGTTCTAACCACCCGCCCACACACGCGCACGCACACACACACACACACATATATATATATATATATATATATATATATATATATATATATATATATATATATATATATATATATATATATATATATATATATATATGAAAATAGCTGTCTAATGATTTTAAGCTCTCTAATCTTTGTATATTTTCGAGTATTTTCAACTGTCACGAGAATCATTATCACTTTGCTAAAGACACTTTGCTAAAATACTGAACACTCGAAATCCTTGATAAACACACCTTTTATATATATATATATATATATATATATATATATATATATATATATATATATATATATATATATATATGTAGTGGGGTTGAATAAGTGATCGTACAGCAAACAAATGCTTGTTATTCCCACTTTTATCGAATGGAAACCTCGAATAACAATGTTATATATGTGTTTCGGAGCATAGAATCAGAATCTAAAATTTAAAATTAGAAAATCATCAATAAGTGATAGTTATGCAATTTTTTATATTTCGAATATTGGAAAAAGTATTCGTACAGTATCAATTTTTGCATTATGATACGGTAGATTTTGGTTGTACTTCAAAGTAGAAGATTCTAAACTGTTCTAGAATATTCTCAGTAACTCTATTGCAACATTCAGTTCAAAATTGGATCATTCTGCAGTCACTGTTCACTGATAACGGTTTTAATAATGGCAAGTAAGGAAATGACTTGTGCTCAAAAAGAGCTAATTATTAAGTTATGGAACAATGGAAAAAATTAGAGAAACATCTCCAGTGACACGAACATACCTTTTTCAACAATTGGTTCATTTATTGCAAGATTTAAAAGACGTAATACTGTTGAGAACAAAGGCAGACTCGGTGCTCCCAAGAAGATCTCTCCCATATTACGAAGAAAGTTGATGCGACAGGTCAAAAATAACCCAATGGCCATCAGACAAGACCTTCAGAATGATCTGAGTTTGTCAGGAGTTAACGTAACTAAGCAAACAATTAGTAATGAACTACGCAGAGACAGTATAAAGTCGCGCTCCCCAAGAAAGACAACATTCCTTCTGAAACTGCATAGAGATGCCAGGTTGAAATTTGCGACAGGGCACAAAGTTTAGAAAAATTCTTATTGGGAAATAATTCTTTGGTCAGATGAGAGTAAAATTGAGTTGTTCGGTCGATATTCCCTGAATCATGTATGGAGAAAAGACGGCGAAGCATACGCACCCAAGAACACCATACCAACTGTCAAATTTTGTGGGTGTAGTATCATGGTTTGGGGCTGATTTTCGATGCGAGGTGTTGGCAAACTAGCAATTATAGACAGTAGAATGAATGCAGAAAAATATCAACAAATCCTCAGCGAAAATATATCGCTTTCTGTAGAGAATCTTGGGCTTCCTCCTGATTGGATCTTCCAGCAGGACAATGATCCCAAGCATACTGCTAAGAGTACGAAGAATTGGCTTGCTAATAACAACGTTAACATCTTACAATGGCCCAGTCAGTCGCCGGATTTGAATCCAATAAAGAATTTATGGCGGTTTTTGAAAAATAAGATCCGTGATAGTGGTCCAACAAACGTGAAAAACCTGAAGACAATTACTCAGGAAGAATGGGACAGAATACCTACTAAAGTATGCGAATCGTTAATTAAAGACTACAGGAAGAGTTTGCTTGCTGTTGAACTTAATAAAGACTTTGCTAGAAAATATTAAATAGAGAAAACATGTTTTGGTTCTGTTGTAAACCCCTAAAATTTAAATATTGCTATATGTTCTTAACCATGGAATATTATTTAGTTTTATATGCATACATTTTTAGTATGCAATCTGATACAGTAGATATATTGCCGTATTGTTAATT
>OZ038501.1:71492688-71530188 GCA_964036315.1 Acanthosepion esculentum
TTATCAAAGGGGAGGTAATCCATATATACAACAATGACTTTGCAAGTCATGTTAGTTTGATACTATGTCTGGATGATGACACATTTGTGTACTTGTGTACTCGTGTTTATTTCGAGATTACATAAGGCCTTGAATATGTATACCATCCATAATACGTTTAGTTATTCGTCATTTCTGACTCTGAAGCTTCGTAAAAATTGAAATAATGCCCCAATTTTTCTGCGGTCCATCAAAACTTTTTCACGTCACCACCGGTTGGCGACTACTGGTCCAGGATGTCAACGGAATTATTCGTTTGCTTTTTGTATTTTTGATAGAAAGATTGCATTAAACTGGCACCAGACCTCTGTTTAAGAATCGCAGGCTAACCACTTGGCGAGACGTGCAAAACAGAGAAAACTTTAAAAGGGATATCAACCCGTTTGGTAAACAATATTATTACATAAGGGGGTGAGCATATATATCATCCATAATACGTTTTGTTACTCGTCCTTTTTGAATTTGAAACTTCATAAAATTTGAAACAATGTCCCAACTTTTCTGCGGATCATCCAAACTTTTTTCACGGACCACCGGTGGTCCGTGGCCCCCCTGTTAGCAACCAATGTCCTAGACGACATTTCTTAATATTGCTGTCACATCTTTTCTAGTTCGTGTGCTATGGATCGTGAGATTACTGAAAAAAATCAAAAGATGAATCTGCAATGCTATCAGTCCTGATCTGGCATATCGGCTTCTCTCACTTTCCCACCGCCGTAATCTATGAATATTTTCCTGTTTATTGTTCTGATGATCTTTCCTCTTTAGTACCTCGACTTAATGAATTTAAACGCACTACTAGATTGTCAGTTAGGTCTCATCATTTTACTACTGAGATTGCTAGATGTCTCTCACACTTCTCGTCTAAGTTCTTGTTTTTTTTGTTTTTTGTTTTTTGTTAAGTACAATTTTCTTAATGTTCAGTGTTTCCTCAAAGCGTAGGCGATCATGGTTCTCAACAACTTCCTGTAAAGCTTTTAATAAATGTTGTCTTTCTGTTACTTCTCCTGAACCCTATTCCGCCACCCATTTACACAAGTATATTATACGTTGTTTTCCTCTGTCCCTCTTACCTGTCCTGTGAATATCAGATTTTCCAAGCTACCCTTTCTCATTGTGTGCCCCAGAAACCTCAACTGTCTCTTCCTAATGTTATCCATTAGTTTGCTTTTTGTTTCTATTATCTCCAAAATTTCGTCGTTGCACACATGTTCGGTCCACGGTATCCTCAGTATCCTTCTGTAGAACCATATTTCTGTTACTTCAATCTTCATCTTTGAGGAGAATGTCCAGCACTCACTGTCATACAGACAGAGATTAAATTCAACATCAATCGTCTGTCTCCTTGAATACTGTTACTTTATTGCCCTTTAGATTTTCATTATTAATAATCCGTTGCGTCTTGGTGGATTTATCGCCTTGCTTGGGGTAAAACGATTAAGAAAATACATCAATATTTTGATTCATTTTCCTTCAGTGGAGCACACAAAATTCCAAACTAAAGTTGATCACATCATAGAACAAATCTTTTTATTTATTTTTTTATATTTTCACAGGCATTTCCAAATCAGTAAACAATCAATATTTGATTTCCCAAGAGAAATCTATGGAACTTCCGACAGAAAATCGGTCTCATAATCAAATGGGTGTTTTACAAGCAGTACCGTGTCAAATCTTTACAGATATTTTGATTTCCGACTTGATGCCTTTGCATGATCCAACGTAAAAGATGTCTCGTTGTCGAGAGTTTTGTAATTAAACAGCAAATTAATGTACTTTCATTGATGTTTGAATTACTCAACGCTGGAATTAAAACAAACACTATCCAAACGAATAAAAAGCCAGTGTCTATATAAATAAAACAGTAGTAGCTATATAAATGAAAATAAATTGAAACAGCTAAATCCTATTTAAATATTAAAATAGTATTATGTCTTCATTGCGTTTGACGAAGATAACAAAATCAAGAGTAAAATGTTGCTTGGGTCGACGTTGTCTTGCTGAAATCAGTAATAAGCAGATACACTATTTACTCTACTTTTTCCCCTCCTACTGGCAACTCTGGGTGTCAGTCTGTATTTATTTGGATGAATCCAAATCCTTCTCTGGAGAGGTATGTTCATCGCCACAACAAATAGCTATCATTTTTATTGTTATTTATTTTAAATTAAAAGCAATTAGCGTTTTATTTAACGAACTATCAGCCGGTCACTGTCTGCTTCAAGTCAGGTGTTAATTTTAAAAATTAAAAAATAAAATCCGTTAATAATTACCAGTCAGTTATGTGCCATGCGTGATCCACGCTTAGGCGATCATGCATCTTTCGGTACATGACTGACGAGGCATATTTTTTCCCGCAGTAGCTTGCCATTTGTTTCTGCTGTAGATTAGTTGCCATCCAAGGCTACAGAACCGGATATCTACCTATAGCTAAGGGGAGAAGACGGAAATAGGTAAGGGTAATAGTACGTAACTGGAATTCGAACTCGTCTCTCCGATTCCTCAATCCGAACCGCTATCCATTACTCCACCTTGACTCCCCTGTTATTAATTATAGATTTCTATAATAATCTGGTTTTAATTAAACTGTATAACAATAATTCTTTCAGTTCTTGCTACATCTGGTCTGGTTCTTCTTCTATATATTTAGAAATTCTTGATAAAATCCAAGGAATAATATGTAATTTTAATGGTCCTGACCTGGCATCACGACTTCAGTCACTTTCCCACTGCTGTAGTGTAGCCTCCTTGTAACTTTTCTGTAAATATTTCCATGGTTTTTGTTCTGAGGATACCTAGACTTTATTTAAGCGCAGTACTAGATTGGCGGGTAGGTCTCATCAATTTGCAGTGTAAATGGTTAAATGTAACCGTAAGTTTTAGGCGAACAGTTTCTTCTATCGCACTTCTCGCTCGTAGAAACCTTTCCCGACCTCTTGTTACCTTGTCAACTCTGACGTCTAAAAATTTATATGCAATGTCAATCATTATCGTCTGTTCTTTTCATTATTCCCGCTCTTTTAATGTTCCCGCTCCTTAATAGTGTTTTTTTCTTTCTCGTATCCACTAACACGCAGTAACTCCTTGCATTTTAGTCGATTTACGGCCCTATCAACTTTAATCCCTAAAAAGCTGGTTTGGTTTGTTTTGCTTTACGGCATGTCATCCTCAGTGGGTTATTTATTACCGACAAGATTATTTCTTCTGATAATATTCTTTCTTCAAAAATGTATTGCTGGTAATAAAACCTATTTTGATAGTGTTTTGAACCCAGTTTGGAGGTTAACTATTTACCCATAGCTGGGACCCTAACAGGTGCTACCACCCAGGGATCAGGTTGGACCTGAAAACGCCAGCAATTAAGAGGTGGTTCAACGCTCCTCAAAGCCTCCTGATCAGACACTTTGCTGTTGGATACAGTTTATCATCTTACTCAGAACGAGGATGCAATTTATCGTCATACCCAGGACGGTCTAAAAAGTTGGTTCAGTGTGTCGTGCTACACCTTTTTTACTCGCCAGAATCTATCTTGTATATTTACAAGTCTACCATTCGTCCCTGCTTTGGATATTACTGCCACATCTAGTTTTGTGTCGTTGTTATATATTTTGATGCAATCCAAAGAAAAATCTGCAGATTTATTGGTCTGGAAATGGTGTCTTGGATTCAGTCATTTTCCCACTTCCTTAACGTATGCCATTTCTATACATATTTCCATAGTATTTGTTTTGAAGTTTACCTAAACTTTATGTATTTAAGCGCAGTACTAGATTGGCGGTAAGGTCTCATCATTTTACAGTTGAAATGGTTAGATATAATCGTAAGTTTTAGTTTCTTCTATCGCACTTCTCGCTTGTGAAAATCTCTCCCGGTCTCTTGTTACCTAGTCAACTTTGATCATTAAAAATTTAAATGCAATGTCAATCGCTATCTTCTGTCTTCATTACTCCTTTTCTTTTCATATTCTCCCTCCTTTATAGCGTTTTTTCTCATATTCACTAACACTCAGTACCTCCGTGCATTTGAGTCGATTTACAGCCCTAATTCGGATGAATGATATATATATATATATATATATATATATATATATATATATATATATATATATATATATATATGTATATATGTATAGAATAGAATAGAAATAAAATGAGAATTCTATTTCGAATACGAATATCCAATATAATAAAGTTCTATGTAATAAAAATGAGGAATTAAAACTCAATCAATTTTCTTTAGAAATTGTTTTTTTTTTTAAATTTTCAGAGTCGAAGCTCATCACATATGGGCTTTTCGAGAAATAATATAAAAGAAATAACATACTGAATTAAAAGTAAATCTATTAATTTTATATATATATATATATATATATATATATATATATATATATATATATATATATATATATACATATATATATATACATACATATATATATATATATATATATATATATATATATATATATATATATATATATATATAAATATATATATATATATATATATATATATACACAGGGAAAAAGAGATAGAAAGATGATATATACATATATATATCATTCGGATGAATGTATATGTATGTGTGTGTGTGTGTGTTTGCGCGCGTGTGTGTGTAGAATAGAAGTAAAATGAGAATCCTATTTGAAATACGTATATATACGAATATATTTTGAGGGAATCCAAAGGATTTTTGGTCCTGAAATGGCGTCTTGGCATCAGTCATTTTCCCACTGACTTAACGCAATTTCCCTGTGCCATTTCTATAAATATTTTCATAGTATTTGTTCTGAGGGTACCTCGACTTTATGTATTTAATCGCAGTGCTAGATTGGCGGTAAGAAGGAAGGTCGTAAAAATTCAATGTTACTAATATTATCCAAGCTTTTTTTGTTTTATTAAAAGAAAACGAAATTTATGGCCAACTCATTGCCTCATTTCTGCTTATTTTCTCCACTCATTACTTTTGAAATATTCTATCAACGTTCATTATTATTATAATTATAGATCGTCATTAATCTGAACTTGGTGTGGTACAAGGCCAATTGGTTTTGGAAAGATTATGCAGCGCTAATTAGAATAAAATCTAATTCTAATGTACGTAACATGCTTGAATTAATTTTGAAGTTTTTAAATGATTATTTAAATTTCTTGCAATTTCTTTTCAATGTTTGTCATTCTATAAATGTATTACTGATAAATGTACTCTTTATTGCTTGAGTAAATTTTTTAACGGATTCAGTCTTTGTTATAACATAAAAAAATGAAAGATGTTTTGAATGCCCGCTTTTCTAGATAGATTTGCATTCATCCAGATGAGTATGTTATTGCGTCTTGTCAGACAAACCATAACATCTGTCATATAAGTTGAAAGATCATATTGAATCAATTGCTAGATATGCTGCTAGGAAAGTTGGTTCAATGCGTCGTGGTACATTTTTTTTTTCTCGACGAATCTATATTGTACATCTACAAGTCTACCATTCGTCTTTGTTTAGGACATTACTGCCACATCTAGTTTTGTATTCTTGCTATATATTTAGAGATCGTTGATGAAATCCAAAGAAACATCTGCAGTTTTATTGGTCCTGACCTGGTATCTCGGCTTCAGTTATTTTTCTACTACCCTAACGCTGCTTCCCTATGCCTTTTCTATAATTACTTTCATGGTATTTGTTCTGATTAAGTTTCTGCTACGGTACCTAGACTTTACGATTTTGAAATTGGCAGATAATTTTGCAAGTGACCTTCAATCCGTATTGGCATTCCGGTTGCAGTCTCCTCCCCATCTCCGTAACGTAGCTTCCCTCTGACTTTTCTGTTATTATCTTACGTGGTTATTGTTCTGTCGCGCTTTCCTGATTGGTACCTAGACTTCAGGAATTTAAGCGTAATACAAGATTGGCGGTTAGGTCTTATCGTTTTACTGCTGAGATTGCTATGTGTAAGCGTATATTCTTTTCTGCAATAGGTTCTGCTCTCGCACTTCTCTCTCTCTCTCTCTTGGAAAGGTCTTCTATCAACTTTCTGTCCTGTATGCTATGATCTTTAAAAATTTAAATGCAAAGTCAATCGTCGTCTGTTTCTTGGTCTTTTCTGTTATTTTTCTTTCTTTTTTCTTTCTGTGTTTCTTTATTTCTCTTACTCTTTCTTTTTTCCTCTCTCTCTTTCTTTCTGTCTTTATTTCTTTCTTTTTCCTCTCAATGTTTTCTTAGTTTCTTTTACTCCCAGGAACCCCTTACATCTTAGTGGCTTTATCCCTTTGCTTATGATGAAATGACTGAAAAAATATTTTCAGTATTTTAGGCCGATCGTTATCGGTGTACATAACCTATTGTGATTGTTTATTTAGCGACATATGTGTCATTTAATGCCAAAATTTAATTTTGGGGGGAGCATTGGTAATTCCATTTAAATATATCTTGCTACGATCTTTAAAGATTTAAATACAAAGTCAATCGTCGTCTTTTTCTGTGTTTTTTATGTTATTTTTCTTTCTTTGTTTCTATTTCTTTCTTTTCTCTTTCTTCCTCTCTCTCTCTCTCTCTTTCTTTCGTTCTTTCTTTTTTTCTTTTTTTCTTTCTTTCTTTCTTTTTCCTCTCAATGTTTTCTTAGTTTCTTTTACTCTCAGGAACGCCTTGCATCTTAGTGGCTTTATCTCCTTGCTTATGATGAAATGACTGAAAAAAATATTTTCAGTATTTTAGGCTGATCGTTATCAGTGTACATAACCTATTGTGATTGTTTATTTAGCGACATATGAACCCCTTATAGGTCATTTAATGCCAAAACTTAATTTTCTTAGGAGCATTAGTAATTTCATTTAAAAATGTATTGCTGGTAATTTTTTTCCTCAAATTTTTTTTCTTCTGGTATTTTTACTATGAAAATTTATTTTTATACTTTCACGTTTTTTTTAGACACCAGGTTACGGGAGTGTTAACTATATTCCCAGCACGCGATCGACAGGTCCTGGTATTATTCAAACTGTTCGTTTCCTTTGCATGTTTTTTCCTTTACCCTTTCAGAATAGCAAAAATCAATAAGATAATTGCTAATTTCCTTGAAGGCGTATTGGTTTAGCGAAAGATGCCTTCCAAAAGCTAAGAAAAGTACGAAGAAACAAAAGAAAATCGTTAGAAACAAAGAAAAGTTTATTGAACTGCTACGTAACATCAGACCTTCTATATGGCTGTGAATTCTGGACAGTCCCCTCGCAGAGGAAGAGGAGATTTGAAGCAGCAGAAATTTGGGTCTACAGAAGTATGCTGAGAATACCATGTACTAAACATGTGCGAAATGAGAAAGTTTTATAGAAAATGGAAACGAAAAGGACGCTCATACTTTACATCTGGAAGAGACATTTGAAATTTCTCGGGCAAAAGATGAGGAAAGACTGATTGGAATATATGATACTCACAGCAAAGGATAAAGGCAAGAGAGACAGAGGTAAACAACGCATAAACTACCTAGAGAGCTTGAGTAAATGTGTGGCGGATGAAGTTTTAGGAGAGACAAAATTTATTAAGAGCTATAAACGTCAGGAAATTGTGGAGAGCCATGATCGCTAACGTCCTGAATGAACACAGAACGTAGAAGAAAATTAGAATAACGTCGATTTTTCGCGATTCAATGACATTATTATTATTATTTTTTTTATTTCCTTTGATATCTGGCGTTTACACATTTCTTTCCGGGTCCCGCCCAGGGACCTAAGGTTAGAAATGGCATCATGACACTTTCCACTGAAAAAAAAAAAAAAAAAAAAAAAAATTACATAGATAAAGCCCTTCGTAAAGTGTGGGCTGTACTTGTCAGAACAATTTTTTGTATCTCTTTGAGGCATGGACTTCCAGGGATCCCTTCAATCAGCCTACTGGAATCTTTTCCAACCAGTCCAAGGGCTCCAACTACAACAGGAATTGTTGATGTTCCCATGTGCCACATTTTTGAGATTTCGATTTCAAGGTCCTTGTATTTTGACAGTTTTTCGAATATCTTCAAAGACACATTGCAGTCTGCAGGGACTGCCATATCAATAAGGAGGCACTTATTTTGTTTGTGGTCTTTAATAACAATGTCTGGGCGGTTGGCTTTGATTGTTCTGTCAGTGTATATTGTGTAGTCCCATAGAATTGTAACAGGTCCTATCTCCGTAACCGGGTCAGGGTGGTGTTCGTACCAATTTCTTCCAGTTTCCTTCCCATAGGAGTTGCAAATTTTCCAGTGCAGATATTGGCCCACTCTGTCATGCCGGTTTTTATATTCAGTGGATGCCAATATCGTGCAACCTGATATAAGATGATCAATGGTTTCTGGATATTTGTCACAGAATCTGCATCTTGGGCTAACACAGTATTTTAGTATATGTGCTTGATAATTCCTAGTTAACAAGCATTGGTCTTGTGCAGCAATTATAAAACCCTCAGTTTCACCTTTCAACCCTGCACTACGTAGCCACTGATGGGTGCTTATTATTATTATTATTATTATTATTATTATTATTATTATTATTATTATTATTATTATTATTAATTGCCTTTGATTTTTCTAGAAGACTTCAAGAGACAAGTTTTTGTCTCAGAAGATGCAAACACATGAAATGCCATACCATCAAAAAGATTTGGGAGGATTTTGTCGAATCTGTGCATCCTAGTGTCATTTGACGCAAAGCGATCGCCGTGAAAATACTTGTCATCTATAATGTTCGTAATAAGAACACCTTTAATAAGGATTCTTTTCCAAACTGTTGTTGAAATAACAGTCATTAGTGAGCATGCGTAAGAAAGACAGCGCAGCTGGCGCAACAGAATTATTCCGGTGTTCAAGTGGTTGCGTCGCTGACATTTTTGCCTGTTCTCACGGGAGAACGGTGAAGCCGGGAAACAGCATTTAATAAAGCCTTTCACAAAAGCAGACGACACTGGTTGTTTGTCAAGAGAACGTCAAGAAGTCGAATATTCGCTGCGTGTCTCCACCCAGCCAAACATGTCCATTCTTTTCGTTTTATATTTCTTCGACATATCTTGTTTTGTGTTCATTTCGCGTTTTAATGATAGCTTTAGCCGGCTTACAGCTAGTTTCTTGTGTTTGGTCACCAATTAGCAGTTTTTATTTTCAGTTCATTTTCGCAAGACAAAATCTGAATAATATTTTTTTCCGCCATTTTTCTATTTCTCTTCCATTCTCTCTTTATATAAAGTTATATCCATCGTTCATTGTCAAGGTTGCCTATGGGGGTAACAGGTTGTAATTTGCGTTTACTGTCATGACAATATGCAGCTTAATCATACACGCTGTATTTTGTCAATAATTGTGATTAGCTAGTTGCAGTGAAGTTTTTTTAAAGATATCTGGCCAGGCTTCTCAGTGCGGGGATGTATTCATACATGGCTTCAGAATGAATACGAACAGCCTCCGACGGAAATCGAACTCAATTGATAGAGTTTTCTATGCTGACAGCTGTTAAACTGTGTATAGGGGTGATAGATAGATAGATAGATAGATAGATAGATAGATAGATAGATATGAACTAAGTATGCACAAAAACAGATTGATAGACAGATAGGAACTGATTAGAGAGACAGTAGATAATCAACAGACTATATGCCTCTAAAGATTTCTTGGTACTAAGAATTATGTTTGTTTCTTCTTGAATAAACAAATAAATAAAGAGATTAATAGATAGATAATAATAAAACAAAATCCTCTCGACACTAAACGACTTGACGTCTCGCCATGAAATATCTTTCGCGTTAAACTAACTAGACGGTGACCGCCACCATCAGCTTTGAAATAGATACCCCACCATAACTTGGCATAACATTTCCGAAGGTGACGGATCTGTAGATAAGAATTAACTCTTCGACCACCTAACCAAAATGGCCGCCCCCAGCCGTTTCCATAGTAATTAATGTTACAAAAGACCATACTTATAAACACGCGCAAACCAAAAGATAGTTTATTCCTAATTTTTTGCTTGAGGATGAAACAGGACTCGATAACTTAATTCAACTTAATTTCAATAATTATATTGAGGGTTTCGGCTCTCGTTTTTGAAACATGAGAACTCTTATGTAGCGAAGGAATCATATTTTTAAAAATCATATTATATATATATATATATATATATATATATATATATATATATATATATATATATATATATATATATATATATATAGTAAATTCCGCTGTGAAAGCCAAGCAGTACAACATGCCGTTTTAAAATTTCTGTCGGAATGAATTGCAATATGGCGCTCATTTTCTCACAGACGGTGCCCAACTGAAAATATATAATGGCGACAATCTACCCATCTCACCCAGTATATACATATATACCAAGAAAAAGCAGAAAGATCAACAAGCACTTACCACCTCTTTCTCTTTCTCTCTCGCTCTCTGTCTTTCATACATACATACATACATATATATATATATATATATATATATATATATATATATATATATATATATATATATATATATAGTTTATTTTGTAGTCAATTTTAAACAGACGCTTTTACGGGCATTATGACACTGATTTCTTACCTTTCACACGGAATATTTCTCGAAGGAAGACAGTTTCAAAGGGAAAAATATTCTTGGTGGCTTTTAAAGATGGAAATTCTTTACTTTTCAGTCAGTTCTTTGAAGTGCCTTTGATGATGTCTTGCACGGAAACCCCCTTTGATTTGACGACGCCCTGCATGTTATGGGAGAGAGGCACAGAGAGAGGGAGAGAGAGACTGAGATAGCCGGCTTCGCCTTTCGAGAAGTCTGAATCCTGTCATCAGCCGGAGAATATATGCAACCTTTATAAATATGATTTAATTTACAGCCAATGAAATCCTGCTTACGTTTTCCTTCGTTCTCTCTCTCTCTCTCTCACATACACCTCTCTCCCCCTCCCTTTTCTCTCTCTCTCTCTGTCTGTCTATATATATTTATATATCTATATATCTATATATATATATATATATATATATAGAGAGAGAGAGAGAGAGAGATTGAAAAGTAACTCCCCATTTTGAAATACTTAAAATTTATTACCTATAATAAGATGGATATTAGAAAAAAGCGTTTAGCGTGATGTTATATTTGTAATTCGATATGGGTACCAGATTTCGCTACCAGCTTCTTGAGCGCTCAGGAATCGCGTTTACTAATTTCACTAGGAACTCTTGTGGCATGGAAGAAATAACTTCTTGCATTCATCATTCATGCTCTTCCAAATTCTTACTTTGTTATATTAGACTTGCTCCTTTCACCTTCCACCCAAAAATGTCACCAGCGTGTTAAGTCAGGACTCCTGCCTTGCACATTCAAACATAAAATAAGGAGTTACCTTTCAATCACTCTGTATATATAGGAATGGATTTGACTTTTATTAATCCGATATATATTTAATGTATCTGTTTTTAACGTTGTTTTAATGGGTACTCCTTTGTTTTGTTTATTTATTTACTATTCTAGAAGCAGCCCTTTGGGAGATCTTTAGCACTTTTGCTGCTAACTACGGAGATCTTCGTTTTTCTTATCTCGCTCCAGCTGGCTAAGTACGGAAACCTACGTTTTTATGCATACCGATGGTATGAGTGTCCCGTTGCGCCATCTATCGTAAAATACGGAAAATTCTAACTGTTCTATCATGCAAATTATTAGTCAGCCTCGATTTTTCTCTACGTCATGGTAGTTTCGTATCTAATTGCACTGAGCAAATGAGTAGCAGTGAAAGTGTTAAGCTAGTTCCTGCGGTGGGATTTTGGGCCCTCGGATTTTTACCTTCAGTGTCCGATGCGCGTAAGAAATTGAAAATAATAAATTCTTATTTAGTATAATATATTTAGTATTAATTCTTATTCGGTATAATCTTTCTTCGTATACGCCACTGATCCCCGCAGTTTGTTTGCATTTATTTTGCGCGCAATTTTTCTTTTCTTTTAAAAAATCAACACTCTTTATGATCTGTTCATATAAAGTCACTCTTAAAGGATATTAGAGAACCCAAACTCTCTAATATTTCGTATACGTCACAGTAAGCGTTCTAGAAAATGAGAAAAACGCGAGGAACATTAGTTATTTATTTATTTTTTAATTGCCTGTAACTGCAGTAGTTAGTTTAATTGTATGAAATTACAGGAAGAGAAAATAAGAGATGAAGTCTTTGTTTGCTTTGACGTCCAATCTCCTTAACGCGTTAAATTTAAAATCTCTTCTCATTCATGCTCCGTTTTTTAAAAGGGTGCTCAATACAGAGTATAGCAAATATTATTTATTCAAAAATTATAACATAAACATGTTATAAGATCACTACAAAAATAGCCATTTTGTTTTAACACTTCTACTGTCTTATCAAGTGATGGTGTTTAATGTAGAATAAAGAGTTTTAAAAGGTTCAAATCAACGAAACACCCTTCAATAGGGGAAACGCTGTTACATAAGCTACAATGACCAATCAAAATACAAGTATATGAGAATTCAAAAAACTTGACAACGAACCTTGGTTATAATAATTAATGCTTTAATGTTAGGGTTAGACTAAAATAGAAATCATTCTGATTAATTTTAAATTTTACTATTTACCACCTTAATACCATTTGTCGTTGGAATCTCTGAAAAACACTTTGAGTTATTCAGCTAGAAAGAGAACAGGTTAAAATCATTGTGTGCCAGCCCCCACTGTCTTCCCAACTGAGCAATGGTGAGAGGAAAAAAATCATTCAGGCTTTCAGTGATGATGCCAACATTCATACTCTGGCTTCCATTTTCAAAGTTCATTCAAGAATCATCAAAAGACCGGAGAATAAGTTTTAAAAAAGAGGGAACAGTGGAGAAGAAAGGTAGATCAGGAGGTCACAACAGGAAGCCGGATCAACATTTCAGCTTAGAGCTAAAGAGATCAATTAGAAAAAATCCATCCAAAAAATTCCATAATACGTTTGGAACATGAGGGTACCTATGATCGTACAGAGAGAAGTGAAAAAAGACTTGAAAATGAAATCTTACGTGAAACGTGTGAGGCAGCCTGTTGCTCCGGCAGAGAAAATTAGAAGGTCAGAGAGGGAGGTTATCATATTGGCTAAGTCTGGAATATATATATATATATATATATATATATATATATATATATATATATATATATATATATATATATATATATGAACTTTATTTCAATCCTTCATATACTTCCGAGCCTTAGCTATTATTAATTAATGATGAAAAAGTTATTTTCGTTTTTGATCCATTTCCTCACGATTCTTATGTTAAACTTAGAGATTAATTATTTATTCACATTGCTCGAAGCATAATCTAAAAGTGTCAAAAAAAACTCGTAAAATCCCAGTAAGATACATTTAGTCATTTCTAAGATACAATGGTTAAAGCTTAATTTAAAATTTGTAAAATTTTGCTGTTACACGATTTGGATAATTTTGCTGTTACACGACTTGGACAATTTTGCTGTTACACGGTTTGGATAATTTTGTTATTACACGATTTGGACAATTTTGCTGTTACACGATTTGAACAATTTTGCTGTTACACGATTTGGACAATTTTGCTGTTACACAATTTAGATAATTTTGCTGTTACACGATTTGGACAATTTTGCTGTTACACGATTTGAATACTTTTGCTGTTCCACTCGGTATATATTTGTGTGGGTGTGCGTTACTAATACTCATGTGCATTTTATATAGATATAAGTATTCCCATTTACATATCTTTCCGCATATATATATATATATATATATATATATATATATATATATATATATATATATATATATATATATGCATGCATGCATGCATGTATATATGTGTTCGTATATTTACCTCTACAATTGTGCGCCATTACGAGCGTGTCTTTTTGTTTTGGCCAATGGCATCTTTCATGTTGTCAACGCTGTCACGAAAACTCTGTCGTTTTGGAAGGTCAGTGAGAGAAATTACATCTGAAAAAATACTTCTCTCTGCCCATCTGAAGATTTCAAAGATCGACAGCGACATTATAAGATTCGTCAGACTACACTAACCCCCTCCATCTTACCATTTTTCTTGAATGTCCATATTCTTCGATTTTTTCTTCTCCTTAGAATTTTAGATGACAAACTTACTAAGCATCACACCCCGGGAAGTACATTCTTCTTCTTCTTCTTCTTCTTCTTCTTCTTCTTCTTCTTCTTCTTCTTCTTCTTCTTCTTCTTCATTATCATCTCTTCCTTCTACTGATTCTAAACTCTTTTTCCTAATTTTACTTCTTCTTTTCCTCTTTTTCTTTCTTATTCTCGTTTTCCTTTTCCTTCTTCTATTCCTAATCTGCTTGTTGTTATTCTTCTTTTCTTTTTCCTCTTTTTCTTCTTTTCTTTTTCTTCTTTCCCATGTTCCTTCCCCTCTTCTTCTTTTTCTCTTTTATCCTCTCTTTCTTAAACTCGTTTTTCTAATTTTGCTTCTCCTTTTCTTCTTCGTCTTTCCCTTTCTTCTTCTTCTTCTTCTTCTTCTTCTTCTTCTTCTTCTTCTTCTTCTTCTTCTTCTTCTTCTTCTTCTTCTTCTTCTGCTGCTGCTGCTGCTGCTGCTACAGTTGCTGCTGCTACTCCTTCTTTTTCTCATATTTTCCCCTTCAACTTTTCATTCATTTTCTTCATTACATTTCCCTTCGTCACATTTTCCTTTCCACTTTCTTCTTCTTCTTCTTCTTCTTCTTCTTCTTCTTCTTCTTCTTCTTCTTCTTCTTCTTCTTCTTCTTCTTCTTCTTCTTATTATTATTATTATTATTATTATTATTATTATTATCCATCTTGTTTTTGTTATTTTATTATCATTATTATTCACGTTCTCCTTCTTCTTTTTCTTCTTCTTCTTCTTCTTCTTCTTCTTCTTCTTATTATTATTATTATTATTATTATTATTATTATTATTATTATATCGTTAGCTTCTCTCTATCTCTCACTTCCTTTTACTTTCGTTTGTTGTTGCAGAACAGACGTTTCCCGAAAAAAAATTCGAAAAAAAACAGAAAGCTAGTTTTCTTATTAAGCAACACGAGTTGATTTGCTCTTTCGTATTTATCTGGGGAAAAAATACGAAATACAAAACTAACCAGATCATTTGCCGTCGGCTTTTCTTCTCATTCGCCTTTTACAGATGGCATTCAATATACCAATCGGTACGCTGATACACACACACACACACACACACACACACACACACACACACACACACACACACACACATACACACACACACATATATATATATATATATATATATATATATATATATGAGGGTAAGAAGTACTTCTCAAAAATGGGGTTTACCTGATTCTAAATATTGTTTGTTGGTCTCTTCTATTAAAAGATAATGATTAGATTTATTTTAATTAATTTACTCGCATCAACCTTTCAATATACCTGGGGCTGTGAACTCCATATTACTTTAACCAATGTTTAGGAATGTAGATGTCTAAATCGGAAAGATAGTATCACTAACATTTGAAAGCATTTCTATTCGATGTCCTGAGTGAATGTTGGATGTGGCGTTTTCTATCAGCTAAATAGCAATGTTGATGGTAATATCAACCGTTTCCCTATAAGGAGGCTTTGGACATTCATTGGCCGAGCAACTAGTGTGACTGTCGGTTGAAATTTATAAAATATTTCTATGAAAACAATTTTTCAGGAAAATATATTTCCCCCAAGTTCAGTTACTGTTATCGCTCTTGCCAGCATTTTTGTTTGAAGTTGAGTAGAGTGTCATCATCATTATTTTTGTCTTCGAGTTACATGTGCTTTACACTTTAGATGCTACTGCTGTTGAAAGTCTCTCTCTTACTTCGTACAGTTCTTCGTTTATGATTCTGTAGCGCCAGTCTGCGACGTTCGAACTATAGTGTTCTTCCATAAGTCTTATAGCATTCATTTTCTCGAAACAACATCTATCTACGAAGGCGGCTATATACAAGTGAGAGTTTAGATATTACAAAACGAGTTTGCAATATACATTACATCCATATTGTTATGGGTCCTTACCTATAACTACAGAATGAACTCTTCCTAACACTATGTATACTACGCCTATGAAGAGAAAGAGACGAATCGAGTCGAGCCGATAGTAGTTCACTCCAAACCAGACTGACAGTCATACTAACACCTTCCACACCTTGTATTATTATTCCGTGTAATATATCTTCGTTATTTCTACTCTTGTGTTCGTGTTTTTTCCTTGGTCCTAACCTGGACCATAGTAATAATAAAATTACTTTCCAATACATTTTCATAGTAAAATCACTTTCCAATTCATTTTCATAATAAAATCACTTTCCAATTCATTTTCATATTAAAATCACTTTCCAATACATTTTCATAGTAAAATCCCTTTCCAATGCATTTTCATAATAAAATCACTTTCCAATGCATTTTCATAGTAAAATCACTTTCCAATGCATTTTCATAATAAAATCACTTTCCAATTAATTTTCATAAAATCACTTTCCAATACATTTTCATAATAAAATAACTTTCCAATTCATTTTCATAGTAAAATCACTTTCCAATGCATTTTCATAGTAAAATCACTTTCCAATACATTTTCATAATAAAATCACTTTCCAATGCATTTTCATAGTAAAATCACTTTCCAATGCATTTTCATAATAAAATCACTTTCCAATGCATTTTCATGATAAAATAACTTTCCAATTCATTTTCATAGTAAAATAACTTTCCAATGCGTTTTCATAGTAAAATCCCTTTCCCATGCATTTTCATAATTAAATCCCTTTCCCATGCATTTTCATAATAAAATCACTTTCCAATTCATTTTCATAATAAAATCCCTTTCCCATGCATTTTCATAATTGTCATGGGTCCATACCTATAACTACAGAATGAACTCTTCCTAACACTATCTATACTACGCCTCTTAAGAGAGAGGGACGAATCGAGTCGAGCCAATAGTAGTTCTCTCCAAACCAGACTGACAGTCATACTAACACCTTCCACATCTTGTATTATTATTCTGTGTAATATATCTTCGTTATTTCTACTCGTGTGTTCGTGTTGTTCTTCCTTAGTCCTTAACCTGGACCATAACAGAAAGAAAGAAAGAAAGAAAGAAAGAAAAAGAGAAAGAACGAAAGAAAGAAATAGAAAGAGAGAAAGTAAAAAAGAGAAAGAGAAAGAAAGAAATAGAAAGAAACAAAGAAAGAAAAATAACATAAAAAACAAAAAACAGACGACGATTGACTTTGTATTTAAATCTTTAAAGATCGTAGCAAGATATATTTAAATGGAATTACTAATGCTCCCCCCACCCAAATTAAATTTTGGCATTAAATGTCACATAAGGAGTATATATTTCGCTAAATAAACAATCACAATAGGTTATGTACACCGATAACGATCGGCCTAAAATACTGAAAATATTTTTTCAGTCATTTCATCATAAGCAAGGAGATAAAGCCACTAAGATGCAAGGGGTTCCTGTGAGTAAAAGAAACTAAGAAAACATTGAGAGGAAAAAGAAAGAAAGAAAGTGTTATGGGTCCTTACCTATAACTACCGAATGAACTCTTCCTAACACTATGTATACTACGCCTCTCAAGAGTGACAGACGAATCGAGTCGAGTTGATAGTAGTTCACTCTAAACTAGACTGACATTCATACTGACACATTCCACATCTTGTATAATTATTCCGTGCTATATATCTTCGTTATTTCTACTCTTGTGTTCGTGTTGTTCTTCCTTGGTGCTAACCTGGACCATGACACATATTAAAGTCTCGGTGGACAAGTCTATTTTAGAACATGACTCGATTTCTTAGGTTAATGTTTCGGTTCTGTAGCAACTTGCAGTGTTGAGCGAAACTATCCCTACCGCAGTCTATTCTATTTTTAAATTCCTTTTATCTCATACTAAATTTATTATAACTTATCAATTCCCCGACATATTTGGAGTTTCTCCGATAATTCTGATGGACACGATTCTTGGCTTGATTTCTGCTTTACCTCCAACCAGAACTCATGTCAAGCTCTGTAGCTCTGTCCTCTTGGCAACTCCAATCATGCGTTAGTATCTTTATATATCGATTTTCGCTCTCTCATCAGTCACGGACCCCTATTAACAGAATATAATGCTGTTTACGTTATTTCACTCGCGATGCCCCTTGGGATATTTTTAATCCTCTTGTTCATAAATGTGCCACTGAGGACGCTTCCTGGGTGAAAGCCGGCATCGAAGGTTTTCGGTCCAGCACGAAAATATCAAGTGAAAGTCTGATGCTCTCCTTGTTTCTCAACTGCCTGCTCAACCGCTTTAAGCCCCACAGTTATAAAGAGTGTCGGAGTCTCATTGTAACAGGCGTCTCTTTGTCATTGCCGGTAATGATGCCTCAAATGAAGTCCTCATTTGCTGATAGAACGAGACACCGTATAGTTTGTCCCAAGTTTTGTGTTAGGGATTACTGGTGGCTATGCAAGTGTATACTGAACAATAATAAATCCCCAGTCCCTTCACTCTTCAATCAATTTTGAAGTACTGATATCTACAGCAGATAAGGTACAGTGCTTTCCTCGGAAATTCTCTTCCAGTTTCACTCTCTCTAGAGCACCCCTGCCAGATTTTCCCCTAGAACGAAGCCACTGATGAGTGATACATGCATAACTCTTCACAGGTTTCTGATATCATTTCTAAATTATATATCCACAAGGTTATGCTGATTTGACGTTATCGCTGACGTCGCCCTAAAGAAATGTGCTCCTGGTTGGCTCCTGCTCTCTGCAAATCTTACAACAAATGACTCGTTATTTCCTACTTTCCAGCTTGTTTGTCCTTCTCTGTAGTTCTTGTCTCAGAACTCTGGGAAACCTTCAGACCCCTCAAATTATCGCCCCATTAGTCTCTTATCTCTTTTCGGCAAAGTATTCAAGGTACTAATCAATGCTAAATTGATTTTCTATTTTAATTTGCATGACCTCCTTTCGAACAAACAATAAGGTTTCTTTTTCATCAGCTCTACTGTCGACCTGATACGACCATCAATAATTTTGTTTAATAATGACGAAGCAGGTTTTGGCATGCTGGCCTTCTACCCACGGGGAAAGGCTGCGATGTCATGTAATGGATTCGACTGCAATTCGAACTCGGCTCTCTCTCCGATTCCTCAACCGATCCGTTACCCATTACTCCACCGTGACTCCTCCTACTATCCTCTATATTTAGAGGAGCTAGATAAGGCCGAAAATAGGGTGCTGCTGTTATATAAAAGCAGGAGATGTCCAGTCTTTACTGTCCAGTTCTGACAGAGTTCAAAAGCTTCTAGATGGTCTCCTGGGTGATTAATTATTTCCCACCTTACAACCTCTTCCTCACAGTCGAAAAGTTGCAAGTCTCTCTTTATTCTTTCTCTATTTTTAATTGAAAGTGTTCAGACGAATTATGTTCCTTAGTTCCACCAGTTCTAATATTCAAGGCTAAAACCCGCCATGCCAGAACATTGTACCGAACCATCTTCATTCCCTTCGTATTCCATTGGCGAGATGTAAATTCCACGAAAATAGCGTCTTTTCTCGACCTCTACTTTCTGAAACCGACTGCCAATAGGATGCTTCATTGTTCACTGCAATTTCAACCTGTTCAAATCTCGGGTTAAACGTTATTTTCCTCAAAAACTATGACTCTTACTTCTTGTTCTCTAAAGCTCTATCTTGAGGGAATCTTGGGCCTTGTACATTTTTGTAAAAAAAAAAGACTATTAGTACACGCTAAGTTCAAGCAGTCGCTTCCGAAGCGGCATGAAGTCCATCTTCAAAGCTGGAGATTTTTTTATTTGCTTTTTATATTGTCTCTTTTATATAATATAACGCATACTATATATATATATATATATATATATATATATATATATATATATATATATATATATATATATATATATATATATATATATTCGTGTTCTTAGTAATGGTTACGGCGCTTTTGATCTTAACAAGAAAAAGTCTCATCAGTGAAGGACGCGCTGTAACGACTTGAAAAAGCAACACAAGAAACTCCTTTCATCCATCCGATTGCCGACAGCCAAGTTATCTCCCCCTTTTGTGAAGGCTTTATTCATAGCCAACAGTAAAAGAACGCGACGTCGTCACACAATCGGTCATAATTTCTCTTTCTATACTTTGTCAATCATTCCTGTGTTATTTCTGTAGAGAAAGCATTTACGAATGGCCAGATAAACAAGCGAGCAACAAACCATAGACTTCTAATTTCGACGAGAAAAAAAATTATTTTTTTTGGCTTTTTATTTGATTTTTTTTTTTCGGGTATTTTTATTACAAGTTCACTGGGCATTGGATTTTTAAATACCCCCGCCCCGCTTGAAGTTTTCTTTAAAAACAGAACAGAAAATATATAAAGTGCAAATTTTGATCTCATATCTTTCTTTAAAATGTTGTCAACTTTCGTCTACTCGCATTATTACATTTATTTGTGTATAATACGCACCTTACCATGATTTTAAGCCGAAACGTCTGCGCATTGTAGAGAAGAACATTCTTCTCGAACACGTGATAATACGACGCCATTTTCGATACGAAATCTAAATAAAATATGACTAGGGTACAGATTAATGAACATGAATGAAAATTTTGAAATCCAGCGTTCTTGATAAGATCCAGAGACGGATATGCAATGTAACTGGCCCTGATCTGGCATCTCGTCTGCAGTCGCTCTCTCACAGACGCGACGTTGCCTCGCTATGTCTTTTTTACAAATACTTTCACGGCAATTGCTCGGAGGAGCTGATTTCACTGGTTCCTAAGCCTCATGAATTTAAACGTCCTACGAGGCTGCCATCCCGTTCCCACCCCTTCACCGTTGAAACTGTTCAAGAATTTTTAGTTTTTGTTTATGGTTTTCATGTTTAAGTATAGTTGTGTTTTTAACAAAGATTTTCCGGAATTGTGTACGCGGCCAGGCATGTTGTTTTAAATGCCTAAAAATGTTATCATTCAAATCTAGAGTCAAGCTTCGTGAAAGCGAGTTTGTGGTGTGAACACAATACATATATATATATATATATATATATATATATATATATATATATATATATATATATATATATATATATATATGGTAATTAAAAAGTAACTCCTGATTTTAAAATATTTATTTATTAACTATACTCTTTACAAGAAATGGATATAAGAGGAAAGCGTTTATCATGACGTTTTATTTAAAATTCGATATGGGGATCAGAATTCGCTACCAGCTTCTCGAACCGCCCAGGAATCGCGTTAACTGATTTCACCAGGAACTCTTGTGGTATGGAAGACAACTGCTTGTATTCCCCCTTAAAGTTTTTCAAAAGTTTTGGTTTGGTATAATAGACTTGCTCCTTTAAACAACTTGAAGAAAAAAGTCACAGCATGTTAAGTAGGACTCCTGGCTGGTCACTCTTACATAAAATAGGGAGTTACTTTAAATCCCCGTATATATATATATATATATATATATATATATATATATATATATATATATATATATATATAGTCTTAAAGTGTGCTATATTTATGGGATAAAGTGCTCAATATCAGAGATAGAGCGTGTGTAAATATAAAAGTGGACATGGAAGTCAGCACTTAGAGGCGACAGTCTGTTTCATGCTAGTGCAATCGTAAGGCAACTTTTGAGTCGCCTGACGATTGCACTAGCATGAAACAAACTGTCGCCTCTAAGTGCTGACTTCCATGTCCACTTTTATATATATATATATATATATGTGTGTGTGTGTGTGTGTGTGTGTCATTAATATTAAAAAAGGAAAAGCCAACACTTAATAATATTAACTACGAGCACGACCGCAATGTAATGTGTTTGGAAAATAAAACATCCCTATAACTCTAGAAACATATAGACAATCCATATACCAAATTAAAAAGCATATATAAAATCATACCTTGATAGTGGCTAAAAGTATAGTCGAAAGCGCTCGGAATTATAAAATATTTGGACAGTTTCTACATGCTCTGTGTTAAGAAAAGGAAATACTTGTTCGAACACAAGAAAAATTAAATAAAAAGCTTAATCGCATTAGATTGTCTGTCGTATATAATGAAACATGTATAAATGAAAGATCTTTGCCTAAATACACAATCACCGTCACCGAGATATGTTGGTCCAGTGGGCATGACGTTTGCGTCATATCGTAACTGTCCGGTTCCGATTCTCGGTAGTGGATGCGCACTACTGATGAGTAACACAAATTGGATGAACCGACCGTAATTACAAAGACAAACTTTTTGTAACTATGATAAAATCTACATTGTAATGGCGATTTTTAAAAACACGCGAGAATGCGCTTTGTAATTATTTTAATTTTTGGGGAAGTTTTTTAAAACAAGTGTTTCAATATAAGGGAGCAGTTAAATGTTATATGCATTTTAATATGTTTTTGCTATATTCGAAATAAATTTTATTGAGTCTTGCTTGCTTGCTTTTGATACAGAGAGCCTCGATATTTTGTACTTGAAAACCAGTATAAAATTAATCTATATATCTATATGTATCAAAATATGTCTGTACTATTCAGTGAAATATCTGTGTGTGTGTATAGTGCATTTCATATATATATATATAAATTCATATATATATATATATATATATATATATATATATATATATATATGTGTGTATATGAAGAAATATAGTCTTAAAGTGTGCTATATTTATGGGATAAAGTGCTCAATATCAGAGATAGAGCGAGTGTGAATATAAAAGTGGACATGGAAGTCAGCACTTAGAGGCGACAGTCTGTTTCATGCTAGTGCAATCGTCAGGCAACTAGTTGCCTGACGATTGCACTAGCATGTCCACTTTTATATTTATATATATGTATATATATATATATATATATATATATATATATATATATATATATATATATATATACGTGTATATATATATATACGTATATATATATATATAATATATATACGTGTACATATATATATATATATAAATATATATACATATATATATGTATTTATAGTCCACTTCAATATATATATATATATATATATATATATATATATATATATATATATATATATTAGTAAAATTTCATATATGTGTGTGTGTTTTTGTGTCCACTTCAATATATATATTAGGAAAAATACATATATTTATATATGTGTGTGTGTGTTTGTGTGTCTGCTTCAATATATATATATATATATATATTATAAAAATTTCATATATTTATATGTGTGTGTCCACATCAATATATATATATATATAGATATATAGATTTAAAATGTCATATTTATATATATATATATATATATATATATATATGTGTGTGTGTGTGTATGTTTGTGTGTTCGTGTGTATGTGTATTTTTTGTGTGTGTGTGTTCGTGTTTTGTGTGTGTGAGTGTGTGTGTGCAGTCTACTGAAATCTCCGTGACATTGTCACATGAAGACAGTGACGTGCAAGTGATGTGCACTTGCTTCAGAATGATTTTAGGTTTTTCAGTGTCTCCGTGCGACAGTCCTCTGGACAAACTCTGTGACACGACCATTACACATTGGTTGGTGATTGTTGAGAACGAACTTACTAACCATAACATCCTACCAAGCTTCGTCTAAGGGGAACAATCCTATAAACCATAGATGAGTAGTTTTTTTTCCCAAAAGAAAACATCTCATGTACAGTAATAATAAAGGCTAAAGTTAGAAATCATTTCCTGTTGGTTTTATTTGTAATGCATTTGTTTAATAACAGCATTGCAGGACTGTTTGTTTTATGCTATACTCATTTACAACGTATTTCTATAGTGACACCAGTAGCAATACTTTTGCATCTTACGTGTAGAAATTCATATAAATCACAGTTGCACTTGATAAAGTACAAAAGAAAAATCGACGTATACACAATATATGTAAAGCAATTATTAAAATCATATAATTTAAGAACGGAAATAATTTTTGTTCTGCCGAGACGCCCACTTGGTTACGCTGTTTTAAGACTGTAAAAGAATGGTATATATATATATATATATATATATTCCTTCTTTTTCTTTTCGTTGAAGAATGCTATTGATAAAAAACTTGCGCTGTATTTCTTTCTTGGGAGACTTAGTCATCCATGTACGTCGTGCATCTCTCACATGCGTTTACTCAAGCAAAACTACACACACCACATTACAGATAAACCTATGAATTTTTTTTTCATACTTTTTTTCATTTATATATATGCACACTGGTATATTTTCCGTCTTTCGTAAATCAGGTTAGTCGTCATATCAAAAGGCATGAGAACATCGCTCCGCGTGTTTAAATTTATTCCTGAAAAGTCGAATTCAATGTAATCGAGAGTTTTCCGGCTCAACCCGTAGACCCGAAAATCATCTACAAATGGATCATCTGCAAGTTTGATATGCAAAAGGAATTAATCTATTTCTAGCTGTCAGCGTGCTGACGCATTCCGTTTGAAAACGTGAAACGATCGTGAGATCCCGGATGCTTGCACCATAAACAAACGCCCATTTTGAATAATCGCTGAGTATGAAACAAGCTATAAATAACAAAAAATGTGTGTGTGTGTGTGTGAGAGTGTGTGTGTGTGTATGTGTGTTTGTGTGTGTGTGTGTGTCTACTGAAATCTCTGTGATATTGTCACATGAAGACACACATCACTTGCTTCAGAATGATTTTAGGATTTTCAGTGTCTCCGTGCGACAGTCCTCTGGACAAACACGAACATTACACATTGGTTGGTGATTGTTGAGAATGAACTTACTAATCATCACATCCTACCAAGCTTCGTCTAAGAGGAACAATCCTATTAACCATAGATGATTAGTATTTTTTCCCTCAAAAAACATCTCATATACAGTCATAATAAAGGCTTTGCAGATCGTAATGCATCGCGACTGTTTCTATTGTAACGGGGCTAAATTACAAAGAGCAAAGCCGCTTGGAAAAAATTGATCTTGAACTCTGTCGCGCATGCACACTAAGGCAGCTGTTCAAAAATGATTTTTTTTACTCGCGCCTCACTAAATGTGCATTAAAAATCGCCTGAAGATACCGAAAGGTTGAAACAGAGCGAAAATCTATTACTTGTATATCCTTGCTTGAACCGGCTCCTAATGCTCTGGATAGAGCGGCTTGGGGATAGTAGTCGTGGCTCGTGGGGGTACAGTCATATGGGAAAAAGATAAACTCGGATGAGTTCCACCACGGTATATGTGATCGAGCGGCCCTATATCGAGTCTCATTCGCTGCTTCTTCTTCACCGAGGCCCGTTGGAACAGTTGGTATGACGTTTGCCTGATAACGTAACTGTCCGAGTTTCAATTCTCGCTAGTGGATGCGCACTGCTGATGAGTCCCAAATATAGGTCGAAACGACCACTCAGTGCGTTCTGCATTCTGTTGAGGTTATTTCTAGACTCGATGAATTACTTAATTATAATTCTCAAATCCTCCTAATGTATATCACACACACACACAAATATATATATATATATATATATATATATATATATATATCACGATTCACGAAAAATACAAAGAAGGGTCTACTTCAGTCGCTTTCCCTATAACATAATGTGGCTTTCACTGTTTTTTCTACAAATATTTTTATGGCAATTATTCTGATGAGTTCTCCTCATTAGTGTCACGACTAAATGAATTTATTCGTTCTAATAAATTGGCAACTAAGTCTCAACGTGTAGCTAGATGCAACCGCCAATTCTATTCTAACAGTTTTTCTTCTCGCACTTCTCACCTGGGTAACTTCCTTTATTTTCTTCCCTGTCACCTGCTGTCGTCAAGGATTTAAATACAACACTATTCGCCATCTTCTGTATTTTGAATACCCTTCATTTTTTTTTCCTTTCCTCCATATTCTCAGTTTCTCTTTCACTTTCACTGTTAACCCTCTGCATACTGGTGGCATTCTCGCCTTGCTTGGGGTGAAAGGAAACATGTTTTGTTGACATTTCTCTCCCTCTTTTACTCATTAAAATTTTCTCATCCTCTTTCAAAGATTTTTTTCATTTTTTTTTGTGGCTTTACTGCCTTGCTTGGGTTGAAAGGATTAAGTTTGTGAGCGCACGCGCGTGTGTGTTGATAAAGTTGGTCGCCATTGTGTTTCTTTGTTGCTTTTTCGAGAGTCGCTTCTTAACGCATCGGTGCGTTTCAAAAAGGCTCTTATATAACGTGTCGTTTCTCCAATCAATTCATTTTTTTTCGATTGTGTTTATTCTTGGTTTTATTGTATTCCAATTTACACCAGAATAAAAATTTTCATCTTACTTCATTTATAAAAATGACACAAAATGACCAATTATTTTCCTCACCATTTTCCTCACCATATATATATATATATATATATATATATATATATATATATAAGAAGAAAAAGACGAAAAGCAACATAAGCTAAAAGCTTAACATATAAAATAAAATCAGCGCTCAATATTAAATTCGACAGAGGCGAAATATTATATAATAATATTATTCATTATATAATATCAAAATCCGTTACCCAGCGTTTCATGCGATAAAAATCAAGCGGAAATAAATATAATTATTTCTCCCTGATGATTAGATCTCAACAATGGCGTATTTATTAAATGAGAAAATAACTTATTTAAGCGTAAGTTTTATGAGGGAGCAACTATCGATTTTCGCAAGATGATAACGTACGCCCTGTATTTTTTTTCAATTATTTCCATTCTTAAAAGAAAAAAATATACCCAAGCTATTATTTCGAATAAATAAATACATAAATAATTTATCAAATTAATATAGATTAATAAATTAAAATTATATATATATATATGAAAAGTGTGTGTATATAAATATATATATATGTGTGTCTGTGTATGAGTGTGTGTGTGTGTGTGTGTGTGTGTGTGTGTGTGTGTGTGTGAGAGAGAGAGAGAGAGAGTGTGTAATATATTGTATATATTATATGCGCGGTACTTATTAGAAAGCGCTCAATATCAGAGATAGAGCTAACATATTTGGTTGGATTGGTGTGAGTTTGTGACCCTGGGTTTCACATATTTGCGATCGTCAGACAAACTGATTCATTTAAAAAATATTTTTTATCAGTTTGTCTGACGATCGCGAAAGCCTGAAACTCAGGGTCACAAATTCACATCAATTCAACCATATATATATATATATATATATATATATATATATATATATATATATATATATATATATGCACATTTCCTTAAAAACTACTGACAAGGTGCTTTTATTTAGTTTTTTTATACAATTTCTCATGTGATCTAATAATGTTTTTCTTTTCGGATGATAAATTATATAAAAACTGTCCGAATGTTCTTTTTATCCGAGCGCTTTCGGCTATATATTTAGGCATTTTCAAGGATTATATTTTAACTGTTAGCATTAGAAATAGTTTGTTATATGTATGTTTTATAAAATGTTTCATTTTTTTGGTTTCAAAACACGGTCAAGATATTATGTCCATGTTCAAAGTTAATATTATTAAGTGTTGGTTTGTTTGTTTTTATTAATAAGGCTTCTATTATTTTTAGCCTTTTTTGCATGTGGATGATGCTATTATATTAGTGTTGTCGACAAGTATGTTCCGAATAATGTCCGGTAGGTCTCCATGAATATTTAAATGAGATCTAATTGAGCTATTGTCAGAAAGGTGTAGTGTTAGTCTGCGTCTTAAACATGTTAAACATAATTATTTACGAAAGTTGCTTGTTGAGGAATACTATTCCTTAATGGAATGTGCATGAAAGAAGGATTGCTGCCTAAATAGACAAATATATATATATATATATATATATATATATATATATATATATATATATATATATATATATATATATATATTTAAATACATTTATGATATGTTTAACGTTCTTTTTATAGATACAAGTATTTAAGCAAATGCTCTGTTGATAATAAACAGTATTAAATAACACTTACCGGCCTGAATGTCCAATTCAATATATATATATATATATATATATATATATATATATATATATATATATGTATATATATATATATATATAATATGGGATACCCAGAGACAAAGGTGATGGAGAAAAAAAGAAAAAGAATACAGATGAATTTGGCTAGATTGAAAAAAATATTCTTTTAAAAAAGAAAATCCTTTCAAATATTTTGAAACTACCAGCGTCTCTCGTTTCGTCCGCATGTGTAGACGTGACAACGTCAACAAAGACCAGTCCGATGAAATCCTAACGCATAAAATGCATCACCAAAACTTTTGTTCCGATCGGATTGCAGTTCACTCTTTCTACTCCTTACTAATGTTTCTATCAGTAATTCCCCCACAACCTGTAACTCTTGCGCGTTAGTGGCTGTACAGTCTTGCTTGGGGTGAAACCGATTAAAAAAAAATATGTGTGTGCGCGCGTGTGTGTATGCTTGTGTATGTGTAGTTGTATATATATATATATATGTATGTGTGTGTGTGTGTGTGTGTATGTGTTCGTGTGTATGTCCAAAATAGTACAGATAGAAAAAAATGAGAAGCGTAGAAATGCATATGTAAAGAATGTAAGGTCTAAAAAAAATGAAATCACGAAAGAAAAAGGAATCGAGAAAAACTAGGCCGTGTTAATGGCGACATCGTCGAAAAGAAAGAAAAAGGAAAGAAAGAAAAAACATTTTTTTTTTCTTAAGCAAAGCGGGAAGCCGCTAGCACGCAAGGGGTTACAGAAGATTTGGAGCGAGAGCAGATAGGGGTGATAGAGGAAAGGATGTGGAGAAGGATAGTGGATAGATCAAGGCAACTGGAGATGTCGATTGACATTACATTTGAATAGTTGGAGATTATAGTTGTCAGGGAAACAGAAATAGGGAAGGGAGTTCCACAGGCGAGAGGTGCGATATATGAAGCTGTTGGAGTAGAAGAGACGGCTACATTTAACAGTTTCAACAGTGAAAGGGTGAGAGAGAGAGAGAGAGAGAGCGGGATGCTAGCCTCGTTCATGAAGTCTGAAAACCAGCGAAAGCAGCTCATCGGAGCAATTACCGTGAAAGTATTTGTAAAAAAGACAGAGAGAGGCGACGGCGCGTCTGTGAGAGAGCGACTGCAGACGAGATGCCAGATTAGGGCCAATTACATTGCATATCCGTCTCTGGATCTTATTAAGAACCCCGAGACAAACAGAAGGGGCTCCAGACCATATATGGCAGCAATTTTCCATGCAAGGGTGAATGGTTGATTTGTTGATTTGAAGGATCGATTCCGGGGAGAAAAACTTCCTGGCCCGGTGGATGAAGCAACTGACTCAATGTATTTGTTCCATCTCAGGTCAGCAGTCAGCGTGAGACCGAGTAACCGCAGAGAGATGCTCTCGAGAAGTTGAGCGTCTGACATTCTAATGGGGGGGCGTGAACGATCTCTCTGGTGATTAATAGAGAGCAGTTTTGTTTTTGAGGTGTTAAAGTTAACCAGCCAGTTCCTGCCCCAGTTCACAACCGATTGGAGGTTCTTTTCGAGACGAACGGCCAGGTTAGTTTTGTCAGCGACACTAGATTTGTTTTTGAAACAGGAGCAAATTGTAGTGTCGTCCGCGTAGATGCCAACTTGGGAATATATGGCGTCAGGAAGATCGTTTATGAAGATAAGGAACAGAGTAGGGCCTAGGATGGAGCCTTGTGGAACATCTGCGTTCGTGGGATAGGAGCTGGAGGAGAATCCGTTGAGAACGACCTTCAATTCACGGTTTAACAGGAATGATTGTATTAGGTAAAACAATCGATCTGTAATACCGTAACCTGGAGCTTGCTTAGAAGGCCGGTATGTCAAACCCTATCAAACGCTTTGGAGATGTCTAGGGCCACGGTACGAACTTCTCCGTTATTATGAAGAGCTTGGTAGACAAATTCAGTGATGGCCGTAATCACATCAGCTATAGATCGGGCAAAGCGGAAACCATATTGCTTGTCTGAGAGCAAATCATGGGATGTAAGGTGCTTAACCACTTCGACCTTGATTAGGGCTTTGAAGACTTTGCCGAAGAGGGATAGGAGACTGATAGGACGGTAATTAGAAGGGTCAGACAGGTCGTCAGAGTTCTTAAAAACAGGAACAATGGATGAGGAGTTCCATCAGTCAGGAAAACAAGACTCCTTGAGGCAGTAGTTATATAATTTAGAGAGGGCGGGCGCCAGCTCAGGCGCGCATTCTTCGAGACAATGGCTGGTATCCCATCTCCAACACTAGCCTTGTGGGGGTCTAAATTAGAGATAATGACCAATACCAATAACGGGGATATGTGTAACTCGATCAATAGGGCCTCAGTTCTAAGAGGGAAATCGGGTATGGGTACACAGGAAGAGTCAAGCGTTGAATTGAAAGAAAATTTCCGAGCAAAGCATTCAGCCTTGTCGGGAGAAGAGGTCAGGACAATGCAAAAAGAAAGAAAAAAATGAAGAAACATTTGAAGAAAGGAAAGCGAAATAGAAAGAAAGAAAGAAAGAAAAAAGAAGGAAAAAAAGAAAGAAAGAATAGGAAAATATTAGAGGAGATAGAAGCAACATAGATGGAAAGATTAGAAGGGAGAAAGACTGAACAAAGTAGGAGAGAATTGAAAAAAAATGAAAGAATGAAGAATTACTTGACAATATGAAAGTAAAATCGAAATAAAAGAGAAAGAATGGGAAAATCCAAATAGAAGGAAAGAATAAAGAGAAATGTGAAAGAAAGAAAGAAAGAAAGAAAGAAAGAAAGAAAGAAAGAAAGAAAGAAAGAAATGGAGAAAGAGAGAAAGAAAGAAAGAAAGAAAGAGAAAAGCTGGAGGAGATAAAATGATTATCGAATAAAAAAAAAGAAGGAAAGAATGAGGAAATAAAAAAAAGAAATAATGAAGAGAAACTTGATGGAGGGAAAGCAAAATCGAAATAAAAATGAAAGAAAGTAATTATAATGAGGAAAAAAGAAAGAAAGCATAAAGAAAGAAAGAAACAAACAAAGAAAGAAAAAAGGGAATCTCGAAAAATAAACGAACAGCAGATACAAACAAAATAAAAAAATAAAAACTTAATAATAAAGGGTGTTTCATTAAGACGGATCAAAATCAGCATTAAATAAATCAATGTTGTTTGTGAAAATTTATTTATTTCTCTACTGGATCATGTTATTTAAGTCATGGCAATTATGCGTGAAAAAAATAATATCGCCTAAACATCCGCCAAGGCTTCGGCGGCACACATCCAATCGATGTTCTCACTGATTGAAAGTGTGACAAATGTCTTCAGACCGTTTCCTCAAAGAAATTCTTGGTAACTCGGACCTGTTGCCACAACAGATTATTCTACTAGACTCACCCATCTCTACTGGGGACAGGTAATCCAAGAATGTTTACTAAGTCCCTACGAAGCTGGGCAATATAAACGTGAACAGTCACTGACGTAGTGATGGCGACCAGTGAACTCAGATTTTGTTCCTGAACATGTCTCATATCATTAGAATACCACCAACCAACCTCGCGTAGGATTATGGATTCTGCGCTACCCCCGAAACCTAGCATCATCCCGAAACAACAGGAAATGTAATTTACTTGGCTACGCTATACGTTGCCAGTCGCTCACGCTCCAATTAATGACTTCAAAATCCAAGATGTGACGCTGTATACACGAGCTAGCAGAGATATCCTCGGCACCCTTCGGCTGCTATATCCCATGGAAACTGATAATACAGAATTGATCTGTTGCATATGGGTCTGCTAAGTGCTGGAATGACAGTGGTACAATTTGCGCGTGTGTCACATGTCTGTTATCGTAGGAAATATCTAACAATACGCCTCTGGATACAATCTTTTAGAACCCGTGTTAGGACACTGCGCTGTCCACACTGAACTGGGTAATGCCTACCATTAGATATAGCCGGTACACACGTAACAGCTTAGATCGATGGTCGTCAAATGTTCCACCCCAGGTTCTGCTACAGACTGTTACTTCCGTCTGGAACCCACTATCATGCAATATTCGATGTCCAATGTACTAGTCAACAATACAACTGGGGAAGCCTTTGTTAATAAGTGTCTGTTTTAAAAGTGTTTGTTTATGGATTGTCTTTTCCATATAATTTTTATCAAAGGACGGGGTTCTTTTCCTTTAATTTTCTATTCCTTGTTTCCATTTTGTAGATAGAAATGTACTTTGGCTTCTGTATATAGCCGTAATCTCTGATCTTTTCTTTAACAATTTTTGGAAGTCTTTGAATATTGATATGGCTAATTTCTCATCCAAACACAGCCTTTGGAAGTTTTGTCATTTTTCAGTGAAAAAAGCTATTGAAGCCATTTTGATAGAAATTTTCATATATATATATATATATATATATATATATATATATATATATAACGGCATGAGATAACTGTCCATCCCACAAAATATTTAATATCTAAAAAACCACTAAACTAATTGAGCTCATTTTTGGAGGTTTTAAGATGATACGTTGAGCCATCTCGACACCATTTGTCGTAAGAAGCACGGAGGAAACCGTTTGAGTTATTCAGCTAGAAAGAGACTAGGTTAAAATCATTTTGTGTCAGCTCCACTATATCTTCCCAACTGAGCAATGTTGAGAGGAGAAAAGATCATTCAAGCCTTCAGTAATGGTGCCAACATTCATACTCTGGCTTCCATCTTCAAAGTCCATTCTAGAACCACCATGAAAACGGTGAATAAGTTTTAAAAAAAGAGTACAGCAGAGAGGAAAACTGGATCAGGAGGTCACAGCTGGAAGAGGGATATTCATTTCAACTTAGAGTTAAATACATTCTTATTGCTCAATGTAGAGTCCAGTAGTGTTACACAGGCCTCGGAGAATTCCTCTAAGATACAAGGGTTCAAAGCTTAGTCGAACAATTTTGCTGTTACAAGATTTGGACAATTTTGCTGTTACACGATTTGGACAATTTTGCTGTTACTCGATTTGAACAAGTTTGTTGTTACACGATTTGGACAATTTTGCTGTTACAAGATTTGAACAATTTTGCTTTTACACGATTTAGACAATTTTGCTGTAACACGATTTGGAAAATGTTGCTGTTACACGATTTGGACAATTTTGCTGTTACAAGATTTAAACAATTTTGCTGTTACAAGATTTGGACAATTTTGCTGTTACACGATTTGAACAATTTTGCTGTCACACGATTTGGACAATTTCGCTTTTATACCAGGTATATGGTTTTTATTTCATATTTTTTTAAAGCTGATATCTCCAAAAATTCGATAAAAAAATACGAAAAAAATGCAACAAAATCGTCCCGTTATTATTAAGAGAATAAAAATCGAAATTATTTTTATCATGTAATTTTATTTTATCCTTTCTAGAAACTTTTTCTTGTCTGAAAGTAGGAACATACATTTTTATGGTAAATTTAAGCGTCTTTTTGGGGTTAAAAATGAATAATTTAGAAACTCTTGCAAAAATCAGAAAATTCTCGGATGTTAATGAAACTTTTAGGACTCATTTAGAAATTGAGCAAATTATTTTATTTATTTTCTTTGTTCTTCGTATTTCTTTTTACCTCTGTCACCACCCACATATAATTCTATGAAATTTTGAGAAATTCTTTCTTGTATCTCTTAATATTTATATTAGTTATAAGTACAAGTCTTCGGAGAATTAAATTATCAAATTTTTTTCGCCGAACAGGACTCCAAAGACACAGAAAATCTGTTCTAAATCGTAAAGTTAAAAATGAATTTAAACTAAGATATTATTCAATTAGAAAAACATTTAAATGGTATTAAGAGTAAAATATATTACGGACAGTATTGTCTTAGGAAAATAATTTTTTATAAGAATTGTTTTTTGTTTTTAAATTTTATTTAGAATAATTTATAAACTTTTCAATCGTTTAAAATTATGTAAAAATGGAAACAAGGAATAGGAAATTAAAGGAAAAGAACCCCGCCCATTGGCATTCGTTGGTAACTTCTACGAATCTATATCTGCTAGCTTCAGTTTTATATTCGAGACGTAAAAGATTTACCGTTGCTTTCTCCTTGATCATGGAAATAGATTCGGAGATATAGATTTGAAGAAAAGCCAACGAGGGATATGCGTTCTGTAAATAGGCAAATTGGACGCTGCAATAGCAAGATGGTCTCGTCTGGCCAGATTGATTACAGCGCATTGCATCTGTGTTTCTATTGTTCAAACAGTTGAGCATTTTTCTTCATTACTATAAGCGTTATTTTTACTCGGTACACGTGTTTGAATTGCTATCCGTATTTTTTTTTCTTAAACAGTGGAATTAATAACAACTGGCTTAGATCAAGAATTCCTTCCGAGAGAAATCGAACCTGTACCCTCTTTTCCCCATCATGGAAACCACTATTCTAGGCTGAATAGCATCTAGACCGGGAGTTATAAATTTTTTCAGAAAAAAAAATCAGGCCCAACAACTTGCGTTTATATAAATAAAAAATGATGTCGGATTAAAAACACTCTTTTAATATATATATATATATATATATATATATATATATATATATATATATATATATATATATATATATATATATATATATATGGTATAAAATAACAATTGGAAAAATCTTAGATTTTGCCGACGCGTTTCGTCTTCCGACTTTTTCAAGGCAAAAATGAAATCGAAATATCTCTGTTGTTATAGTTACATTAAAAATCCAAATTTAAAAAGATACATTAGCCAGAAAAAAAGGCTTGGGCAGAAGCGTCTATCTCACAAACTCATATCCATATAACTGAAGATATATATATATATATATATATATATATATATATATATATATATATATATATATATATATATATATATATATATATATTGTAATTTTATCATATAGACAAAAGCATTTTACTCACTACAAAGGTGGGGGGGTCTGTCTGTATATTTTATCATTATATTATGGTCCAATATCCTCGTCGCCACTGTTATGGTCCAAGGTTAGGACCAAGGAAGAACAACACGAACACAAGAGTAGAAATAACAAAGATATATTAAATAGAATAATAATACAAGATGTTGAAGGTGTTAGTATGACTGTCAGTCTGGTTTGGAGTGAACTACTATTGGCTCGACTCGATTCACACTCCCCTCTTGAGAGGCGCAGTATTTATAGTGTGAGGAAGAGTTCACTGTCGTTATAGGTAATGTCCCATAACACATTATTAAAGTTATTTTTAGTGTGTATATATATAGTGCGTGTATATATTAATATTTATAGGTATATGAATTTGAATTACTATCCTAGTGTGTGTGTGTTTTTAAACAGATAAATTGATAACAGACGGTCTAGATTTAAGGCTATAAATCTATCTTTTAACTATTATAATTAAATTAAATTTAATATTAGTTTAATTAGTTTAAGAAAATAAAAAGGATACCAACTGAAATATGTGTACCTACAAAAAATAACGTTTATATTAATACGACATAAATTCGGATAAAAAAGATCCCTCCATAATATTACATATATGTCTGTACGTATTGCCAGAAAGCTTTAAAAAATGGAGAAAAAACTTCGCCTTACGCATGCGTTAGAGAGTGAATTCCTGTTTGTATTAATTAACTACTGAAGAACGTACAGCTTTGTGGCGGGAAACGCGTCAGCAGATTTTGTGTTTTTAATATTCGCGCATGCTCTCTCTGTATTTTTCTTGTTTCTGGCGATAAACATTCTGCACGTGCGTTCGCGCCATTTCTTTTCAAGTTTTGACACAATAGCACCATAGGATTTCTCAAACACCTCGAGCCGTGACGTTTGCTAAAGATCCCGGCTCTGCAAAGATTATGACACTTCTTCAAGACTTCCTGCCTCTCAATAGATACTCATTCGCTATCTATTTCGTTCATTAAAAATATCGTCCCCCCCCTAAACACCGTAGGAATTAATATTGTATTGAAAAGAATTTAGTACGCTAGTCTAATGCAACGCTCATGACACCTGCCAATTGTCAGTTAAAATCGAAAGAATAATGTGATATTTAAGTTAATTTGCACTCCAAGTATTCATGTTGACCTTCTCCTAGGCTGGTTACCAACTCAGGCTAAAGTGTCCATCTTGTGTTGCTATTTAACCTAAACCTGGAGGTGAGAGAAATATATAAATTGATGCTTTTAATAAGGGTATTTGCACGTAATGAATATTCGAACACGGCTTTCTGATTTCTCATTCCGAGCTGCTATCTCCTACACCATCCCCACATCCTCAACTTAAAAAATATTTTGAAAGTGATGAGATATAAGATATATCCAACATTATCGTTGTTCTTATACCAAGAAAACTGGCATACCGTATATACTCGCATATCACGCGACTGTGGAAAGACTAATCTTAAAGCGAACTTTAAGACGGTCGCATTATACATGAGATATAAAATTGGCGTATGTGCTGCTGGCCCTGGCTACGCCGTTGACTAAACTATATATCCATTTAAGGAAGTCAAAAAGTACAGCTGTATTTAAAATAAACATATGTTTGATAAAACTGATGTTTTACTTAACTGTATCCAATAATAATACTTGTAATATTCACATATTAGTATCGTATTATAAAATACAAACAGCGAATATGCATCTTTTCCATTGTTTACGTTTATAAGATGTTTAGCTGTTTCTTGTTCGGTTGTTTATGGCTGTACGCCTTTACGCAATGAGTATAACGTTACTAACGATACTTTTATCCTTCTCTTTTACTGTTTTAACTTATTTATTTGGGACAAAAAAATAGGGGTAAAGAGATTAGTTTATTTTAATTTGGTCTCTCGGATAGGGAAATCACATGATACTACGAAATACATGGTCAAATCATTTTTTATAAGTGTTTTTTATAAGTGAAGATCTGAGGGACGCACGATACGCGAGATCGCGCGTTACACGAGCATCTGCGGTTCTTCTTCTTCTTCTTCTTCTCTCTTCTTCTTCTTCTTCAGCTGCTATACATACATTTGCTGAATTGTTTATTTAAGTTATATCTCCTTTTAGTTTTTTTTTTTTTTAAATACATCTTGTTTTTTATGGAATTTTATGTTTCGAAGTCATCTAATTATTTTTGTTGCGGCGGCATTTTTTTGTTTTGTTTTGAAGCTGTATTTTCCTTGAGTGTATTTTTATTGTGACGGTCCTGGTTTAAAAAGTGGGCTTTCCATCTCATTCTTTTTATGAAATTTTCTGTTTTTTTCAATTAATTTTAGCTTATATATGGAAAGGGATGGGATGGGTACGTTTTTTAGGGAGTAGTCGAGGCTAAATTTTTCTATGTCCATACTGTGTTATAAATGTAGCGAGAGTGCTATACTGATTATCAGGAACTGAATATGAAGAAATATAGTCTTAAAATGTGCTATATTTATGGGATAAACTAGCTGAACATTTTTGTTGTGGCAACACACTATCATTTCTTATAAAACTAAAAAAAAAAATAATTCA
>OZ038501.1:71535188-71607688 GCA_964036315.1 Acanthosepion esculentum
CTTGGGAATATCAGGTGATGTAAGCCTGCATGTCCGAGTGGCGTATTGGATAATGGGATGGAATTTTTAATCGGAGAGCCGAATTCCAATTTCAGTTGGGTTCGTTATATTCACCGCTGCGCGAATACCCTTGGAAAAGGTATAAATACACTGCTTCTCCCCACATCTATCGTTTAATTAGTAATACTTGTTGGTAACGCATACCTAAGAACGATAACAGGCATGTCCTCATTCTCATGAATACAGTAGTAAATACTGTATGTTGGTCTGCACTTAGAGATTCGTCTCCAGCTGTGCTGGTCAAACTATCTGCGAGAGGATCCCCAGATGAGGCTATGTCGAAGGGCAGAATCTCGTCTCGAGAAACAGCTACCCGACACCGTTTTATACGAGATCTACGGGGAATTTTTCGCCGATCCTACGGGCTCGGAACACCAAATTAAATTTGGCCTTATGTCACATCTGATGCGTAGGGCGGTTGGTAGATAACCTGCAGTTGGAGATTCATTGTGGAATTCACGGGACTTCTAGCAGTTGACTACTCCTACGCGCCGCTGGCGAATCTTATATGCTTTGTTCGTGTCCTAAGTATTATCCTTCATTACCAACCTTCGTGTGATTATTCTATTCAGTAGCCTTCCCTAGGTTACAACACTTGTATCACTAAAACTGTTATTATCTTAAAAAAAAAAAAAACAATAAAATTGCTTACAAAATATTTAGATTTCGGCATTAAATAACCTATGGAGGTTGATATGGCGATGAACAACCAATTAACCAGCCAACTATTTTATTACGTGGTATTCGGATGATAATGTATCCATATATATATATATATATATATATATATATATATATATGTGTGTGTGTGTGTGTGTGTGTGTGTGTGTGTGTGTGTGTGTGTGTGTGTGTGTGTGTGTGTGTGGCGAGTAGGCATTATTCATAATAATAGTGGTAGATAAATATACTTATAGATTCTTTAAGTATGTATTTAATATAGTTTTGGCGGTAATATAGTGTTTTTGACGTGTGTTTATAGTTGGCAAAATAAAATGCTTGCAATGTAAAAAAGCTTATATTGGCGAAACATCTCGCAATCTAAAAACCATCATGTATGAATATAAGAAAAACTACGCTGGGACAAACCTTTAAACATCGCTACACAGTAACAAAAGCGGCCATAATGTTTTGATTTTATAAATTCCACCCGAATTTTTTAAAAAAATCAATACATCTCTTTTCTCTTAACAAGAGGTTAATAAGTAAGAGTTTTATTACTATACCATTATTAGTTCGAAAAGAGTATATTGTAACAATTCAAAAATATTTTCTGGCTTTATATAACCTGCAAATGGTGGATAATCCCTAGAAAATGATTGAATGAATCAATCAATTCTTTTATGTATGATCAGAATAAAACCGTTATACTTGTACAGATGACGATCATTATTTTTATTTTTTTTGGTATGTACATTTAATCCCTACTGCAGACGCTCGCTCAGGCACATTTTGTGTCAGAGCCCACCTATGGTTTCTACTGCAACTATGCTGAGTAGACTTTAGTTACAGTTTCTGGGAGAGAGTATGTTATCTAGCGTAATCAACAATCTGAACAAGGCCAGCACGCTCAAGCCCTCGGCCACGATGAATTGTGGCTTCGTGCTAGCGGAGCTATCGACGGCCCCCAAGTGTTCCGTCTACCCAATTTCACTCACAAGGCTTGATTTAATCCGTGCTATGGTCTTTCAGGTACTTTGCAAAAGTTCCACACGCTGGGATCAATATCGACCCAGTGCGATAACATCAGGAAGTCTACTTCCTGACAAATCGACAATGATGAGATTCGAACCCGGGTCTCATGGTCAGAAAGCGAACGTTCACTCGTCCACGCGCCCATTCAGGTCCACGAGTTCCGATATCTACGCCCCGTCAAACGATCCTTGAGAAACACCAAATTCAAATATCGCATTTCTATTTTGCCGTACAAAATCATCATGATACAGCACTGGGTTGCGACATAGGGTAACGATGACCACACATTCATTTTTGACCCTCAAATAACTTCCTGGTGGATTTATTAATGTGCTATTTCATGAATAAACGGTTGTTATGGTTTCTAATTTTACTAAATCAAAAATACACATTCTCCAGAGGTCTCTCCATTGTTTTATGCGTGTCATTCATCAAATAATGTCTAACTTGCACTATTTACATTTCTTGAACCCTTATCCTTATCTTCATTGCCATAGTCACAACGTTTCGGCCGTTGTACGCTCCGGCCTTCTTCAGGTGATTGGAATTTCGAGCCGAAGCCTTTATTTCGTCTACCGAGGTAGATTGATCTAGTTCCACGCGCCATACCTCTTCCGGATGTCTCAGTTATTTCCCTTTGACTCAACTCTCCACGTTTTGGTTCACTACTGCTGTGGCCTGCTATTAAACTCACAACTACTTTGGGTCTACTCACTGGATCTAACCAACGTCTTTATCCATGGGCCATGAGGCCTTGAGAAATGTTGCGAATAATTGCAATGGAGATGAGGATATCTATCCGAGTAATGTTAATAATATAAGTAATCATAATACCTCATCACATAGATATAGACAGATCCCGACGAAGCCCGGTGTGTACAACGACCCAAATGTTGTGAATATGGCAATGAAGATTAGGATAACAGTTCGAATAATGTAAATAATGCAAGTAATTATAAAACCTCATATAAGGGATATAGATAGATCCTGAAGAAGGCCGGGATGTTGAACGGCCGAAACGTTGTGAATATGGAATGAGGATGAGGATAACAGTCCGAATAATGTAAATAAACATAATACCTCATCTCAGTGATATAGACAGATCACGAATAAGGCCGGGGCGTACAACGGCCGAAATGTTGTAAATATGGCAATGAAGGTGAGGATAACAGTCAGAATAATATAAATAATGTAAGTAATCATAATATCTAATCTCGGAGATAATCCCTTGTAATATTATTTTACTGATCCTCTTTAATTCGTTTTTATTTTGAATGATTGATTGTTGATAAAATCATCAATTTTGAATCCTTTCACATTCCTCTATGTAAGGCAGACTGAAGATAACGATTGACATTGCATTTAAGTTTTTGAAGATCAAATTTGACTAGAAAGCAAGAAGTCGGAAGACAGTTCCACATGCGAGAAGTGCGAAACTATTAGCATAGAACTTACTGTTATATCTAACCACTTCACCTGTAAAATGATGAGACCTAGCCGCCATTCTAGTACTGCTTTTAGATGTATGAAGTCTAGGTAGCGTTATTTTTTACCTTTTTGAGAAAAATAATAATGAATTGCAAGTATGTGAAAATAGATATTTTCTTTTAGGTGTAAAAAAAATAATTCAGTTGTATATGAAAAGTTACATTTCCAATCGAATAAGTCCTCTCAACTATTCATATAATAAAGCCTTTGACATATAGGAGCACGGTCACTACAGTCAGACTATCTTTTTAATTAGTCATTTGACCAACAAGCAAGGCAATAAAGCCATTGAGACGCAGAGGGCTACTGAGTGTGTAAGAATATGAGAAAAAAAAATTATATTAAGTAGCGAGAACAATAAAAGAACAATAATTAAGAAGACAGAAGATAACGATTGACATTACATTTAAATTTTTGAAGATCAACCTTGACTTGAAAGGATGGAAGCGGAAGATAGTCTCACAAGCGAGATGTGCGAGAAAAGAAACTGTAAGCATAGAACTTACAGTAACATCTGATCATTTCAACAGTAAAATGAAGAGACCTAGCCGCCAATCTAGTACTGCCCTTAAATTCATAAAGTCAGGTACCTTAGGGGAAGGTTCAGTTATACCAATGATTTCCTTTTTGCGAAAAAAATAATAATGAATTGCAGGAAAAGTGAAAACATTTTTCGTTTAGGTCTAAAAATGACCCCAGTTGTAACTGAACGGTTGCAGTTCGAACCTGACATAAGTATCACTGGAGATATCAGGTTTAAAAATAATAAAAATAATATTTATAAAAACAAAAAACAAGTAGCTATTTATTTATTTAATTATTTATCTTTTACAATGATGTTGATCCCGTATAAGTCCCAAGAGGCACTCGTAGTAGAAGGTTACAAAATAAGAAGTTTATAGAGTTTATAGGGATATTTGGGGAATATAACGTGTGGCAGTTGATTGCTAAGATCGTAGTGATCGGGGAAGCATCCTCATCGAAGTCGTTTCCACAAAGCAGCGGTTCGTAGACAGAAGCTGTTCCACTGAAACTTATTCCTCTAACTACGGGACTCGAAAGAAGTGAATGGGGTTCACTGCAATGTGCGTGACATGCCAGGTCTTAGCCTTGAAAGTTAGAATAGGTGTACAGTATTTACATTAGTCGGACTATTGTCCTCATCTTTGTCGCCATATTTGTCACAACGTTTCGGCCGTTGTACGCTCCGGCCTTCTTCAGGTGGTTGGAATTTCGAACTGAACCCTTTATTTCGATCACTGGGGTAGACTGTTCTAGTTCCACGTGCCATGTTTGATGGATGTCAGTTATCAGTTATCTCCTGCTAATTTTCCCTCTGAAAGTTCTCCACTGCCTTAACCGGGTATTGAACTCACACTCTTTGGGTCTGTCACTGGATCTAACCAACGCCTTTATCCACTATACCATGTGTCCTTGAGAACTGGTGTAACTAAGGAAGATAATTATTCCGAACACTTTTTTTTATTGAAATACCGTTAGTGAGAGTTTTGCGCTGTCTGTAATAACGTAGTTGTAGGTTAGAAAATAATCCATCACCCAAAAGGACGTAGAGACGCTTTTGAACTCTATCAAGACAGGAAAAGCAAGACATGAATATCACCTGCGTATATATGATATTATAACTCAATTTTCGATCTGCCTTTGTTCTTGTAAAGGACAGCAGTAGCGGTGAGGTACTTAATGGATCGCTATATAGAACCGACTATATTTTTCTAACCTCTTTAGCAATGTTTCGTGTGTACGCGTTCCACTTGAGGTCTAAGTTAAGCTTAAGTCCCAACAGGTGCTCAAGGAACTTTACCTCTCTGAGGGAGCACCCGTTCATCGTAAAAATTCAGGCTCCGCTCGGTGATAATGGAACGTCACTAGTTTGGTTTCCGTGGCATTGAATGTAGCCAGCCAGGTCGCTCCTATCGTTAGGGCTGTTCAAGATAGGTCAGAGGATGCATCAGCTGCCAAGCTCTAGTCATGTAGAATTTTGGAGGTTCGGACATGTATCTTTTGTATCATCAGCATATATCTTCACAAATAATCGGAATATAACTTTAGGCAAATTATTCATACAAATTACAAAGACTATTGGATCGAGAAGCGAACCCTGGGGAACGCCTGTGTTGATCGCTTGGCCCACGAAGGACTGGTCACTAATAACTACCTTCAGGGACCTACCCGTTAGGAAGGTTTTTATAATTGAGAAGACAATTTCAATGATTTCATAGCTAGAGACCTTGTGCAGTAACCCTTTATACCACGCATTGTCAAACGCTAAAAGTGCGTTGAATATATTAATAACTAGCTTAAAAACTGTCCTATCGGGTGGGGGGGCATTTAAGCTAGATCCAACAAAGGGCTCTTGATAGGGCATTCATTGCAATAGGTAGGGTGGAATAGATGCAACGGGTAACAATAAACTACAGAATAACTCAAAAAATGATCACTGCATTTAAGTATTGCATTAATATTTAAGCTTACCTTTTATACGTTCAACGAAGGAGATGAGCTCTTGAGTGCTGGCCATTTAATAGTTCAGAAATTTGAAAGTCCCTAAGTGTTTTCATTGGCTCTTTAATAGTTCAGAAATTTGAAAGTCCCTAAGTGTTTTCATTGGCTCTTTAATAGTTCAGAAATTTGAAAGTCCCGAAGTGTTTTCATTGGCTCTTTAATAGTTCAGAAATTTGAAAGTCCCTAAGTGTTTTCATTGGCTCTTTAATAGTTCAGAAATTTGAAAGTCCCTAAGTGTTTTCATTGGCTCTTTAATAGTTCAGAAATTTGAAAGTCCCTAAGTGTTTTAATTGGCTCTTTAATAGTTCAGAAATTTGAAAGTCCCTAAGTGTTTTCATTGGCTCTTTAATAGTTCAGAAATTTGAAAGTCCCTAAGTGTTTTCATTATCTCTTGAATAGTTCAGAAATTTGAAAGTCCCTAAGTGTTTTCATTGGCTCTTTAATAGTTCAGAAATTTGAAAGTCCCTAAGTGTTTTCATTGGCTCTTTAATAGTTCAGAAATTTGAAAGTCCCTAAGACTTTGCATTGGCTTTTTATGAGTTGAGAAATTTGAAAGTCCCTAAGTATTCGAATTGGCCCTTTAGTAGTTGAGAAACTTGAAAGTAGCTAACACTTTGCATTGGCCCTTTAATGGTACAGAAGTTTGGAAGTCCCTAAGTCTTTGCATTGGCCCTTTAATAGTCAAGAAGTTTGAAAGTCCCTAAGTCTTTGCATTGGCCCTTTAATAGTTTAGAAATTTGAAAGTCCCTAAGTCTCAGCATTGGAAACTCTCCAGGCTGCCGTTTGATCTGGGTTTTCATTTGGACGGCGGGACTTTATTTTCCTCACTGCAGCCTTGGCTCTTTTGACTGCAATCTGGTCCTCTGTTGGCAGATTTCTTTTTGCGAGGCATACTGCTGCTGTATGCAATAGGCAACAATAAATTACAGAACTCGAAATTGATCGCTGCCTTTAAGTATTGCATTAATATTTAAGTTTAACTTTTAAAAGTTCAACGATAATTCTTCTGCTGCCACTTAATTTGATGTACGAAGGTCCTCACTTTCCGTACAAACTATTATTTTTAATACAAACGAGAGGAACACAGGAAAACAACGCATACCCTATCTAGTGAGTTTTTGTAAACGGATGGCAAAACAGGGTTTCGAAGTGATGGCAAGAAGACAATATTTATTAAGAGCTACAAAGGGCAGGAAATTGTGGAGAGCCATGATCACTAACGTCCTGAAGAGACACAGCACAAAGAAAAAGTAGAAGTGAGAATCGTTCTTACGACAAGAGCGAATAAGGTCATGAAACTAGTTAGAATGTTATTAACCATATATTAAATCAACTGCCCAGTCTGCAGCGAAGAAAGTTGTGTTAGACAATTTTTCTCGACAAAATCTAACTTACATATTTATAAGACTACCATTCGTTCTTACTTTGAATATTGCTGTCACATGTTGGTCTGGTGCCTCTGCTACATATTTAGAGATTCTTGATAAAAATCCAAAGAAGAATCTGAATTGGTAATGGTCCTTAGCTGGCAACTCGGCTTCAGTCTCTTTCCCACCGTTGTAACGGAGCTTTCCTGTGTCTTTTCTATAAATATTTTCGTGGTAATTGTTCTGATGAACTTTCCCCGATGGTTCCTAGATTTCATGAATTTATGTTCAATAAGAGATTGGAAGCAAGGTCTTATAATTCTATAATTAAAATGGCTAGATATAACCGTAAGTTCTACACTAACAGTGTCTTCTTTCGCACTTCACGGATATGGAACTCTCATCCGGCTTCCTGCTTCCCAGTCAACTTTAATCTCTATAAATTTAAATGCAATGTCAATGTTTATCTTCTGTCTTCTTAATTCTTGTTCTTTTATTGTTCTTTCTTCTTAGTTGTAGTTTTTCTCATATTCTTTTAAACTAGGTAACTCATGGCGTCCTAGTGGCTTTATTGCCTTGCTTGTGTGAAATGATTAAAAAAAAAGAAAAGAAAGCAGAATGAAATTATACAGAAACAATTTCGTTGTTTGAAATACAGGCGTTCTCCTTAAAATCTCAGCTCGATTTTGTGACCTAATCCTGTTTGCAATCTCTCGTTTCCATTAAGAAACCTGACGGCGTTTTAACAAGGAGGAAAGCCGGTTTTATTCTATGTGCCGTTTGTTCTAAAATGTCAGAAAATTTTGCTTAATTGAACATGTCCAAGAATCGCTTATTCTTTTTGCGGCTTTAATTGTATTCCTATCTGATTTTTTTTTCTTTTTCTGCATTTAAGTGATGACTGTATTCTTTTTCCCACGCTATTCCAGTTCTTTTTTTTTTCTTCTTCTGCTTTCTCATCTGAACTATATTTTTTTTATTTCACTCGATCTCTTTTGCTTTTATCTTTCTTTTTTTCGTGAATTATGTTCATTCTTCCTTCATTTATAATTTTCTTTTTTTTTTACTTTTTTTTTCTTTTTCCCTTTCTCTCCATTCGTCTTTCTTCAATATTACTGCTTTCCCTTTTTTCTTTTTCTTTTCATTTCTTCATTCACTTCTTTGATGTTTTCTCTGTGTTTTTATTCTCTTTCTTCTTTTCTCTTTCTTTCGATTATTTTTCTTCATGTGTTACGCTGATTCTTTCTTCATTTGTAATTTTCTTCGATGCTTCTTTTCATTTTTTCTTTCACTTTTTCTTTTTCCTTTTCCGTTTCTTCTTCTTTACCTTTTTTCTTTTTCTTTATCTTCTTTCTCTTATCTTATTGCTTCTTCTTTTTTCTTCTTTTTTTATTCTCTTCTTCTTTTCTCTTTATTTCTATTCATTATGTTTTGCCTTATTTTCTTTTTTTTAAACTTTTATTACTGTTTCGCTTTTTCCTTTTCCTTTTTTGTCTCTTCTTCTTTACCATTTCTTCTTTCCTTTTTTTCATTTTCTTCTTCTGTATCTTGAGATTCGATTTTCTTTGCGATTTCCTCATTTGTTTTCTTTTACATACTTTGTTATTTTTTTCTTTCAATATTTTTTTAATTATGATTCTCACATCTGTTGTCTTCTTTTTTTCTTTTTTCTTTCTTTTTTCTGTTTCTTCTTTTTGCTAATTTCTTTTCTCTTGCTCTTTTTCTTCTTCTTCTTCTTCATCTTCTTTTATTAATCTTATGATTCGTTCTTCTCTGCTCTTTTCTCATTTGTATTCATTTTTTTATTATTTCTTATTCACTTTATTTTTTTCTCTTTTTTTCGGTTCTTTTTCTTCCTGAATTTTGTGGATTTTTCCTTCATTTATCTTCTTTCTTATTCTCTTTCTTATTTTTCTTTCCTGGTTCTAATTTCCCTTTATACTGTTTACTTTTTTGTTCATTCTTCTTCCTTATTTATCATTTCTTTCTTCCTATTTTTCTTTTTCTTTCATGGATTTTTCTCTTTCTTCTTTACTGTGAATTTTTGTTTTGTTTTGTTTTTTCTCATTCATTTCTTTGTTACGTTTTTGCTTAACATTTTTTCTTTTTCTCTGTGTGTTTTTCTTTTCTTTTGGCTTCTATTCTCTTACATGTTTTACGATAATATTCGCCTTCTTTTCTTTCGCCTTCTTTTTCTTCTTCATCATCATCATCATCATCATTAGCTCTCTTTCTCGTTTCCTTCTTTCTCATCGTTTACGGATTCTCAAAAATATCGCCATTTCCCTCCCTCTCTCTTCGGATTTAATGATTTTTTTTTTCTCCGTATTTAAATTTTGGTCTTACCTCCTAATCGAATACTCTTTTTTCTTTCATTTTTCCATTATTTCGTTCTACTTTTGTCCTTTCTTTTTTCTTTCTTCCCGTCATATTTCTTTCTTTCATTCTTTCTTCCCTTTCATCATTCATTCCTTCTTTCATTCTTTCTTTATTTCTTTCTTTATTATTTCTTTCTTTCTTTCTTCTTTTTGCTTAATTTCCCATTTTCCTTGATTCTTCCTTTCGTTCCTTGCTTCTTTATTTTTTATTTCTTTCTTTCTTTGCTTCTATCTTTCTTTCTTTCCTTCATTCTTTCTTTCTTTCCTTCTCTCCTTCATTCTTTCTTTCTTTCTTTGCTCTTTATTTCTTTCCTTATTTTTCTTTTCTTCTTTCTTTCATTCTTTTTTTCTTTTTCTGTCTTTCCATCTATCCTTCATTCTTTCTCTCTTTCTGTCATTCTTCTTCTTCTTTTTTCTTTCATTCTTTATTTGCTTCTTTTCTTTCCTTTCTCTCATTACTTCTTTCTTTCATTCATTGTTTCTTTTTATTTCTTGCTTGCTTTCCTACTTTCCTTTACTCTTTCTTTCATTCCGTGCTTCTTGCTTTCTTTCTTTCATTTTTCCTTTCATTCTTTCTTTCTTCTTTCTTTCCTTCTTTCTCTCTTTCATTCTTTCTTTATTTCTTTATTTGCTTCTATCTTTCTTCCGTTCATTCTTTCTTTTTTTTCTTTCCTTCTCTCCTTCATTCTTTCGCGCTTTATTTGCTTCTTTTTTCTTTCATTCTTTTTTCTTTCGTCTTTCATTTTCTTTCCTTCCTTTCTCTTTCCTTCCTTCTTTCTTTCATTCTTTCTTTTTTTCTTTATTTCTTTCCTTCATTCTTTCTTTCATTGCTTCTCTCTTTCTTTTTTGCTTCTTTCTTTCTTCCTTTCATTCTTTCCTTCTTTCATTCTTTCCTTCTTTCATTCTTTCCTTCCTGCTTTCTTGCATTCTTTATTTTACTTTCTTTCATTCTTTCCTTACTTCTTTCAATCTTTATTTTTTCTTGATTCTTTTTTGTTTCTTTCGTTCATTGCTTGTTTCATTCTTTTCTTCTTTTTTCTTTCTTTCCTTCATTCTTTCATCCTTTCCTTGCTTCTTTCTTTCTTTCATTCTGTGGCTCATTCTTTCTTTTTTTTTCCTGGTATTTATTAAACTTAACACGTGACAAGTCTGAAAGGCTGAGAAAGAGGAACGTTTTTGCTCCAAGTAGCCATGTTTATTGGTTATTCTATTGCATACAAACCCAGAAAATCAGCATAAAAATACTGTATGATGTCTGGATTCGAATCAACAACACTAATCTTTTCTTCCCTCCACTTCTATTCTCCTCCTCCTCTTCCTGCTGCTCCCCCTTCTCTTCTTGTTTGTCCTCCTCCTCATCATCATCATCATCATAGTATAGTGTCTTGTACACCCCTTCTTCTTCTTTATCCATCATTATGAGCTTCCTTTCCTTTTACCGGCATAATCATTCGCTTCTTTGTTTCCTCTGATTGGATCGTCTTGGTCTGCTTCTTTCTTTCTTTCTTTCTTTCTTTCTTTACTTTCTTTCTTTCTTTCTCCATGTTATTTCTCTATGCCTTTCTTCATCATCATCGTATCATTTTCTTCTATTTCCTTTTTCTTTATTATCTATAATTATAAGCCACTTTTCTTTTCACCTACACCAACCTTTTCATCTTTGGCTCCCCATCCTTTTTCAACACTTTTCTTTTTCTTTTGATTCTTACTCTTCTCATGTATTAACTTTTCTTTCTCTTCTTCTTTTTCTTCTTTTTACCTTCTTCTTCTTCTTTTTCTTCTCGTATAGCATCTTTTTCTTCTTATTTTCATATATCATCTTTTTCTTCTCATAAATATTTTCCCCTCTTTCTTGTTGTTCTTCTATTCATATAACATTTGTTTATCTTCTTTCTCGTTCCCCTTCTTCTTCCCATATAGAATCTTTTCTTTTTCTGCGACTTCTTCTTATATATACTCTTTTATTTATTATTTCTTCTTTTTCTCGTTCTTCTTCTCATATAGCAACAACCTTTTCTCTTGTTCTTCTCACACAGCATTTTTCGTTTTCTTTCTTCTTCTTCTTCTTCTTCTCATATAGTATCTTTTTTTCTTTCTTCTTCTTTTCTTCTAAACATATAGCATCTTTTTCTTTGTCTCATGTAATATGTACTTCTTTCTCTTCGTTCTTCTTGTTCTTTTATATATCATCTGGTTCTTTTTCTTTCTCTTTTTCTTTCTTCTCCTTCTTCTTTATATATAGCATCTTTTCCTACTTCTATAATCTCCTTCTCCTCATATATAATATATTTCCTTCTTCTTTCTTCTTCTCCTCCTTCTCATATACCATCTTTTTCTCCTTCTTCTCCTTCTCCTCCTTCTTCTTATATAGCATCTTCCTTCCTCTTGTTCTTCTTCTTCTTGTATAGCATCATTTTCTTTTTCTTACTTCTTCTGAAATAGCATCTATTTCTTCTTTTTCTTCTTGTTCTCGTTCTTCTTCTCATATAGCATCTCCTTCGTCTTTTCATTTAGCCTCTTTTCCCTTCTTCCTCTTCTCATATAGAATTTTTTCTTCTTCTCGTATATCATATTTTCCTTTTTCTTTCTCCCTCTTCTTCTTATCATGCAGCATCTTTTTCTTCTTCTTATATAGTATCTTCGTCTTCCTCCTTCACTGATTCTTTTTTTTTCTTAAGTCAAATAATTACTTTCTTCCGCTTTTCGACCAAATTTTCACATTTCCCGCGTCGACATGCTCTTAAGGCTGTTACCATATTCCATTCTTGTTTTTACTGATATTGACCTCTGCTTCCCTTTCTCCTTGATTTTCTTGTTCTCCTCTTCTTTTCTTTTTATCAATTTCTCCTCATCCCCTTCCTTCTTTCCTTCCTTCCTTCTTTCCTTCCTTCTTTCCTTCCTTCCTTTCTCAATGGGTTCCTTTCAACTTTGTGAACAACTATCCTTCCTCATCTTGGACTCTCCTTGTTCTCTGGTTTCTTTTCGTGAGGTCATACTTGAACTATAAGCTGACATTTCAAATGAGAACAGTACACCTAACCATAATACAATAATAATAATAATAACAATAATGAGAGACGCCAAGATTTCTGGATGCATCCGGGCATTAATAAAGAGCCGGTACTCGACGAAAGCCTTATCTGCCAAAGTTAGCCAGTCGCACTTGGCACAAGTGGAGACTAGCGTGACAAATCAACGTGAAACAACGTGAAACCACGTGAAACTGCGTTAGAATGCTGGAAAAGAGTGCCCTGCTGACATTTTGCGCTTTCATATTTTTTTTTCGTTTCTTCGAGCGTCATTGTAACAAAATGGCGCCTTGATGCTTGTCTCTTGTTTGCAACTCTCTACAAACCAGCAATAAAGACAAAGGGACAATAAAAATATGAAAAAGGCACATGCAATATAGAGATTTGAAACAGTTTCGCGCTCCTCCTTTTAGTCATCATTCTACTTTGTTTACATTTCCTTCGCCTACTTTATATCCTCTTTCTCACTCTTTCTTCTCATTTTCCTTCTCATTATTCCTCATACTCTCCTTCTTTCTTTTACATTTTACCTCTTTTTTTCTCTATATATTTCTCCATCATCTTCTTCACCTTTTCTCTTCAACTTCCTCAACATTTTTATTTTCATTTCCCCTTTCTTCCTTTTTCTTTTTTTTCGAAAACAGTTTTCGCCTCTGGCTACACCTCTTCATACTCCTCTACAAAACTTCTTCTTCTTCTTCTTCTTCTTCTTCTTCTTCTCCTCCTTCTTCTTCTTCTTCTTCTTCTTCTTCTTCTTCTTCTTCTTCTTCTTCTTCTTCTTCTTCTTCTTCTTCTTCAACACCGCCTTTTTTGCTGTCTTCTTTTCCTTCATCGTATACCATGTGTAACAACAAAATTGTCCAAATCGTGTAACAGCATGGCATAATTTTCCATCTCAAAAAATGTTTAATATCTAAAACAATCACTAAATTAACTGAATTTCTTTTTTCCATGTTTCCAGAGAATAGGTTTAGACATCTAGACACGATTTGTCGTATGAATTACTGAAAAAACTTTGAGTTATTCAGCTAGAAGGAAGTTAAGATCATTTTGTGTCAGCCCCGTTGTCTTCCTAAATGAGCATTGGTGAGAGGAAAAAGATCATTCAGGCCTTTAGTAATGGTACCAAGATTCATACTCCGGCTTTCATCTTCAAAGTCCATTCAAGAACCATCAAGAGAACAGTGAATAAGTTTAAAAAGAGATAACACTAGAGAGGAAAACTGAATCAGGAGGTCACAATAGGAAATAGGGATCATCATTTCAACTTAGAGCTGAAGAGAAAGGTGCCTCTCAGATTATTTATGGTTAATTGTTTTGTTTTGGAGTCGTTAAAATTAACAAGCTATTTGACTTAATACAATCATTCCTGTCAAACCATGAAATGATGGTCGTCCTAAATGGTTTCTCCTCCGGCTCCTTTATCACGAACGCTGGTGTTCCCCAAGGTTCTATCTTGGGCCATACACTGTTCCTGATCTTTACCAATGAGCTTCCCTGTGTCATCAGTTCCCAAGTTGGCATCTATGCGGACGACGCCCCTATTTATTCCTGCCTCAGTAGTAAATCTAGTATCTTTGACAAAACTAACCTGGCTGCTGATCTCGAAAAGGACCTCCAATCTGTGGTTGACTGGGGCAGAAAATGGCTTGTAAACTTTAATGCATCCAAAATGAAACCTCTCTCCTTTGCCCAACACAGAGAACCCTTCCTGCCTCCCATCAGAATGACTGATTCCCAACTCCTTCAGAGCTCCACGTTACGCCTGCTTGGTCTCCCGCTCTCTACTGACATGAGTTGGAATAAATACATTGAATCAATAGCTTCATCTACCGCAAGGAAAATTGGTTCTCTATGTCGTACCAGAAAGTTTTTCTCGTCTGAGACCATCCTTCAAATCTATAAATCAACCATTCGTCTTTGCATTGAATATAGCTGTTATATATGGTCAGGTGCTCCCGCTGTACGTCTCGAGGTCCTTGATAAAATCCAGAAACGAATATTCAAGATGATAGGTCCTGATCTAACATCTAGTCTACAATCGCTATCCCACAGACGTGCCGTGACCTCCGTCTGTCTCTTCTACAAATATTTTCACGGCAACTGTTCCGACGAGCTACTGTCGCTGGTTTCCGGACTTTATGAATTTAAACGTGCTACCGGGCTGTCATCTCGGTCCTATCCTTTCACTGTCAAAATGGTTAAATGTAACCGTCTCTCCTTCTCAAACAGCTTCCGTCTGTGGTACTCCCTTCACCTTACTTGCTTCCCGGATGGCTATAATCATCAAATATTCAGGTGTAATGTCAATCGACATCTGACACCCTGAGCTTGTTTCCTGTCCTTCTCACCTCTTTACTCTTGTTCTCAATCCTCTGTAACCCCTTGCGTGCTAGTGGCACTCTCGTCTTGCTTGGAGTGAATTCCCTTAAAATAATACTTCGCCACAGTTAACAACAGATTGCAGGTCGTTTTTTAGGTCAGCTACCAATTTGACCAGATCGATCTGATGAGTCTTACTATCGAGACACGAGTAAATGGTTGTGCTACCAGAATAGATACCAAATAAATATTTATTTTTTTATTGTTACTTGCTGTATCATTCAACCTATAGTGCAAGACAACAGGAATAGAATTAGATTTTCTACTCGGATTTAGTATCAGTGGACACACTCTTAACAATATAAGATGTGAAGATGCCAAGGTATTAATGGCAGACACAAAAAAGGAAAGTGTAGGAAATCCTAGATAAAGTAGGAAAGGAAGGCTAGAAGAAAGAGATAACTATCAGTTGTTGCCAATAAGATAAAGGGTCTATCATGAGAGCCACACATTGGAGAATTTGAACGATGAATGGGAATAACAAAAGTGCCTTTCATAAACAAAGCAATGTATTAAGAAAAAGAAAAACATGGTTGGAAAATAGAAAATTGTGCTAAGATGCTATGTTATATCAATATTTCTATACGACAGTGAATTCTGAACAGTGTTGTTACAATTAAATAGGTGAGCTGAGGCAAAATAATTGTAGCTCTACAGTGGGATACAGAAAATGCCCTGGAGTGGATATGTAAGTAAAGAAAGAAAATGAAGACGACACTTATAGTTCGAATCAGAAAAAGACAGCTGAAATGTCTGGATTACATAATGAGTAAAAACGTGTTAGAAATGTTATTCTCACGATATATGGAAGGTAAAAAGGACAGAAAAAACAGCTTCTTGTCTATATGACAAGCTTGTATAAATGGATAGCAAGACAGATGATGGGGAGGCCGAAAAAAAGAAACATTGACAAGAGGTACAAAGGATATCAAATTATGGGGAGCTATTGTTGCCCATGTCTTGAAGAGGTACTTTACAGAGGTACAAGTTCTGAACAAGAGAGCAGCCTGGTTCTCGTCTATAATTTGTTCTGAAAGTCTGTTCTGAAAATGAATTGTTCGAAAACCGATTGATTTTTCTGATTCCAATTAAAGTAAAGGATTAATTCGCATCCAAGCACCAGATGAATGTTTATTTACATGCTTACACTATATATTCAGGTAAATCTTTCTCTGTTTTTGTTTTTTTTCATTTTTCTTTCAGTAAAAACCTGTTCAATGTTAGTTCATCTTTGTTTGCTTTGTAGATATTTTTTCTAAAATGAGGCATTGTAATTGAAAAGGTTTACTGCTCTATTTGCTACAAGCGTATCAGGGTGATATCTTTCCAGAAAACTTTGCACGTCATCTCATTAAGCATATATTTCTTTGGTTAAAGAACATAGGACTTAAATTTCTCGAACCAGTCTCTACCAGATTTGAATTCAAAAGTATTACATTCAGCACTTGTACTAGGAGTTTTCTTTACTAGATCATTTCTTTACTAGATCATTTCTTTACTAGATCATTTCTTTACTAGATCATCTTTTAATAGATCATTTCTTTACTTGATCATTTCTTTAATTGATCATATCTTTACTAGATCATTTCTTTACTAAATCATTTCTTTACTAGATCATATCTTTACTAGATCATTTCTTTACTAGATCATTTCTTTCTAGATCATTTCTTTACTAGATCATCTTTTAATAGATCATTTCTTTACTTGATCATTTCTTTAATTGATCATATCTTTACTAGATCATTTCTTTACTAAATCATTTCTTTACTAGATCATTATACATTTCTAATGTTTTCTCACTAATAAATGCTTCACTGTTAAAGTCATCTGCTCTTTCTCGTTTATAAAAATAGGCGATCAATTTTCCACTTCTTTGAGTGTCTATTGACTTTGTTTACAAACAACAGTCACTGCTTTGGCAACATAAGCTGCTTTTATCATTTCCTTATTTTTTAGAATATTGTCGATTTAGGCATACCTTACTACACAGCGAGATCTGTCACACGAACTCCAATTTCGTGTTTGGCAATGATTTCTTTCTTCACTTTAATTGTTTTTCTCTCAACTGTTCTTTTTCCTTTACCAGTATCACAGCTAGTATTGACTAAGGACTACTAAAAAGATTTACAAAAAGGCACAGTACAATAAATGGGAAAAGAAAAACACAGCACAACTTACGAATGTATACAGCACGGCTGTCGACTCAGAAATGATTCCGTTCGGGTTGACTCGGATCGACTCGGATGGACTCGATTCGACTCGGTTCGGCTCGGAACGGCAATGTCGTCCGAGAACCGAACTTTTGTCTAATAACCTAGACATTTCCATCTCGAATATTCTGATCGCAAACCGATTTGTTCGATATGTGAGAAACGAGGTTGATCTTTTTAATTAAATAAGTTTGACACAAGGGCTGACATATTGGGGAGCTATTAAGGACTGATCAAATTAGATGCTTAGACTCATTCCTCCGTTGTATAATGTCTTACGCTTTGGCATGTGCTTATCTCCACCGAAGACCTATGTCTTTTCAGTTTCGTCCCCCTCGTCTCTCAATCAGGTGAGCCCGCTTCTCTTTCTCTTCTCACTGGGGGCTCAACTTTCTTCTCAGCCTGAGTAGGTAATTTTTTTTTTGGACGTAGGCCTTCCTCAGTAAGGTAAGGAATGGATTGTGGAATCGTCCATATTTTTCCACTCACCCCCATTAAAAAATAGACTATTCCATAACAACTAGTTGCAACCAATCAACACCACAGATTGTGAAACTCGGCTTATTATTAGTCGAGACGACCCCCGAATGTGTTTCCATCGCCAAAAATCTGTTTTCCGCCAATTTCACTGGAGCCTACTTTAACTTCCCAAAGTAAATAAAAGGACGAATTTCAGTCCAATTCACCAGTCAGTAATTCGCCTTCAGAGAGATTCCACACAGATCCACGCGTGTCTACATTTTGACTTAAGAACTTTTCGCGCGTCAACACCTGACTCAACTTTCAACCTCTTTCTGTCTCTCTCTAAATTCATTACACATTTCTAAAAAAAAAAGGTGTTAACTACACTACTAAACAGAAATTGTAATTCTCGCATAAGACAAAAGAAAATACAGTCCAGGGTGAACAACTCTGTCGCAACAAGAAAAAACAAAACCAACTCAAATCTCACATACATTACTTTCTAATTTATCTCTCGATAAATTTTCCTTAATATTACATGGGAACATTTTTTAAACAAAAGAACATGGCTGAACTTTAATGCACTTAATATGCTTGATGCAAGCTTCGTCAACTTGCATATAACTAAAACACAAATATTTTTTCTCTATTTGTAAAAATTGTATATAAATGTTCGATATTTTCTAGTTGTTTTTGTTCATTTTTGCATTGAGTTTTATTCGACTTGTACGTCTCTGCTTTTATTTGTTGTGATTAATGTGAAGAACATGCTTTCAAATTCATCACTCTAGTAACAAAACAACCTTCTGATTTCACACTCATTTCCTAGCAATCCCAACAGGAGGATCATTAAACCAACCTCGTTGTCCCCAATTTGCGTTGGAAGAGGAGGATGTGACATGCGTGGGTGGTTATGTCTCGTTTTCGTTTCATGATCTCTCGAGGTTACTTTCGCTCAAGTTGAATGTAACGAAAACGACTGGAATTTGAACACGGTTCTCAAAGCCGTCAATCATTACATCGCACGCACATCTAAGATTAAGGCGAGCGGTCGGCCATCCAGATACTGGCCAGTCTCGGCGTTTCTTAACCTTAGGATGTCTTTAATTGAACACCTTCGGGATATGACCGAGCCATCGTAACCTGCGTTTGATAATACCAAAGGGCATATTCCTAGTGTACGTCGCCCCACAGAGCACCTCATTAGCGATCTTGTCAGAACAGTAAATATGACAGGTCACTCGTGTGTTGCTACTGTGCAAGGCAGCGGCTTTTTTTTGTTCAATGTCTTGTTCGCGGATCTACAATAATCAGACCCATAGAAAAGGATGTATTTAATATTCCTTTTGTAAAGCGTGGTTATATTATTATACGTAACTACTGTTTGCAGCTATAATACTAACTAAGCACCTTAACCAGACACAACGCCACAAGTGGAGGCAACCTGTGAGAAACGTACTCGCCTCGAGATACGATCACCGAAGTTAAGCAACGCCCAGCCTTGTCAGTACCGCTACATGGGCGACTGCATAGAAATACCAGGTGCTGTAAGCTTGGATGCGCAGGTGGTTTAATAAAGAATAGCTCGGAATTGTTAATCGGAGAGCCGAATTAAAATACCCTTGGGAAATATAAAAATCCAGCTGTTATCCCCACCAACATGGGTTAATTAGTAAGAGTTCTATCACTAAACCATTATTATCTCAAAAACAAAGACAGATCCGTTCAATGAATAACCTGCAAACGGGTTGATAAACCATAAAAAACGAATCAATCAAACAAATACTGATTAGCTACATAGGCATGTATTTTAACTGTATTTACATTCTCTGGAATATAAATGTATAGAAACTATTGTGGCCACAAATGGGAAATCAGTTTATATGGTGGTTGCAATATAGAACTGATCCCTCATTTCATATTCGTATTATAATTTATTTCTTATCAAATTCCAATTAGGTATGAATCCACCTTTCTTCTTAGTTAATCAAGACTTGTATCAGCAAATCGTTATTATCTCCAAAAAGACTCTTACAATCTAAAAATATTTTATGGCTTTAAATAACCTTCAACGTTTTGGTAAGTCGTAGAAAATGAAACAGTCAATCAATCAAACATCGATTAGTTAAACAGGTATCACTTTTAAACTTATTTACATTGAATGTATAGAAACTACCGTGTTCACAAAGTGCGTGGTCAGTTTGTATAATGCTTGTAATATAAAATGTATCCCCCATTTATGTACATCTGATGATGTATGAATCCACGTTTTCACTCCCCAGCTATGGGTTAATTAGTAAGACTTGTATCAGTACATTATTATCTCCCAATTTTACAATCTAAAAATATTTCCGGTTTTCTACAAAGGGTTGATAATCCGTAAAAAACGAATCAATCAAACAATTAATCATTCCAGGAGTACTTAGTCGTGCTGAAAACTACTCAATGACTACTAGCCGAGTTTAGTTAATATCGATATTATTCTTTAAACCACCATCTTTTTTTCGTCTCTAACTTAGGTAAATTTAGGTTTTATTAATTATCTTCTATTATTTGCATTGCAAGGGGATTCAGTATATGCGATAATGGCTATCATCGGCCAAAGCCCTTTTGTTAAAGATCGCCATAGATTCCGACATTCTGCTAATGATCGAAAAGCAAATATGAAGAAAAGGGTTCAAATGTCTCATTCTTTGTTTTTTTCCTTCTTTTTTATGTTCTCAGCCAAAGGAAGGCGATGCATCTATTGGAACGCAGGGGGATTACAGGGAGAGAAAGTGAATAAAACTTTCGCGAGGAGAGGTGAGGAAAAGAAACATGATTTAAGAAGACAGAAGATTGCATTTTTTATTTTTGAAGATTGTAGTTGACAGGGAAGCAAGTAATCTGAAGGGAAATCCACAGGCAAGAAAATAAACTATTAGAATAGATTTGACGATTGCATATTATCTAGTTCGACAGTAAAAGGTTGTGGCCTAACTGACAATTTCTAGCACGCTTAAATTCATGCAGTCGAGGCACTAAGGAGAACAACTCATCAGAATAATTGCCATAAAAATATTTGTAGAAAAGACGGAGAGAAGCCATATCACATCAGTGGGAAAGTGGCTGAAGTCGAGAAGCCATGACAGACATTTTTCCTTTTTTTTTTTATCTACACGAATCCTTAGAGAGAGAGGGCGTGTCTTGGTCCTTTTTGTCCCCAGCAAAATATTAACAGAAATAAATATTTGGAATTGGACACCTGTTTCTGTTGATATCTGTATCTTTTTTATTTTTTAAACAGAGAAGTAAACAGCGTAGATCGAGAAGCAGGACGAAAAAAAGAATGTGGCCCCACCCCCTCAAGTAGGAATCAAACTATTTACTTTTTCATTCAGGAAAACTTCACCTATAGCCAAAAATTTATTTTTTTATGTAAACTCTTGTTGGATTTTTTAATGTCAATTGAATGGGGTACCCAATGAGGATAGAATTCACTAATGGAATGGTCAACAAAACTAAACTTGCTAATCTCGCCGACGTGATTTTAGATAGATAATGAAGAGACTGAGATCGGTTGAGATGAATAAATATGAACAGGTAACGTATATTTCCGCGTATAAGGCGGCCTTTAAATCTGAAAAATTACCCTCACAACGAGAGGTCGTCTAATAAAACAGTTACAAAAAGCTAACCTCAAATTCTCTGGTGTATCGGTACTAGTAAGTATGCTATTATGCTTGCGCCATGGATCACGGTAGGCTAAGAACTGCCTCTGTAAAGGTAACTATCGCTGTAATGATATCTTGTTGAAAAAATCACCTTATAATACCGTACGGTGGAGTAATGGGTAGCGGCTTCGATTGAGGAATCGGAGAGCCGAGTTCGAATTCCAAGGGTATTAGCACGTAAGTGAAGGTAATGGACCGTCACTTACGTGCTAATACCCTTGGGAAAAGTATGAATCCTCTTCTCCCCTCTCCAGATATGGGTAAATAGCAGAACAGACCTATAGCCTTGGATGGCAACTGATCTACAGTAGAAAGAAATGGCTACCTACTGCGTCAGTCATGTATCGAAATATACATGATCGCCTAAGCACGTATCACGCATGGCACATGACTGACCGACACTTGGAAAAGGTATGAATCCTCTTCTTCTCCCCCAGCTAGGCGTAAATAGCAGAACAGACCGGGTTCTATTGCTTTGGATAGCAACTGGTCTACCGCAGAAAGATATGGCATTCTACTGCAGGAACAAAATGTCTTGTCAGTCATGTATCGAAATATACAGGACCGCCTAAGCATGTGTCACGACTAGTTATAAATTTAATCAAAATACTTTTACTTACTGATTTCACATTAAAATGCAACATTCAAGAGATTTGCAATTTGCAAACGTTCCACTGAGCAAGTCACACAATTAACGTAAACAAATATTTCGTTCTGGATTTGTAGAGCTATGGGTGCGTTTGCACGAATCATTTATTTCTTATAGTAGTGTTAATTAACATAATAACATACAATCTATATTTCTAATAAAAATTCATTATTATTGCGGTGTTAAATAAAAACATTTTCTATGACACACAAACTTCAGTTTCTAAAGAACTTACAGTATTTTTTTGCAGTTAAGCAACAAATTATTTAAGATATCCTAAAGTCTTTATTTCTCATTACAGAATAGACAACTTTTGTTTTCATTCGTCTGAGTCGTACGAATGAAATCGTTATTGTTTTTTTTATAAAGATTCATCTTAATACTTTATATTATTTTATTCTTTTATTATTGATAACGATAAAGGTAAGCAAAACAACATTTGTAATTACATCAGATTTATTTTATACCCGTAGAAATCATTATCAGAGGCCTATCTACTACTGGCGGCGTAAGCAAGCCAATGTTTTCGGTCGTCTTATACGACGGGTATCAGATAAAATCACGAAAATTTACCTAAATTTTCGGTCACGTTTTTTCCTCTACGTCGTCTTATACGTAGAAATGTAGGTGGAGATGTGTATTAACTGCTATAGATTGATAGATATGACGTCATTGCTGTACCAAATAATAATTAGTAAACGTGTTGTCCACATTGTTTCGACTGTTGTAAATTCTTTCCACTTTGTGTGACAAACAAGTAGAAAATATATTCCCTTCAAGATTAAACTGTCCCAGCTCAGTTCGGCAAGTTTCCTGTTATTTTGAATATTTTAGGAACCGGTTTCTTTGTTTTGAGATTCAGTAAAAAAGAAAAAGAAAAGAATAACCCTTACGCTTTGCCATTATTTCTTTTACAAAACTCGACTGATAAGAAGCCCAAGAACAACTCAAGGTAGAGCTATCGAAGGAGATGCGCGATATTGAACGGCAGATTAAAAAATAGAAAATAAAGAATACGGGAATATGGAGGATAGATAACGTTTGAACCTAAATTTCAAGAACTTATGTTTGTAGTGTTTGCGGAAGCATTAAGACGGGAGTCTATTAGAAGTGAAATAAAATGTCACTGACAATTGTAGACTAAGTCGTTGTTAATTATAAGAGATTGGTTACTTTCAGGAATATTTCAGAGATAAGTGACCAGTGGCTTTTAATGTGTGATGTAAATCCCTCGGTTAGTGTGGCTAATGTGTCCATTAAAAGATACGCTCTAATCGAAAACGCATTAATCGAATATGATATACTTATATTAAATGATAAAATTTGTACCACAAATTTTCGTCTCGTTCATAATTAATTTCTAATTTGCGTACTTTTTAATTAAATATATGTACATATAAGATACAAGAAAATTGCGATGAATTAATGTTTATTAATCTGATTTTTTATGAAAGAAATATTTAAAGTGGTTTGCTGCATAGTATTCTATTATTCTTCATACAAATGGCGGTACTGGGAAATCGTCCATTCAATTTTTCTGCAAATTTGTCAGCTTCTGTCTTCATCAGGGTCTGCTTCTAAACATTTTCCTTTAAATTCTTCAATGACCCTGAAAATTCTCCTAATTCCTTCTTTGGTATCTTATATTGGATTATTTACATTCTTAAATATCTTTGCTTCAAAAACCGCCTTTGCTCTTTTTTGGCATCGAAAAAATAAGCTTAGAAATTCAATTTTTTTATTCCAAATATCTATAATTTCTTCCTTTAATTCGTTGATATTTTTAAAGACTTTGACTTCCATTTTTCTTTTCATTAAATTCCATATATTTTCAATGGGATTTAAATCGAGTGACCTTGGCGCCCAGTCTAGTAGATTTAATTTAATTTTTTTTTTAAGAACCCTATATTATGTATTTTTTTCTATTTGGGGAAATTTTTCCGACATATAATAATCATTAGTATTTTAACTTGAAAATTTTATTATAATATTTCCTTAAAAATTGCATGCCCCTTTTATATTTCGATATTTTTTTAATAAATATAAATTTCTGTATCTAATTAAATCGTCCAATTTTTTAAACAAAATATCAGAAGTTTCCCTTTTTAAGACCTTCAATATAAACATGAAAATTAATCAAAATATTCAAAAAACTTTTAATAGAGACAAATATTCAAATATGTATGTTTCTTATCGGCTTATATTAAAAAAATTGTCTACTTATAACTGGCCATTTTCTATCATTGCTGTAATTATTTAGATAACATGATACTTGACAAACAAAATAGATGTCCATTTTTAAATTTTTGGCATTCATTACAAAAATTCCTGAAAGTATAAGTTTGATAGTTGATGCCATTCTTTTTTAATGACTCTAAGAGCTCTTATTTATTTATTTTTCCACTCTTCTGTCAAGTACATCCCATGCTAATTCTGGGGGAGGCTTCAAACTTTTGAACTATAGTGTATATATACAGGAATCCATCGATTAGCATAGCTAATGTGTACATTTAAAATATGCACTAAATGAAAAATAATAACTTATGGGAAATTATGTAATTTTGGTCTGATTCACAATTAATTTCTAATTTGCGTACTTTTTAATTAGAATATAGATACATATAAGAAGATACAATAAAAATGCTGTGAATTAATGTTTATTAATCTGATTTTTTAAGAAAAAACTTATTTAGAGTAGTTTGTCGAATGGTATTCTTCTGTTCTTCATATAATTGGCAGTACTGAGAAATTGGCCCTTCATATTTTCCAAACATATAATCTTTAGTATTTTAACCTGAAAATTTTATTTATGATCTTTCCATAGTAAATGCATACGTCTGTTATATTTTGATACATTTTAATAAATGTAAATTTATGTATTTAATTAAATTGTCCAAGTTTTTTTAAACAAAAAATCAGAAATTTCCTTTTAAGATCTTCAATATAAATATGAAAAATAATGAAATATTGAAAAGAATTTTAATACAGACAAATATTCAAATATTTATGTTTCTTATCGGCTTATATTAAAAAAAAATTGTCTACTTATAACTGGCCATTTTCTATCACTGCAGTAATTGTTTAGATAACATAATACTTGACAAACAAAATAGTTGTCCATTTTTAAATTTTAGAAAATTTTTTAATTAATTGGTAACTATAAAAAAAGAAAACAATTTTCAATTACTCTGGTTAAACTGAAGAATGTTTTACCGCACTAATCGAGTGTCATGCATACACTAATCAAATTTTGGTATATAAAAATTTTAGTGCACTACTCGAAAATGCCTTTTTCGAGGGATTCCTGTATATATACATATATGTTTGTGTATGATGATTTCCATCATAACAACCCCCCCCCCAAAAAAAAAAATAATAAAGTAAATGAACTTATTATTTATTTATTTATTTATTTATTATTATTCCTTGGTGGGCGGGGAAGGCATTCTTCAAATCTTCATATAGTTGGCGGGACTGAGAAATTGTCCCTTAAAATTTTCCAAAAAACATCATAATCTTTAGTATTTTAAACTGAACATTTTCTTTATAATCTTTCCATAATAATTGAATACGTCTGTTATATTTTGATATTTTTTAATAAATGTAAATTTCTGTATCTAATTAAATTGTCAATTTTTTTTAAACAAAAATCAGAAATTTCCTTTTAAGACCTTCAATATAGACATGAAAAATAATCAAAATATTCAAAACTTTTTCTAATAGAGACAAATATTCAGATATGTATGTTTATCGGCTTATAAAATTTATCTATTTACAAACATGCATTTATTTAAAACTACTGTAATTACTTAGATAACTTAATACTTGACAAACAAAATAGTTACCCATTCTTCCATTTTTAAATTTTAGAAAATTTTTAGAAAATCGGTAACTAAAAGAAGTGACAGTATTTACATTAGTCGGACTATTGTCCTCATCTTTGTCGCCATTTTTGTCACAACGTTTCGACCGTTGTACGCTCCGGCCTTCTTCAGGTGGTTGGAATTTCGAATCGAACCCTTTATTTCGATCACTGGGGTAGACTGTTCTAGTTCCACGAGCCATGTTTGATGGATGTCAGTTATCAGTTATCTCCTGCTAATTTTCCCTCTGAAAGTTCTCCACTGCCTGAACCGGGTATTGAACTCACACTCTCAAGGACACATGGCGCAGCGGATAAAGGCGTTGGTTAGATCCAGTGACAGACCCAAAGAGTGTAGATAACACCTGATCTCAGAAATATAGACAGACTCTAAAAGAAGTGAATTTTCAATTACAGTATTTAAACTGAAGAATGTTTTACCGCTCTAATCGAGTATGATGTATGCAGTAATCAAATTCCGGTATATAAACATTTTAGCGCACTAATCGAGAACTTATTAATCGAATGCGCATTAATCGAGGGATCTTGTGTTGACTTTTATTCATGAGAACGCCACGACGCCACTGATGTCGATTTGGTAAGAGGGTGTCCCCCGTCCTGTTTAAAAGTAACCGTTCACGTAAGTTCCTGTGTCTTAGAGCACATTGGAGTTTGAGTAAGGTACCATTGCCCTGAGTAGGCCATTTTTGTCGTTAATTTTAAATGGCTTGATGTTTTCCGAGTTATTTCGAATTTGAGCGAGCACTGGCTATTACTGTGTGAAGCAAAGATTGACTTTTAGCGACACATGACCTAATGCAGGTTAACAAGAGTGAAATGGAAAGGCAACAACCTGTCGATGTTAATTTCACTTGCTTGGTGTTGCAGCGTCGGATCGAAATGGCACGAGACAGCGACCGGTAATTCGCATTGCTAGCCGCCTTGTTTAGAAGTACCCATAAATTCAAAACACATAAAATCGATTTCGTTTATGCATCTCCCTTAAACCTGTTAAAGTCTTCTTCATCTTCTTTTTCTTCTTCTTCTTCTTCTTCTTCTTCTACTTCTTCTTCTTTATCTTCTTCTTCTTTACCTTCTTCTTTCCCTTCATCTTATTCTTATTCTTCTTTATCTTCTTTGTCTCCTTCTCCTTTCTTTCTTTCTTTCTTTTTTATTTCTTTACCTATTTTATTTAGCCATTACCTTTTTAGAACGCATTTCCTTTACATCTTCTTCTTCTTCTTCTTCTTCTCCCCCTCCTCCTCCTCCTCCTCCTTCTTCTTCTTCTTCTTTACCTTCTTTCTTCTTCTTTCCTTGCTGATTTTATTTATCTATTACCTTGTTAGGACTCATTTCTTTTACTTCTTTTTTTCTTTATCTTCTTCTTCTTTACCTTCTTCTTTACCTTCTTCTTCTTAGTATTCTCCTTTATCTTCTTCGTCTCCTTCTCCTTTCTTTCTTTCTTTTTTATTTCTTTACGTATTTTATTTATCCATTACCTTTTTAGAACGCATTTCCTTTACTTCTTCTTCTTCTTCTTCTTCTTCTTCTTCTTCTTCTTCTTCTTCTTCTTCTTCTTCTTCTTCTTCTTCTCCTCCTTCTCCTCCTCCTTCTTCTTCTTCTTCTTCTTCTTCTTCTTCTTCTTCTTCTTCTTCTTCTTCTTCTTCTTCTTCTTCTTCTTCTCCCCATTTCATCCACAAGCTCCTTTATCATATTCTACTCACTTTTCTTTCTTTTTTGTCTTCCTCTTTTTAATGACTTTCTGTTGCTTCATTTTCTTCTTCACTGTCTACTTCTTGACCTCCCTACATTCTTCTTCTTTTATTTTTCTCCTCTATTCTTTTGCCGCTACTACTTTCTCCTCTGCCTTCACGTTTCCATTATCTACGTTACCCATTTTATTCCACTTCCTCTTGTATCCACTTCTCCTTCTTCATATTTTCTTTCCTACTCATTTTTATTTTTTTATATCATCTTTTATAGGACACTTTTTAAACATTTCTTCTGTATTTTCTTTCTTTCTTTACCCATTTTATTTTTTTATTACCTTTTTAAGACTCATTTCTTTACCTTCTTCTTCTTCTTCTTCCTTACCTTCTTCTCATTCTTTATCTTCTTCGTCTTCTTCTTTATTTATTTATTTTTTATTGCTTGCTTTTTTAGGACGCACGGTGGAGTAATGGATACCGGTTCGAATTCAAGTCGAATCCATTACATTCACTTACGTTCTAATATCCTTGTGGGAGGTATGAATCATCTTCTCCCACCAAGCTATGGGTAAATAGCAGAACAGACAGAGTTCTATAGACTTGGATGGCAACTGGTCTAGCGCAAAAAGAAATGGCAACTTACTGCTGGGAATAAAACACTGTCTCGTCAGTCATGTATCGAAAGATACATGATCTCTTAAGCGTGTATCACGCATGGCACATAACTGACTGATTACCTTTTTAGGACATATTTCTTTTCCCTTTCTTTATCTTCTTTTTCTTCTTCTTGTCTATCTTCTTCTTTATCTTCTTCGTCTTCTGTCTTTTTATTTCTTTACCCATTTTATTTATCTATTACCATTTTAAGACATATTTCTTTTACTTTTCTTTTTTATCTTCTTCACTTTCTTCTTCACCTTCTTAGTCGTCGTCTTCTTTGTTTCTTTTTTATATTTCTTTACCTATTTTATTTAACTATTACCTTTTTAGGACACTTTTTTATTTTCCTTCTTCTTTTTCTTTTTATTCTTCTTTTTCTTCTTCTTCATGGTTTCTTATTTTCTTTTTTACCCCCTTCTTCTTGGACCGTTTTCTCTATATTTTCTTCTTCTTAGTTTCATGTGCCAATCAACCGTGTCGACCTCCTAGCCTATCAACCCACAAAATCGGCATTCAAAAACAAACACCTATTATATTTGACTTCGAAACACCAACCCCACCAACGCTCGGCGATAGGCAACTTGCTCAGATACTAAAAGGATCATTTTACTTATTTAGTAAGTAGTATTTGATATAGTCTGGCTCACTGCCACGGTAATTTAACACCTAATGAAGTTTGATTATATTACATGAACAAACTAGCTTAGAGCATAAACGTACTGTTACCAACTTCTTCTCAAATTATTCTTTCGATTTTTGTCAAATCTTCTTAATTCAAATCTAAATCTATTTATTCTCCATTTCTTTATTTCATTTTCCTATTTCCCAGAATTCCCCTCTCAGCTTACACACATTCTTTTTCTCTCTTTGCTTATGTTTTCTTTCTTCTTCTTTCTCTATAGTTTCAAACTGCTTTTCGCTTTCTTTTGTTTATCGTTCTTACCCTCTCTTCAACGTTTTTTTTTTCGTTTATTATTCTTAGCATTTCGCTCCTTCTTTCGCTTCATTATTCGTTTCATTTTTCCCTCTTTTTCTTCTTCTATGCTACTCCTCCCTTGCCTTCTTCTTATCCTCTTTCTTTTTCTTTATTCTTCTTCATCGTCGTCGTTCATAGTTTTCTCCTATTTTTCCTCACGCTCTTCTCTCTCCACTAGTTCCTTTTTCTTTTTTTACTTACCTTTTTATTTTTCTTCTGTCTACTTCTTGATCCTTCTACACTATTCTTCTTCTTCTTCTTCTTCTTCTTCTTCTTCTTCTTCTTCTTCTTCTTCTTCTCCTTCTTCTTCACTGTCAACTTCTTGACCTTTCTACATTCTTCTTCTTCACTGTCTACTCCTTGACCATTATACACTATTCTTCTTCACTGCACTATTCTTTTTCTTCTTTTTCACTGTCTACTTCTTGACCTTTCTACATTCTTATTCTTCTTCACTGTCTACTTCTTGACCTTTAGATTCTTTTTCTTCTTCTTCTTCTTCTTCTTCTTCTTCACTGTCTACTTCTTGACCTTTCTACACGATTCTTCTTCACTACACTAATCTTGTTCTTCTTCTTCACTGTCTACTTCTTGACCTTTCTACACTATTCTCCTTCACTACACTATTCTTCTTCTTTTTCACTGTCTACTTCTTGACCTTTCTACATTCTACTTCTTCACTGTCTACTTCTTGACCTTTCTACATTCTTCTTCTTCTTCACTGTCTACTTCTTGACCTTTCTACACTATTTTTCTTCACTACACTATTCTTCTTCTTCTTCTTCTTCTTCTTCACTGTCTACTTCTTGACCTTTCTACATTCTTCTTCTTCTTCAGTGTCTACTTCTTGACCTTTCTACACTATTTTTCTTCACTACACTATTCTTCTTCTTCTTCTTCTTCTTCTTCTTCACTGTCTACTTCTTGGCCTTTCTACATTCTAATTCTTCTTCTTTTACATCTTCTTCTCTATCGCCTTCTTCTTTATTTGCTGCGACTACTTTTTCCTCTAACTTCAATATTTCTCTTTCTACTCTAACCATTCTCCCACTACAACTTCCTCTTCCTCTTCTTCTTCCTCTTCCTCTTCCTCTTCCTCTTCTAATTTAACTTTTACTTATTTTGTTTTCATATTTCTTTTTTTCTATCAATTTCTTCTACTTTTTCCGTTTTCTTTTCTTATTCTTCCATTACTGAGATTTGTTTCTTTCTAGTTTCTTCCTTCTACTTCCCTTTTCTTCATTGTTCTACACTTTTTCTTTTATTCGTTTATCATCTTCTTTTGTTTCCCTTGTGTTCCTTTTTTCTTCTCGTGTTTCGCTTTTATCTCTTTGTTCTTTCGTTTTTCTTTCTTTTTCTTTCTCTTGTTTCACTTAACTTATTCTTATTCTTTTTTTTTCTTTTTCTTATTCCATTTTCTTTCTTTCTTTTTTGTTTTCTTTCTCTTCCATTTTTTTTGTATTATTATTTTTGTCTTCTTTGTTGTTCTCATTCCAAATTTCTCTTTATCTTTTACTTCTCACTTTTTCGTCCATCGTCTCCTTTCTCGGTTTCCGTCATTGTTTGTTTTCGTTGTTCTCTATTTATCTCTTCTTTTCTGCTTATCCACTCTTGCTCTATTTTTACCTTATTCTTTTTTTCTAAATTTTTACCTTATTCTTTCTTTCTAACTTTTTACCTTATTCTTTCTTTCTAAATTGTTACCTTATTCTTTCTTTCTAAATTGCTACGTTATTCTTTCTTTCTAAATTGTTACCTTATTCTTTCTTTCTAAATTTTTACCTTATTCTTTCTTTCTAAATTGTTACCTTATTCTTTCTTTCTAAATTTTTACCTTATTCTTTCTTTCTAAATTTTTACCTGATTCTTTCTTTCAAATTTTTACCTTATTCTTTTTTCTAAATTTATTAAATTTCTCTCTACGTTTTACTTTTCATTTTTATTTCGTTGTTTTTTTTTACTTCTTTGTTTCGATTTTAATCTTTTTATCATTTTTTCCACCTTTATTGTCTTTTTCTTTATGTTTCTTTCTTACATTTCCTTTTCTTCTTTTTTTTACTTTTTCCTTTTTTTCGTTTACGTCATTTTTTCTTTCTTTTTATTCGTCTGCTTTCTCTGCATTCCACTTTTTTCCCTTTTTCCATTCTTATTCTATTCAATTTTTTTTCGTTTTTCGCCGTTTTTCGTTTACCCTTTTATTTTGTTTTCGATTTTTGGTTTCTTCTTCTTTCACTCTCTTTCATTCTTTTATTTTTAAAAAAATCCTTTTCTCACATAGTCTTTTTATTTTGTTCGTGTCTCTGTTTTACCCCTTTATTCTTTTTATTATCTTTCTTTCTTTTTGCCCCTCTGGTTTTCTTGTTTTTTTTTCTCTCTTCTTGTTTTTTTTTCAGTATTATCGTTCTTTCTTTCTTTCTCCCCATTCTGGTTTTCATTCTGTCTTTCTCTAACTTCTCTCTCCTTTTTTCATTATTATCTTTCTTACTTTTTACCCATTCTGGTTTACTTTTTTTTTTCTACAACTTCTCTCTTTTTTTTCTTATTATCTTTTTCCCCTTCTTTCTTTCTTTCTTTCTTTATTTATTTATTTCTCTCTTTCTTTCTTTCTTTCTTTCTTTCTTTCTTTCTTTCTTTAACTTCTCTCTTCTTTTTTCATTATTATCTTTCTTACTTTTTACCCATCCTGGTTTTCTTTCTTTTTTCTACAACTTCTCTCTTCTTTTTCAGTATTATCTTTTTCCTACTTCTTTCTTTCTTTCTTTCTTTCTTTAATTTCTCTCTTTTTTTCAGTATTACCTTACTTTCTTTCTCCCCATTCTTTCTTTCTTTCTTTCTTTCTTCTTCTTGTCTTATAATTTTAATAAATGAAGGCTTAACTCACTGCTTCGACATCTTTTCCTTTCTTTACTCCTTTTTTTTAATTTTTCATCCCTTTTTTTCTACTCGCAATTGTCCTCACTTTTCACGCCCCCCTTTTTTCCTCTTTGTCCTCACAACTAATTTACTATCGGAAACCAAATCAAACCTGACACTGTGTAATGCCGCCTGGTCTTTGACAGCTTTATCGCGCCCACTATCATCGACATTTCAACCGCCATTTTACTTTGGTCAGTATTTCGTTTCTTATTTTCTCTATTCACCACTGACTTCGCCTCTTTCCTTATTTCCCGCCTTCTTATAAACTCATCATTACTGAGCACCCTCAGCACAAACGCTTTCTATCATTTTGTCAAGGCTTCATATTGAAATTAGCCTAACCCAATCTTCCTTACTCCATTCATCCCTCATCTGATCTAAACTAAGCGTAATTTAACAAATAACTTTGTCATTCTTTCCTGCTTGAAATAGTTATGTATTTTCAACAGGCGCCAAAGCACTCATAAAAAAAGAATCATAATTTCGGATATCATTTTCTAGCAAGTACTGCTTGATGAATCTCTGTTGTGCCTATTCCATCTGAGCTTAATTTGGTAATGATAACGGTAATATCAGCCATTTCCTTATAAGGAAACATTCCGCATTCATTGTCCTTAAATCCAGTGGGCTGTCGTTTAAAATGTATAAAATCATTCCCTTAAAATAATTGTTCAGCAAAATAAGTTTTGTCATTTAAACACTTCAGATCAACGAATATGTGAGTAGACCTTTGATCACGTCATCCATAATTTTCAGTAAAAAAGCAAAAGCCCCGTTGCTGAATATTTAGAGAAAGATGGATGTGAAGATGGTGTAATGGTTAAAGCTTGGAACTAGTAATTGGAGAGCCGAGTTCGAATTCCAGTCGAGTTCGTTACATTCACTTACGCACTAATACCCTTGGGAAATCTATGAATTCATCACTACCACCCACCCACCCATTACACACCAACATGTATGTGTTAATAACAGGGTAGCCTACGCTCTTTATCCTTTTGTTGGCAACCAAATTAGGAAAAGAAAAATTTGTTTGGAGGTTTCGTGCCAGTTCACTGTTATCATTTATTCTGAAAGGTGTTACTGTTTCTGCATAAGATTTTGCCACTATTATCAACCTATATTTTCCTCGTAGTTTTGTGCTTCTAAGAATTCAAATGTTAGGCCCGCATTCGTCATTGGATTTTTTATCAAATGACCACCTAACACATTTTTATATTTTTTTTAAAGAACTAAAACACGGTACATTATTGTTTGCAAAAATAAATAAACAAACGCATGGCGTTGGGTGTAATAGAAAGGGAGAAGGAGGATGTGAAGAAGAAGAAGAAGAAGAAGAAGAAGAAGAAGAAGAAGAAGAAGAAGAAGAAGAAGAAGAAGAAGAAGAAGAACAACAACAACAACAACAACAACAACAATAACAACTACAACAACAACCACAGGAGGAAGAAGAAGAAGAAGAAGAAGAAGAAGAGGAAGAGGAAGAGGAAGAATAAGAAGAAGAAAAAGAAGAGTAAGAGGAAGAAGAATAACAAGAAGAACAACAACATCAACAACAGGAGGAAGAAGAAGAAGAGGAAGAGAAAGAAGAAGAAGAGAAAGAGAGAGTGTAAGAAGAAGAAGAAGAAGAAGAAGAAGAAGAAGAAGAAGAACAAGAACAAGAACAAGAACAAGAAGAAAAAGAACAAGAACAAGAAGAACAAGAACAAGAAGAATGAGGAAGAAGAGAAGAAGAACGCGGAAGAGGAACAACTGGAGGAAAAAGGTGGGAAAATGGATAAATATAAGATGAAGATTTTCTTCTATTTTTGAAAAACTAATGTAGCGTTCTTTAGTTTTAAAAGAATTTAAAAAAAGCGTTAGGTGGTCATTTGATAAAAAATCGTCTGGGGATATCGTAAGATTGAAACCAAGGTGACGGATTCAACTGATCTCCTGTTTTTTAAAGTTAAAAGCTCTACATGTTATTTTGACTTTTGTTTTTTTCCACGTGTATTGAGCACTTTTTAATACTACCGTTTCCTGATCTGATTCTGCTCTGACCATTAATGAATTATATATATATATATATATATATATATATATATATATATATATATAGTGAGAGAGAAGTTGTAACATCAAAATTGTCTAAAGCGTTTAAAAGCATAATTGTCCCCCCGTCTAAAATGTTTAATATCTAAAAAAAACACTAAACTAATTCAGTTTCTTTTGTCCAGGTTTTCAGATAGGACGTTTAACCATGTTGAAATCATTTGCCGTAAGAATCGTTTGAAATACCCATTGAATTATTCAGCTCAAAAGATAACAGGTTAAAATCGTTTTGTGTCAGGCCAACTATGTCTTCCCAACTGAGCAAAAATGGGTGAAGAGTAGAGAGGAAAACTGGATTATATATATATATATATATATATATATATATATATATATATATATATATATAATAAATCCTAAAGACCCAAGAAAATCTACCTATGTTTCACCTAAACGAATTTAGTAAGCTTTCCCTAAAGATCCGTTTAGGTGAAACCCAGGTAGGTTTTTCTGGCTCTTTAGGATTTATTTTAGTTACCCCCGTTCTACTTAGCGTATTGAGCACTCAACGTTTTAGTCTTACTTCTCGCTAGTTTTTTTTCTTCTTTGGACTAAAGACTTAAGGTACTGTACGATTTATTTCGCCCTCTTCGGATATTTTTAGTTTTTTATTTCCAATGTTTTCCTCGGCTACCGATTTGTTTTTACATATCTACAAGTTGAGCTATCTGAGGTTTTTTACCAAACGTGTATTTGAATTAGTATAGTACTATTAGTATATATATATATATATATATATATATATATATATATATATATATATATATATATATATATATATATATATATATATTATTTATTATAATTTTATCATATAGACAAAATCATTTTACTCACTACAAAGATGCACTTGGTTTCAGTGCATTTCAACTGCACTTCGACGAAGTAAAATGGTTTTGTCTATATGATAATATTATAATAAATATATAATTATCTCTCTACTCTCGGTATCGAGCCCTCTTTTAAATTAATGCTGTGAACGTTGGAATTTATATATTACTTTCGTTGTCATCGCATCGGATATATATATATATGTATATATATATATATATATATATATTATGGAAAAGACAAAGCAAAATCCGAATATGCAAGTTTACTGTTTTAATTTTGTTTTACTGTATATTCGGATTTTGCTTTGTCTTTTCCATATTTTTCATCATACCGTCGGATCTACATCCACATATTTGCTTACATATATATATATATATATATATATATATATATATATATATATATATATATATATATATATATATATATCTATATATCTATATCTATATATATATAGATATATATATATAGATAGATATATATATATATATATATTCGGCAACAGGATTTATAATACCAATGTGTCCTGTGATTTAAGGAAATATTTCACGCATATAACATATATGGTGTGTCAGTTTTTTTAGGTTGATTTAGAAAAAAGACACGTAGCTTATAAAAGAAAGGTTTTATTTGGAAATAAAATTGTAGTAAATAAGCGTGAGAATCCTTTATCACGCCTCTTTAACCTGTCGTTAGTATCGCTGGGTGCTTCGATACAGGCTCGAAAGCGTTGACATGTCCATATCAATTTTGGACATCGTCCTGGTTATGACGGACTTGGGGGATTTTATGATGTTATGAGCGCACTTGACTACGCCTCATACGTTGCAGACCAGTCGATTCGGGTCTTGTAAGCTAGCTGGTCCTGTGTTTGCGAGAACATGGTCATGGAGATTGTCACACTTGGGATGTAAAGAGATAGCGCATTGTCTTGTTACAATACATGGGTTTCAAGGCGCATACTGTCTATACAGGGCTTAACATATCTTTCCAACACTTCCTGATAGAGAGCTGAATTGACTCTTCAGTCTTGAGGAACGAAATGAGGAGACATGACGATCTCTCTGATTGCTGACAAATCCAAGAACTATTAAAGTTGCTGGGAACTTGTTATCGATATCCTCTGGAAACAAGGTCCGGTGTCTTCATAAAAATCTATCTGTATTTTCGTCTCGACTAAAGGTGGTCTCATCGGAGGAAAACTAAAGCATTCCAGCCTCTTGGTCTTCTACTTTGTTGAGCAATCGCTTTGCACGGATCAAACGATATTTTCTCGTTTCTTCCGACACGGACTGACCTCTCGGCATCATATTCGATTTCTACCGATGGCCTCATTCACAACTCTTCTCATGTTGCACTCTGACGTGATGAGGTACTTTGTCGGAACTCTGACTGAATTCTATTGCGTTTATCAATTATTTTCGGCAATTTTTTTTACAAAGTTAGCTGTTCTGATCGTATTAGGATCCTTAGCTTGGGTTTTGCGTTTACTCGATGCTGTTCTCCGTCGGCAGCTCCCAGTTCCTTTCGAAAGATCGCACAACATTCAGGAAGTAGCTATCACTGTATCTCTGTGTCACGTTTTAAGGCAACGATTCCAGCGTAAGGATTTTGTATTATGAACAAACGTAAACATATTTTCAGTTTTTCAAATTTTTAAAAAAATTAAGCAACGCTCATGAATATTCATCAGACTAGCCGAAAAGTGTAGGTAAATTATGGAGGATGCTAAATAATTCTGAGTCCATCCTTCACATCTACAAATCTATCATTCGTCCATGCATGGAATACTGTTGCCATATATGGTCTGGCGTCCCCGCTGTTCGTCTCGAGGTTCTCGACGAAATCCAAAGACGTATATGCAATGTGATCGGTCCTGACTTGGGGTCTCGATTGCAGTCACTTTCTCACCGACGTAATGTGGCCTCCCTCTGTCTTTTCTATAAATATTTTCATGGCAACTGCTCTGACGAGCTTTTTTCAATGGTGCTTCATAGGCGTGAATTTACGCGCGCTACTGGTTTGGAAACTCGGTCGTAACAGAAGAAAAATGTAACCGCCTCTTCTACTCTCATACTTCCCAACAGTGGAACTCCCTTCCGCTTATTTGCTTCCCTGATAACTATAACCTTCATAAATTTAATGTCAATCGACATCTTCTGCCACCTTGATCCCCGTTCTTTTTTTTATCTTCTTCAGTTACATTTTTTTATCCTTTCCTCAACCCACCCACAAACCCAGTCTTTTCCCTTACTTACACACTCTTTAGCCTCTTGCCTAATAATGTCACTCCCGCTTTGCTTGGAGTGAATTGATTAAAAAAATTTAATGTATAAACAAAAGTGGGTATATCAATATTTTTTTTATAATGTAATTAATATCTATCTGATTTTAGTTTGGGATCGATTTATATCTTTTAAAGAAAAGTAGGTTATGAATTTAAAAGTTTTATTTTAATTTTTTAAAGATTTTTGCAATCATGTACGTTGGCTGGGGTTAGAGTTAATTCATTCAGGAAGGGAGATATTTGAAAAATTCGCATTTTATACTTAGATAAGATTCCATAGCGGCACACTCGAGAATCTTCAGTTTAAGTAACTGTTCAATAAATAGAGCAATGTCGCAGCTATTATCCCGAAAGTTGCACGTCGGATTAGTTCTTTTTTAAATCAAATATGTGGTGCAGTTCAATTTATATTACAATGAATCATTCATACAAAAAAGTAGATTAGTAAAGTTAATGATATAAATGGCGAAAAACATCTTCGCAAACAAATTTATTAAAGTTACATTAACCCACGAACATCTCGATGAATGTTATGATCCTTGTTTTTTAATAACTCCAAGTTATATAAGATCTTTTTTTTATTCTGCTAGTACTTTCAACTGTACATACAGCCATCCTCAGGCATGGAAATTAATTTGTTTTTTAGTAAATCCAGGTAGTAGCGGGACACGAAAGATTAAATGCGAATCGAAATATGTTTTTTTTTTTAGAAATGTGTTATTATTAACGGACAAGAAATTTTTGTAGCGTGCAGTCGCAACGCTAAGGTTGAATTTTTTTTGAAAATTTAAGAGAGTACGTTTTTTACTGCACGCTCCAAAAACTTTCGGAGAGCGCATATTTTCTACAAATATTTCTCGAACCTTCAGACCGGTATATGCAATTAATATTGCTTAATTAAAAAACAGAGCATTTAATTTAATAAATTGTACCTATAAAAATAACGTATAAACAGAAAACGCATTTACATATGTATGACAAAATGAAAAAATATTATGTGAAGCTTTTTCGTCCATTACGGGTAAGTTTTTGCTTGCGATGAAGTCCTAAATCACGAAACATGTCACAGTTAAAACTTTTCCTTTTTAGCCATACATCTTACCCAGCAAAATGTTTTTGATATATAAAAATTTATAGAACATTATCCAATATATATATATATATATATATATATATATATATATATATATATATATATATATATATATATATATATATAATAAAAAGACTTAAACACTAATATTCCATGGTCATAATTTATTCCATTGGAATCGTAAAAACGACCCAATTCATCAGACCTACAGATTCAAAATGAAAACGGAAAAACGACTCCGGGAGAAATTGGTGAGAGTATCTGTGATAGTGTGGGGTGACCCGTGATCTATATAGAGGGGTAATAGACGAGAGAGACGGGGCGACTTTAGGTGGAGAGGGCACTAAAATTTAACAGAGGGAAGATTTAAAAAGGGATTTCAGTGAGAAAAGGGTGTATATATATATATATATATATATATATATATATATATATATATATATATATATATATATATATATATATAAAGGCTCAAACACTAATATTCCATGGTTATAATTTATTACATTGCACTCGTAATCACGATCCAATTCATCAGATCTACAAATTCATATTTTTTTAATTTGTATGACTGATGAATTGGATCGTAATTACGATTCCAATGTAATAAATTATAACCATGGAATATTAGTGTTTCAGCCTTTTATATTATATTCTTACTTTGTCCTATATATATATAGTACAACTAATCACACCTTTGGTATATAATCCGGGTGGATCCTACCAATATTAATTATCCACAGAGAGCTCGATTTATTTATTATAACAGAGCATGTGTATTTTTTACAGCAAAAAAAAATAAAAATTAACTCAATATGGGATCGGAATAAGATAACTTACACCCTCCACCAGTCGCTAACACAAGCCAATTTTCATTAACAAGGCGTCTACCAGAAAAGGACTGACACTGAAAATAAATTTAAAACAATGCTCTGAGACTTAGGAGCTGATGATAGCTGCGTACAGAACCGCTTGATATAGACTATACTATGTTGAGGTAATTTTTGGTTTATATAATTGTAATTTTTGTACATATATATATATATATATATATATATATATATATATACAAGTGTACATGATACAGGTTTTGAATTAGTAAGTCATATTTCTTTTACTGTTAATCTAAACTTGTGCTATTTTAAATATACGCGCATATCCATTAAAAATCATGTAAACTTTAATATCTGCAAGGAATTTACGACTGAGCAGTTCGGTATGCATAGCATCACGCATGCGTAAGATTAACGATAGCTCCTTCCGGTGAAAGACAAGTAAAGAACACGGTTTGTGTTACTGCAAAATAATCTAAAACTCGAGGCAATAGAGACGTATGAATAGTCAAGAACAATAAGAATTTCAGCAATTGAAATAACGTGTAGAGACAGAAAAAAGTTCTTTGTCATTTCTGGTTTGGTTTTTATTGTTTGTTTTTTTTTTCGAATTCACGTCGTATGTGCGTTTGGGTGGTTTTTCGATTCTGACATTTTTCTTACTTAATAATTGGACCAAGCAGTTATATTCTTTAAGAAAAAAATATTCTGTTTCTAGGTATATATATATATATATATATATGTGTATTACTATGCGTGTTTAAGAATGTAAAGTTTATTCACCTCTGAATCTGACTTGATTTTTAAAAAGATGTATTTTCAAGAAGAGTTGTATTTAAATATGAATGGAATATAAATGATTTCTAAGAAAGACAGAAAGAAAGAAGAAAGGAAGAAAGAAAGAAATAGAAAGAAAGGCTGTAAAATGAAGAATAGAAAGAAAGAAGAAAAGCAATACACGTTAAATTACAATTGACAGAATGCGAGGAAAAAAGTCAATAAAACATCGTCGAAAGAATGATGAAAGAGAGAAGGTTATGAAAAAGAAAATAAAAAGAATTCAGTGAAAAAAATGTCTAAAGAAAAAACGCCTGTAATAAAATCTGACAGAATGCGACATACAAAGGAAAAATGACAAGGATTCCAAGGAAATAAAGAAAAAGAATTGAAACGAAATAAAAGTCAAAAGAAAGAAAGAAAGATATCCAAAGGAAGGAAGGAAGGAAGGAAGGAAGGAAGGAAGGAAGGAAGGAAGGAAAGGAGGGGGAAAGAGAAAGGAAAGCGAAAGAAAGTGTGGGAAGCGAACAAAGGAAAAGACTAGGGAAAAAAAGTTAAAAAAAAGAAAAAAAGATAAGAAAGGCAAAGAAACAAACAAGCAAAAGGAAGAAAGGAAAATATCCAATGGTAAAGAAAGAATTTGAAAGATGCCAAAATAAAGAAAATGAAAACAAGAAAATAAAAGAAAAGTCCCGAGAGTTAGAATGAAAGAATGAAACAATGGGAAAGAAAAAGAAGAAAATTAAGAAAAAGAAAGAAAGAAAAAGAAAATTCAACGAATTAAAAGAAGAGAGAAAGATTTCAAGAAAATTAAGAAAAAGAAAGAAAGCGAAGTAAAGAATGAGAAGGAAAGAAATTAAGTTAAAGAAATAACGAAAAAGAAATAAAAATCAAGAGAATTAAGGAAAGAAAGATGCCAAGTAACACTAGAAAAAGAAAGAAAGAAAAGGAAAGAAAAGTCAAAGCAGTTACAGAAGGAAAGAAAGAAACAACGTGGGGGAAAATTAAGAAAAAGAAAGAAAGAAAAGGAAAGAAAAGTCAAAGCAGTTACAGAAGGAAAGAAAGAAACAACGTGGGGGAAGCCAAGAAAATTAAGAAAAAGAAAGAAAAGGAGAAGAAAAGTCAAAGCAGTTACAGAAGGAAAGAAACAACGTGGGGGGAAGCCAAGAAAATTAAGAAAAAGAAAGAAAGAAAAGGAAAGAAAAGTCAAAGCAGTTACAGAAGGAAAGAAACAACGTGGGGGGAGCCAAGAAAATTAAGAAAAAGAAAGAAAGAAAACGAAAGAAAAGTCAAAGCAGTTACAAAAGGAAAGAAAGAAACAACGTGGGGGAAGCCAAGAAAATTAAGAATAAGAAAGAAAGAAAAGTCTAGAGAATGAAAGAAATAAAAAAGAAAAAGAAATGAAATAAGAATGGGAAAGATGCCAAGAAAATTAAGAAGAAAAAAGAAAAAAACAAAGGGAAGTCAAAGTGAATTGAAGAAAGAACGAATTAGAAGAATGCCAAGAAAATTAAGAAAAATCAAAAAAAAAATCAAGGGAAATAAAGAAAGAAGGAATAAGAAGGAAGAGAAAATAATTAAGATAAAGAAAGAAAACGAAATAAAATCAAGAAAAAGATAGAAAGAAAGAATAAGGAAAACAAAACAATAAGAAAAGATAACGAAATATATGTGAATAGAAAGGAAATAAAGAAAGGTGAAAAAGAATGTAGACAATGAGTTGAGGAAGAAGAAAGAAAGAAAGAAAAAAGTAAGAAAGAAATGCTATAAAATGGATGGGGAAAGAAAAAAAAAGAAAGTTTGATATATTTGGAAGTATGGCGCATTACATTCTTCCTATTTTTATTTTCTTCTATTTAGCCACGCATGAAAAGCTCCCCGTCATGACTGAGTCATAAAGATAAAAGTAACAAAAAAAAACCCTCTATAACGAGCAATTTAAATGTGGATTTTTTTAAAAAAAAGAAGAAAAATGGTTGCCCTCCCTACATGGAAGATTTTTGTAAAATTTAACCAAACACTATAATTTTGTAAAGGACAAAGTTAAGTTTCTTACATATCAATGGTATTTTGATATACAGGAAACCTTCGATTATTGTGGCTCATGCGTACATTAAAAGATACGCACTAATCGAGAACGCATTAATTGAATATAATAACTTATAGAAAATTATGTAATTTGTGCCTCAAATTTTAGTCTAATTCACAATTAATTTCTAATTTGCGTACTTTTTTTCATATAAGAAGATACAATGAAAATGCTACGAATCAATATTTATTATTCTGATTTTTTATGAAAAAATTCTTTAGACTGGTTTACGGGATCGTATTATTCTGGTTTTCCTATAAATGGAGGTACTGAGAAATTGTCCCTTCAAATTTTACATGTCATAATCATTAGTATTTGAACATGACAATTTTATTTATAATATTTCCATAGTAAATTCATATATCTTTTATATTTCAATATATTTTAATAAATGTAAAATTCTGTATTTAATTAAGTCGTCCATTTCTTTTAACGTAACATCAGAACTTTCCTTTTAAAACTTTCAAAATAAACTTGAAAAGAAAAATTCAAAATATTCAAAAAAAATTTAATACATACAAATATTTAAAAATGCACTTTTATTATCGGGGCTTATATTATAAAATTTATATATTAGGTCATCCCATAAGTTCTGTCTGAATTTTAACTTTTTGTTAAAATGAACGAAATTTAAAGAGTATTTTATAATGTCTAATGGAGCTGAACATTATTTTTATGTTTAGATGCATTTAAACTGATCAAATTTTATTTCAGAGAACAATAAAATTAAATTTTGTTTGATTAAAACCCTGCTAACATGGAAGTACCCAAGAATCATTTGAGGCACATAATGCTTTATGAGTTCAAGAAAGGAAACTCAGCAGCCGAAGCGGCTAGAAACATTCACTCAGTTTATGGAGAGGAATGTCTGAACGAAAACTTGCAGAAGATTGTTTGAAAAATTCAGAGGTGGAGATTTCACCACTGAAGATGAAGATCGAACCGGACGTTCAGTTGAGTTTGATGAAAAGCTTCTTGAAGCAGCCCTTGAAGAAAATCCTGCTTTATCAGTTGAGGAATTGGCAGTGGCTCTCAGTTCAAACCATACAACTGTTCATCGTAATCTTCAACAACTTGGAAAAGTTCCTAAACTTGGAAAATGGGTGCCTCATGAATTGTCTGAAAACAACCTCAAATCCCGAGTTGACATCTGCTCTTCTCTCCATTCTCGCCAACTTGTTTCACCTTTTTTGGATAGACTTGTGACTGGCGAAGAAAAATGGATCTTTTATCGAAATGTTAAGCGTCGTAGACAGTGGCTTTGTAAAGGGGAAGGACCCCAGCCACAGCCGAGAAGAGAACTTCATGGGCAAAATGTTGTTCTTTCAATCTGGTGGGATTGCCAAAGAATAATCCACTTCTAATTCTTACCACCTAATGCAACAATTAATGCTCAAATATACTGTCAGCAATTAGAGCGTATGAACCAAGCTTTGAGGAAAAAAACCTGCTTTAGTGAATCGAAACCGGGTCATGTTTCATCAGGACAATGCGCGACCACACACAGCAAGAATCACGTCACAAAAGATCGAAGAACTTGGTTGGGAGAAAATTTCACATCCACCTTATTCTCCCGACCTTGCTCCTTCAGACTACGATTTGTTTCGTAGCTTACAGAATCATTTGGAAGAAACATTTTGTAACAGAGGAAGAGGTTAAAACTGACATTTGTGAGTTCTTCGAATCAAAGCCAAAAGAATTTTACAGTAATGGAATTAGTAAGCTTGTTAATAGATGGACGGAAGTCATAGATAATCAGGGAAAATACATTGTTGATTGAATCTGTAATTAAATGTAACATTTGGTCACTTGTTTTCTTTATTCAAAATTCGGACAGAACTTATGGGATGACCTGATAATTTATAACCGCCACGTTTTTAACATGACTGTAATTACTTAGATATCGTAATACCTGACAAACAAAGTAGTTACCCATTTTTCATTTTTAAATTTTAGAAAAAATTTAATAAATCGATAACTATAAAAAAATCAGTTTTCAATTATTATCATTAAACTGAAGAATGTTTTACCGTACTAATCGACTATAATGTATACATTAATCCAATTTTGGTATATAAAAATTTTAACGCATTAATCGAAAACGCATTAATCGCGGGATTCCTGTAGCAGGTACCTGCTGGAAGAATTTCTTGATGCCACTGAATGGAGTTTGAGTGCAATTCAAAAATCGAAAAAAAAAATCAATGATTTTTAATATTGATCTTTTTATGGCACCTTCCTGTATATGATGTTAACAGGGACCAAGTTATGCATATAGACTATAACACTACGTTTGGAGACTGTCTTTGTCCGAAATCTTTGGTTAGATGAAATGAGGAAGAAGAAATAAAACAAAAAGCAAAAAATAAAAACATAAAAGAAAAGAACGAACGTAAAAATAAAATGAAGTGCCAAAAAAAAAATAAGGCATAGCTCACATATTCGCTTTAATAGCAGCAATTACTAAGACCCGGAGTTGTTTCAAGGCAATACCGATCCAGATACATTCTGGGGCTCTTCGTAGTTAAACTGTATTTGTTTGGTGTGACCGTAGGGAAATTAGCCGAGGACACATATGCGGTACACGTATTTTACCAGCATTAGAACTGGTGCCCTCTTGTATTCCTGGAGAAAGTTTGGCGTCACGCGCCAACGATGGCGTTTATGGGAAGAACCATCACCATCGGGAGATATGCTGAATATAAAGGGGTGTGTCAAAAATCTGCAACCTCACCTGTATATAACGCACCTTTCAAATTGTCAGTCTTCAGAAACTTAGATCAACTTAATCGTCCCACAAGGCTCACCACTCGGCACTACCCTCATTCTGCTTTATATTAAGGATCTACTTCAGACCGTTAGTAAATATCTATGTAGATTTATAGATGCACCTCCGAAATTCTAGATAACCAGACTGATCTCTCACCTGACCTAGTTCTAAGTGCTCAATGGCGAAGATATGACTGGCTGTACGGACTTTCCAGATTGTGTGTGTGTGTGTTTGCTCGGCTGTAAGCGTGGAACGAACAAATCCCAAGGTTCTAAATAACTGTTTAACAGCTTTTATTTGCGGTCGAAAAGATAGTGCAAAATAATGCTATTTGGCGGAGAAAAGAGTTGGATTTTCCCAGTAAATAAATCCTCCTTTGAGTAGATATTTTGTAGGACAGATTTCTCCGCTTGTTCCCACGATGAACGAGAGTACTTAATTGGAAAACTACTAGGATTGGTATGGGTCTTCTGCAGCAAGAGTTGTAAGTAGTTTTTCCTTTAGGTTTGTGTCCCCGAAGGAAGATTTCTCCACTTGTTCCAACGAGGAACGATAAATATCATGTCAAGCTACCAGGACAGGTCGCGTCTTCTCTGAAGCAGGGGTTCTGAATAGTTCTTCTAGCTGGACTTGAATGTAGCGGCCACTGAAAAGGAAAAGTGGGAAAAGATGGAGAACCGCGATCGGTCAACGTTTTTACGAGTTCTAGTACTTCCAATTGTCCCCGGCTGAATATATCCGTTGCTGCTACTGCTGAGCTGAGCAAAGTAAGAAAGCTGCTACATGTCACAATAGCGAAGAAGCGAACTTTCTTATAATATGACTTTTAACATTCAATATCTCCAAGACCAAGCTAGCAATGTTTCATTACTAAGCTGACCTTGAATTCTCACAAAACATGATGAATGGTTGAACTTTGAAAGAGGGTCCATGCGTCTATTTAAGTTCAACTGAGATGTCAAGTGTATCTTATATATACGATACGATCCATTGCTGTAAAAATGCTGATCCCAAAAAATCTGATTCCACCTGCGATGTTCTGTTTTTACAAAGGTCAGCGCAAGATTTTTAAAAAAGTGTATTTCTTCCACTATCACGGCAGGTGTTATCAAATAATCACTTTCAGGATCCGACAGATTGCAAAAGTGTTTACGGGGGCTGTATTAATATCTTCCCAACTACCGATTTCCCTTAAACAAATCGTCTGAAACGTCCTGCTCTTTCCATAGAGAATGAAGTGATGAAGAACATCCCTTAGTTCTATTAGTTCAAATGTCACGTACACACGAGACTAACATCCTCATCTCATTGATATCCTATTTTCTTGGCAACAGGAAAATTATATTCGGACAACTTTTTCCCCAATCACAATAATCGTAACACTTTCAAGTCTAGAGTCAACAGTTATCTATGCTACATATCTTCATAATACATCTCTTCTTCATCCCATTCTCTTATGATAAAAACAACCAGTAAACCTCTATCTTGAGTGGCTCTTGAGACCCATCAGTTGATCCGGTCTTCTCGTACAAACTCAACCATCAACCCATAAGAACAAGAAATTTGAGTAGTCCTCTCAATCGAATACCAATCATTTATATCCCGTAGCCATGTTCTCTCGGACAGGAGAGGTGGAATTTTCTTGGTCAACGTCTAGAAAAATAGATTGAATGTTATATAAGGTTTGGTTTGTTTTGATGTGTTTTAGGGCATATCAATCTCGATGAATTATTTAATGCCGACAACTTTTTTTCCTGGTAATACGTTGTTTTATCAAAAATCTATTTCTGGTAATATTTTTTTCCTCAAAAATGTATAGCTGATAATATTATTTTAAAACATGTATTGCTGCCAATATTTTTTTTCAAAAACGTATTGCTGGTAATATTTTTTTTCAAAAGTATATTGCTGGTAATAGTTTTTTTTTCTTCAAAAATTTATTTCTGGTAATAGCTTTTAAAAATTATTTCTGGTTATAAACCTATTTTTACACTTTTATAATGCTTTTTGCCTCAGTTTCGGGGTTAATTATTTTCCCATAGCTGGGACCCTAACAGGTGCTACCACCCCGGGTCAGGGTGGACCTGGGAACACCAGCAATTAAGAGGTGGTTCCACGCTCCTCAAAACCTCCTGTTGGACGTAGTTTATCGTTTTACCCAGGATGCGGATGTAGTTTATCTTCTTACCCAGGACGCGGATGTAGTTTATCGTTATACCCAGGACGCGGATGTAGTTTATCGTTATACCCAGGACGCGGATGTAGTTTATCGTCATACCCAGGACGAGCTATATAAGGTATACAATGCATTGACTGATGGGTTGTAAAGTAACAATATTGTTTTTGGGTATGGTTTCATGCAATGTTCCTGTTCATTTTCAGTAACAAACACTCGTTTTTCGATCACACGAATTTTTTGCACATCTGTTCGGTATATACATCTTTCTGGTTTATCCTTGCTACAGTTTAAAAAAAGTAAAATCGCGAGCAGACGCCATATTGGAAATATCTACTAACCAATAAAAATAGACCACTTCTAGGTCACATCAAACATAGTTTTGTTGGTAAATTTGCTTTTTAAGCCCTGGTCTAGAAAATAACTCTGAATTCAAACCAGCCTGGAAAATTCGAAAGCAGTGACCCGAAGACAGTTAATAACTCAGTAAGATCTAATTATTATCTGGCATTCCGTGCGGTCTGCTTTCCCTCCACGGGATGCGCCCTGAGATTGTAGGCGTAGGAAAATAGGGTTGCTGTGGCTCAACGCAAACCATTGCAACCATACCAACCTAAGCAATGTATCTACCTGTGCTTGGTCGGGTCATCATCGATTCTTGATTGATTCCTTTCATATATTATGACTTAATGGATTATTCTTTTTTTACTACTCTTTGTTTTCCTTTTCTTATTATATATTCACTAATTATTGTTACCAATTACACTTAACCATATATTCTACTGTGTGTACCTAATGTCTGGACACATAGGCATAAATGTACATTTTCAATAAATAAAATATTTAATAACATTTTATTGAATTGGAATATTAACAGATAACATCTTCAATATGATTTCAACCATTTGTGATGCAAAGGTTGATGCGCTTTGCAAGATTCAGTTAAACTCGATGCAATAACTCCACATTTACATCACTTTTAGCACATTCACTCTATGCGTTCAGTCAACTGCGTAGCATCTGTGATTTTCATTGAGTACAACTTCTCCTTTAGCATACCCCAGAAAAAGAAGTCAGTTCTTTCTTCTTTCGACAAAACAAAATACATTCAAATCATGCTGAGAACTTTCTAGATTCCCTTCATAAAATTTAGCTGTGTCTACATTTAATGACACAGTCATAGAATGTACGGTTAGGGCATTTTCAAATACAGGCTCATAAAAAACCCTTACAATTTATCTTACGTGTTTCCCATTTATGGAACTAACTGTAAATATCTGTTTGATGTATTTATTAACAGATTCAAATCATGCCGAGAACATTCGAGCTTCCCTTTATAAATTCATAAACCGTAAGATATTTGTAGAAACTATTTGAAAGATTCAATCGACAAGAAAGTCACTAGTTAAATATGAAAGGTTTCACTTGTGGGGGTCACAAGATTAATATGTAGGATTGTTATATAGGAATAAAGTGTCGCTGCTGACACTTGAGTTTGAACATTGATCGTCAGTGAGCGATCCCATTATTGAATTAAGTAGACCACGTGATATTAGAAGAAACGCATATATGTAAGGAAGTAGCTGACTACTAACGATCGCTATATTCAACTCTATCCTCTATTACTATTCGGATCTATACTTCTATTCTATCCTCTATTACTATACGGAGCGCTATTCTCAACACGATTCACTATACTATTTCTTTATACGGATCACTATACGGATTACTATTCAAGCGAGTATTATCGAGCAAATACTGTTAGTGCGAGTGTTATTCGAAGGCGTCTGATACCAGTATTGTTCAACGGCGTTACTATAGTTGTATCTGCGATTACAAAGTCTCTACTACAGCGAGCATTACGAAAGTAACAACGAGGTTTCGTTGACATTACAGAAGTGACAAAGAGTATTCGTTTGAGTCACAAAAATGCTGTCGACCCATATCTTATTAACCTTGAGTTGACTAACCATTTGGAATAAAGGTTGTATTTTCTAAAAATACCAAGAATGAATGAGAAAACAAAACAGTATATATTGTAAATAACAACTGGCTCAACTTAAATATCCTGGTCTAATCATAAAAGATATAGTGAAAATCTTATTTTGGGGAGGGATTTTTATAGATTAGCATTCATTAGACCTTTTTTCAATCGACATTCTTTAAAAAAATCTAAAATTTTAGAAGGGCGTCCTTTTCACAAGATAGAATGTAAAATCTGTAATCTTATAAATTTATTGGATTTATGTATTATCTAAAACGTCGATCGGAAACTGTGTTTAAAACATTCAATATCTACATTTTTTAAAAACCATGTTTAATCTATGAGAGTAAAATAAAATATCGCTAATGAGACTTCCTATGTTTCCAGACTATAAGGAAGCTCTGTATAAATTTTTTTTATCTGTCTATATTTCTGAGATGAGGTATTATGTACATTATTTACATTATTCAGACTATTGTCCTCATCTTTGTCGCCATATTTGTCATAACGTTTCGGCCGTTGTATGCTCCGGTCTTCTTCAGATGATTGGAATGTCGAACTGTACCCTTTATTTCACTCGCTGGGTTAGACTGTTCTAGTTCCACGTGCCATGTGTAATGGATGTCAGTTATCAGTTATCTCCTGTTAATTTCCCTCTGACAGTTCTCCGCTGCCTTAACCGGGTATTGAACTCACACTCTTTGGTTTCTGTCACTGGATCTAACCAACGACTTTATCCACTGTGCCATGTGTTCTTGGAACTAAAACAGTCTACCGCAGTGAGCGAAATAAATGGTTCAGTTCGAGATTCCAACCACCTGAAGAAGGCCGGAGCGTACAACGGCCGAAACGTTGTGATAATTGAAAACAATGTTGAAAAAAGACATTCACGTTTGGTAGAATAAAATCTGTCCCTAATAATGAAGACCTGAGGGAGGATGAGCAAATTTTTTTTCATATCAATGAGAGGTATATAATTAATCTCCTTTTCTTTAAGATCAGCCATACGCTATAACTTGTTTGCGCGAGGGTACAGGTAAATATAGGGTGACCCCAAAAAACAGGAACTTTTTAACAATCCAATAAAACCAAGAGTGACGGAAGAAAAATATTTAATTCATAGTAATTGAAACCTTAAAACATGCCATTTAAGAAACAATGATGGAATTTTTAATTTTTTTTAAATTACGTCCTGTAGATGGCGTCCTCCTGTACGAATGCATTCTTGAAATCTGCTGTTGAGATTCCTCATTGACTGCTGCAACATCTCAGCTGGGATACTGTGAGTTTCATTCTCGTTACTAAAATGGCGAAATGTTTACTTGCTCAAGGTGACTGTCTCGCCACTTGCGCATGACTGGCAATACGCACTTCAAAAATTCCCGTTTTTTTGGGTCACCCTATACTTGTTCTTTTTTTTTTATTTTTCTTTTTCATTGATCCAACTTTACCGTGTCAGAGCCTAAGATCATTCTTACGTTATCAACTATAGCGAAGAATGATTCTCCGAAAAATCTCTTCGATCTGTTTCCACCTCTGAACTGGCAGCTAAAGACAACCGATTTGAACCTCCGATCCCCCACCAACACTACCACCCCCTGCGCACGTTAATAGCTGAATAGAGTTGGCGGGAGGGTAAACCATTGATGCATATCACATGTGGTTGGGGCGGAACGGATTTACGAGGAACCTAGCATCTGAAATGTTGATCTCGCTAGATTTACCACACACCCGACATAAGCGGCTTACTTCATAACTCGCCAGTGACGAAATCTTTTATCGCCGGAGACATGTTCGCTGGCCATGGCGCGTCTTATATTTTACTTGGTTGCCAGCTATCGATATATCGTTTCTTCACGTCGTTGTTATCGATTTTTCTTTCTTTCTTTCTTTCTTTCTTTCTTTCTTTCTTTCTTTCTTTCTTAGTTGCACTGATACATTTTTCCGGTAATAATTTGACAAATAGATCCATAGCCTGATCGGGTATATTTGAGAACAGTTGATAACTTGAGACTGTATCAAACGCACACACACGCGCGCGCATGCGCGCGCATGCGCGCATACACATTCCTTTCGCTTCTTCGTAAGTGCAAGAGTTACACATTTCCTATCAGAGTTAGCGGCTCTTGTTTAAGCGGAAATAAGAAAAAGATTTCTAATCTTGATTTCGGAAACCGGTAGGAAATTAAGTCCCCTAGTTAGAAAGACTGGGGCAGCACATTTTTCTTCGCCACATCAATTCGCATTCTGATTTTTGAACTGATCCAGTCTTTCCTATCAAATCGTAAAATTAAAATGAATCGTGAACGACCATTCTTCCAGATCGTTCCGTGCCCAAGCAGGTGTACCCCAGGGCTCCATCCTTGGTCCTACTTTTTAATCTCCATTAATGATATTCCCGATGGCATCAGCTCTCAACTTAGTATCTACGCTGAGGACACAACCTGTCCCGACAGTAAGATTGACTGGTTAAAATGGCCGCTGATATCACAACGATATTCAGTCTGTTGTTAACTGGTTGAAATAATGGCTTGCATAACTGCTATCTATTAATCGTCTGAGACACTGCCCTCAGACTTCCATCAGCATGGCTGATGCTGACCTCAAGGAACGTGGCTTATTGCGCCTTATATGTTTAGAATTCCCGACTGACGCGAAGTGGAATGATATTATCTAATCCACTGCTAGGCCACCTGCTAAGAATATTGGTTCACTCGTTCGTGCAAGATAATTCTTTTTTCCTCTCCAGAATCTATCTTACATATTTATAAGTCTCTCATTCGTCCAGCCTTGAATATTGATGGAACCTACGACCCGGTTCTTCTGCTATTTATATACAGCTTCTTCAAAAAATGCAAAGAAGAATCAGCAATATTATTGGCCCTGATCTGGCATCTCGGTTATAGTAGTTTTCCCACTACCGTAAGCTTGTCCACCCACCAGTGCCTTTTCTATAAATACTTTCATAGCAATTGTTCTGATGAGCTCATCGTTATGTTGTTTTATTCCCCTCCCCGCCACAGACATTGAATTCTACAAATGGGCATTAGTTAGGAGGCACGGTGGAGTAATGGATAGCGGCTCGGATTGAGGAATCGGAGAGCCGAGTTCGAATTCCAGTCCTTACGTGCTAATAACCTTGGGAAAGGAATAAATCCTCTTCTTCTCCCCCTACCTAGCTATAGGTAAGCAGCAGGACAGACCAGGTTCTATAGCCTTGGATGGCAACTGGTCTACCGTAGAAAGAAATGGCAACCTACTACGGGAAAAATCTGCCTCGTCAGTAATGTATAGAAAGATACATGATCGCCTACGCGTTTATCACGTATGGCACATAAGTGACTGATTAACTTTTTAGGACACATTTCTTTTCCTTTTCTTCTTCTTTTTCTTTACCTTTTTTTTCTTCTTCTTTATCTTCTTCTTCTTTGTTTCTTTCTTTTTTATTTCTTTACCTATTTCATTTATCTATTACCTTTTTAGGAGGCACGGTGGAGTAATGGATAGCGGCTAGGATTGAGGAATCGGAGAGCCGAGTTCGAATTCCATTACATTCACTTACGTGCTAATAACCTTAGGAAAGGTATGAATCCTCCTCTTCTCCCCCAGCCACGAGTAAATAGCCGGACAGACCGGGGTTTATAGCCTTGGAAAGCAACTGGTCTATCGCAGAAAGAAATGGCAACCTACTGCGGGAAATACTCTGCCTCTTCAGTCATGTATCGAAAACCCATGCATGTATCAAATGAAGTAAAAATAGTAAGTAAGAATGCGTTGTTTTGGTGTAAGGAATATTGTTGTGAGTTTGGGTCAGTGTTTGTGGCTAGCTAAGTTTAACGTTCAGAGAGAAGACCGTCCATTTCCCTATTCACCATTTTGTCCCTGTGCTACATATCTCTACATAAACAGAATAAATATCGCTCTTCGTTATGGTCCCTCGAATTGTTGTTTTTTTTTTAGTTTAAGCGCATTCCTAGACTGGCGAGAAAATTTCACAAGCGAGAAATTCGAGAGAGAAAACTGCTGGCATAGAACGCTAAACTGCTATGCCATATCAATCTTATCGTGCGGCCGTGAATGCTAGACAACATAGATGAAGACGTGACTTCAGGTAACGGAGATGTGGTTCTACTGAAGGATACTGAGAATGAAAGGGACATATGTGTACAAGGAAACCTTATGGATATTGGAAACAAAAAATGGTATTGAACTTCGGATCAGAAAGAAAAGATAATGAGGAAATATTTCTTAAAGAACTTGACTCTCAGAGGACATATTCAAAGCAAGAGAGGCAGAGAGAACTACAAAGGAGAGAATGTTGTGGAGAGCCATCATCGGACATGCACATAAATGAAGAATATATAAGAACACATGTGTTATGAAAAAGATTCTGCGTTTTTCATATAATACTAACTCAGACCTAATTAGTCACAAGGAGATAATCATACACTTCAAAGATCGGTTCCCTTACAATTAACAAAGTTAAGCAATGTTCAGCCTCGTTAGCACCTAGATGGGTCACCGCTTCCGAATACCAGGTGCTGTAAGCTTAGATTTGGTGTAACGGATAATAGCTCGGAATCGTTAATCGGAGAGTCAAGTTCCAATTCCGGTTGGGTTCGTTATATTCTCTGCTGTGTAAATACCATTGGCAAAGGTATGAATCCACCTGTTCTCCCACAGCTATGGGTTAATTTGTAAGACTTGTTTCAATAAACTATCTTAAAATAAAATAAAATCGACCAATTTGATTATATCCCTGTGAATGGGGGACTGAAATATATGACATATAATATATTGATTAAAGAGTTAGGTTCACCTGTTTATATCTTGAACTTATGCATCTTCTGAAAGACATTTTTTTCTTTTTCTGTGTACAACTAGGACACTCAAATGGCACGGAGGCTCACTAGCAGGGAACTCACAATTAACCAATAAATCACCCGCAATGGTTCGCAAAATTATTTTACTATCTTTCGTTCTATGGTAGGTGACCATGTAAGTATGATTATTCCTCAGCCTGAGTTAGTCGCGATTCTAAAAGCATCATTATTTCTTTCTTCACAGATACTAACTGCTGTAATGTAACCAAAACTCAAAGACTTACTCAGAGAAGACAGGGGGCACCTCGAGGTGGTGTAATGGTTAGCAAGCTTGTCTCGCTAGAACAATTGCGACTGAGTAGTGAGTTCGATTCTCACTGGGTGCCTCCAACTTTCGGCCTTGCGCCACGTCTAAGCTATGCTTGGAAAATTAATATTGGGCACCTAGGTGGTGTAATTCTTAGCAACCTTGTCTCGCTAGAACAATTACGACTGAGTAGTGAGTTCGATCCTCAGTGGGTGCCCCATACTTTCGGCCTTGTACCACATCTAAGCTACTCTTGGAAAAAAAAATACTCAGAGAAGACAGAGGGACTCATGGTGGAAATTTCCAACAATGCTTCGATAAGGCCAGAGAAAAATTTAAAAAAATGACAGTGGAAAAAAAACAGATGGTATTACTTATTTACAACACAGTGAAAGAGTTAACAAAAAAAAAGAGCCTGATAGTGTTCACATATGCAGCGTGTTCGATCCGAATTTCAGGGGAGCCGTTGTCACATTATGTTTGAGCCGAATCAATAAGTCATTTGCAAATCTAATCTTACTTGCTAACCACAAACAGAGCAGTCGAATCCAGAAGTCACCGCCTCCTTTGATATAAAAACCAGTCACTTCGATTCATTTTCTTTTCTGGTGATCGGTATAAGTTAATTAAGTTTTCCTACAGAGCTGGAGTGATAAAAAGCCAACAACGGACACCATACCTTGCTTACAATTCTTCCAGATTGCATTATATTAAAACAGATTTTACAAGCATGTAGTAATCTTTAAAGTCGACTGTTTATTTCTTTCTGGAAACGTCACAGATACTAACCTGGAGACAATAAGTCGACATTTCGAAGTAACGTATATACTCGTGTATCATACAAACTTTGAAGATAATTTTAAGGTGGGGGGTCACCTCACACACGAAATATAAAATTAGCGTATATATTGCTGGCTACGCCGTTGACCAAGCTATATATACATTTACTGTTGACGAATTAGCTGAAAGTAAATTCAAATAAGGAAGACAGCTGTATAATATCATTTAAATAATGTCTGCTAGTTAAATTGCGTAGCCTAATATGAAAGATGCATTTTTGGTCTGGCAGGTTCCTGAGAATAATGGATGAAAGTTATTTGTTTTCCTATCAGGTCCTTTCTGTTTATTAACAGTTGAGCAATGCAAAATGCTTGTCACTTAAAAACCTGTCTTTGGCCTCAAAAACGTTTACTAAAATGTCAAACAAATTATTTTAAGAATATCAGTAGTATATGCCCTGAGACATCACAACACCAAACTTAACACAAGCAGTTAGAGTTTGTCAGTCATCATAAATATCGAGAAGTCATTCTAAAAACTTGCAAAATATTTGAATACGACTCGATAGCGCAAAGCTTATCGGTTTACTGGCTCAGGTAACTGTGAGATTTAGCTGTGTCTACATTTAATGACACAGTCATAGAATGTACGGTTAGGGCATTTTTTAAAAAATACAGGCTCATAAGAAACCCTTACAATTTATCTTACGTGTTTCCCATTTATGGAACTAACTGTAAATATCTGTTTGATGTATTTATTAACAGATTCAAATCATGCCGAGAACATTCGAGCTTCCCTTTATAAATTCATAAACCGTAAGATATTTGTAGAAACTATTTGAAAGATTCAATCGACAAGAAGGTCACTAGTTAAATATGAAAAGGTTTCACTTGTGGGGGTCCCAAGATTAATATGTAGGGTTGTTATATAAGAATAAAGTGTCGCTGCTGACACTTGAGTTTGAACATCGATCGTCAGTGAACGATCCCATTATTGAATTAAGTAGACCACGTGACATTAGAAGAAACGCATATATGTAAGGAAGTAGCTGACTACTAACGATCGCTATATTCAACTCTATCCTCTATTACTATTCGGATCTATACTTCTATTCTATCCTCTATTACTATACGGAGCGCTATTCTCAACACTATTCATTATACTATTTCTCTATTCGGATCACTATACGGATGACTATTCGAGTGAATATTATCGAGCAAGTACTATTAGTGCGAGTGCTATTCGAAGGCGTCTGACACCAGTATTGTTCAACGGCGTTACTATAGTTGTATCTGCGATTACAAAGTCTCTACTACAGCGAGCATTACGAAAGTAACAATGAGTTTTCGTTGACATTACAAAAGTGATAAAGAGTGTTCGTTTGAGTCACAAAAAGGCTGTCGACCCATATCTTATCAACCTTGAGTTGACTAACCATTTGGAATAAAGGTTGTATTTTCCAAGAATACTAAGAATGAATGAGAAAAGAAAAAAGTATATATTGTAAATAATAACAACTGGCTCAACTTAAATATACTGGTCCAATCATAAAAGAAATAGTGAAAATCTTATTTTGGGAAGAATTTTTATAGATTAGCATTCATTAGACCTTTTTCAATCGAAGTTCTTTAACAGAATCAAAAAGTAATCGAAGAGTGTCCTTTTCACAAGATAGACTGTGCAATCTGTAATTTTATAGATTTATTGGATCTATACGTTATTCTGAAACTGTGCTTAAAACATTCAAAAGCTACATTATTTTTTTTTTAATTTTGTAACAATTGAAAACTTTTTCAATATTAAAAAAAATTGTGGTGTTTTGTGATGTCAACGAAGACTCGTTATCACTCGTCAACGAATACTCATTGTCACTTTCGGAATGCTTGTTCTAATAGATTCTTAATCGCATTTACAACTACAGTAACGCCGTTGTATAATACTAGTGCCAGACGCCTTCGAATATCATACGCACTAATAGTACTTGCTCGATAATAGTCGCTCGAATAGTAACCACCGAATAGTGATCTGAATAGAAAAATAGTATAGTGAAGAGAATAAAGAATAGCGGTCCATAGTAATGGAGGATAGAGTAGAAATGCAGATCCGTATAGTATAGTGGATAGACTAGGAATAGCGATCGTTAGTCGTCCTACATATATGCGTTTCCTCTATGGTCACGTGATCCACTTAATCCAATAATGGAGTCGCTTGTGTTTATTCTCTGGCGATCTCTGTTTAAACTCAAGTGTCGGCAGCGACATTATATTTCTATATAACATAGCGAATGTTTTCTGAAGCCCGTGCTAAAATATTGGCGGTGATAATTATTTACCTGAATGAAGAATGTCAATTTTTGTTCTTTAATTAAAAATGCATATATCCTCTTGTTCTTTATTTAAAATAAATCTATTGTAGAAACAAATAATATGTTTTCATACGCAGAACAGCTAGATTCAGGTATGTCTGTAAAAATCATAGATCAATTTTACACTCTTCAGATATTATGAAGTGGGTTGATAACTTTAAAATAATAAATTCTATATTTCGGGATTCTGACGAATGCCTCGCCTTGACTAAGATCGAATAAATGCTAATTTAAAAAAAAAAAGTATATTCCTATTTTTTTTTTATTTTTAGGGGAGGATAGGTCTATTTAACAAATACCCAAAATCCCCTGTTTTTTTATTAACGGTTGTAGAATATTCAATTTATCAAAGATTTGTTATAAAATTTAAAAAAAGATTCTGTTGTAGCGCAAGTACGGACGATAATGGGTATGTCCCCATTCACATAAATGCAGTAGTAAATACTGTATGTTGGTCTGCAGTTGGAGCCTCGTCTCCAGCTGTGCTGGTCAAACTCTCTGTCCCCGGGCAGGGAGGATCGCCATACTGGGCTATGTCAAAGGGCAGAGTTTAGTCTTGGGAAACAGCTACCCGACTCCGTTTTGTTCGGGGCCGACGGAGAATTTTTGGCCGAGAATATAGGCTCGGCACCCCACATTAAATTCGGCCTTGTGTCACATCTGACCACGTGGGGCGGTTGGTAGATACCTTCCAGTTGGAGATTAGTCTCCAGCTATGCTGGTCGAACTTTCTGCCTTGGTGCAGAGACGATCCCCATAGGAGACTATGTCGAAAGACGGTCTCGTCTCAGAAACAGCTACCCGACCCGGTTTTATACGGAGTCTACGGGAAATTTTGGCCGAGCTTACGGGCTCTGATGCCGCACATTTAATTCAGCCTTGTGCCAAATCTGACCGCGTGGAGCGGTTGGTAGATATCCTGCAGTTGGCGATTCGTCTCCGGCTGTTCTGGTCAAACTCTCTGACTTGGGGCAGAGAGGATCCCCAGACGAGGCTATGTCAAAGACAGATTCTCGTCTCAGGAAACAGCTACCCGACACTGTTTTATACGGGAAATTTTTTGCGGTGCGTACGGGCTCGAATACCCCACATTTAATTCGGCCTTGTATTATATCTGACCGCTTGGGGTGGTTGGTAGATCTACTGCAGTTGGAGATTCATTGTGCAATTCACTTGATTCACTTCTAGCATTTGACTACTTCGCTACACGCCACTGCCGAAAATTATATGTGTTGTTCTTGTCCTAAGTATTATCGTTCATTACCAACCTTCGTTTAATTATTCTATTCAGTAACCTTCCTTAGGTTACAACAGATTCATTTCCAGAAGTTTATTATGATATATTATTTTATTGAATACGATAAGTTTTTTTGTAAAATACATGATAAAAAAACATCCATTCATTAATACTGACCGGAAGTAAAACACTCACACAGTGAGCTCATTAAATGCACAATAAAAACATATCAAGAAAGGGAATCGGTTTACGAGATCTCAGTGAGAAAGGAATAGAATATCAACTGATTTTAAAATTAGAAGGTTAAAACTTAAACCATTCCCAGCAATAGTAACTGTGATTATAGCGGTAGACGGTCTTAGAAATGGTAATGGCAGTAATGGAGCCAATCTGGCCAAGCCATTGGCGGAAGTTAATCTGAAGATGACGGCGAAGGCAGAGGTTTTAAAGATGGCATCTCAGGCGGTCGGAATCAAATCGCAGCAAGGCATTCTAATGGAAGAGAGGACTAGTCAAAAAGTTAGGTCCTATTGGCTGGTTAATTAGCCGGACGCGGCGGGGAGTGCATTGGACATTCGCCAGCCGGTCGACGAGATGAGAGAAGTGATTGTGAAAAGCGAATAATGGCGCTGACGTCCATAACTTACCTTCGTATACCAAAGTGTTGGATGGACATCAAAGTGTCTTAGATTTGCATGTAACGGCAACGCGCCTACCCCCCCATATATATATATATATATATGTGTGTGTGTGTGTGTGTGTGTGTGTGTGTGTGTGTGTGTGTGTATGTGTGTGTGATATGTATATATTTAAATTGATAAATTCGTAGGCTGATGATGAAAAATGTATTTATTTTAGAGAACAGGAATTTATTTTAAAACATGATATGCGTGTTGTCAATGCACATAATATTGTGGTGTATATGAATTAACTCGATGGAAATTTCAGAATTCACCTGATATTAGTATCGTACGACGAAATTGTTTTTTTCCATAATTATATATAATAAAAATAAATATAAAAATAAATTTTAAAACTCTCTCTTCCCTCTCTAAACTCGACCATCTCTCACCACCCACTATGTCAACTTATATAAACTTAATACTGCCTGTCAAAAGTGTAAATTTTAAATTCATTTTTCGTTTCACCTTTGGAAAGTGAAGTCTGAAGATCCAGAGAAAAATAAAATTCTCTGGTGAAATAAATTATTACAATGGAGCCTAAAGTGGTTTGATTTTCTTTAAATTATTCGCTCTGAATTAACATTGAGCTCTCAGGATTCTTCTTCGAAAAAACAAGAATCTGTAAATCCTTAAATGACCCTTTTGTCTAGATGAAAAGCTGCATATTTTATTTTTTATAAAAATAAAGTTCTCCTAAATTAAAGAGATGAATTAACGGTAATTTGTAGGCATTGTATAAAGTTTACTTTAAAATATAGTTAGACGGTTCTTTTCTTTTTTAAATTTACGCATTACAGTTACATATCCATTATTTTATTAGTGTATGACAGTCCACATAATATTTAATTCTTTGTTTTTTCCTACTTTAATATTGCCTTATTGCATTGCCCATTCAATATATTACATTTTAGGTTCCATATATATAAAAAAAATCTTGATTTTACTAGCGACCTCTTTAAGAAGGTTTAGTAGCATAAAAAAATTTAAATTATTTAAAAATAACCTTTTCTTAAAAATAAATCTGTCGACTTCGCCTTTTCTAAACATTGTTTGCAACAGTTTGTCCGCTGTTGAACGTACCTAAAGTGTCAATTTGTCTATACATTACTTAATGACCCACCTACCCACACTCTTTGACCTTATTTTTCATTTTCCCTTTTAGCTTAAATCTGTCTCGTAATTGGTTAATCCAGACATGCCCACATGATTTTTTTATTATTTTGAAATTAGGGTCTCCCCCCTCCTTTTTAACTTTGAAATGAGGGAATAATTTGTTTTCCAGTTTTCCAAATAAATCATTTTCATAAGTTATCTATCATCACCTGATGAAGGAACATTATAGTTTCGAAACATGAAAGTTTCTGTATAGTGATGTAACATATAATAAAATTTTATAATAATATTTTGCTCTAGGTTGTGTTGAACACTTTTATTAAAAAATAAATAAGAATTCTGGATTCTTAATTTGTCTTTTCTTTCTCCTCAACCGAAATGAATTTTTCAGGAACCAATATTTATATACAAATAAGGAGTGCACCAAGTCTCTGTATTCGTCCCTTCAAAAAGTGTGGATCGTCGTGTGCGAAACCTTCACCACTATAATCAAATCTCATGTGCCGGCGTCGGGCTCTCAGTTTCTAGGAACTGCTCTGCTTGACGCTCATACGTCGAATTCGGCGGGAGAGTCGATGATGATATATATATATATATATATATATATATATATATATATAAAACATAGAGAATAATTGTATTTTGCCAGAAGTCACGCATGACAAAGACATATCAATGAGATAAATTTTATGTGCTTTTTATGTATTTGTAAATATACTGCTCGAATTGGTGACCTCACACAAATACGGTATTGATGTTCTTTGTCGGCAACACTTTCGGTTGTGAAACCACCCATAATTTTGCCAGCCTTAATGTCTTTTTCTCTTTAATTTTTTGTATTCTTTTAACTCTTTTATGTTTACCATTATTATTTCTATAAATTTCTGTCTCATTTTTTTTTAAATTTCTGACTTAAGCTTTGCTTTGAGGCAAGTATGTACAACCATGTGCAAATTAAATGAAACAACCTCTTTTGTCTTCTTTTTTTCACCATGCGGTCAGTTTTAGACCCACGGAAGTAAATCGATTTCAATTTTTTTTTTCTTCAGATTAGGTCATTCGCAGTTGTGTGCAGTAATATGAATCTATTTTCTGGGTGTATGATGAAATTTGTTTCCAAAAAATATTGAGTCATCTGTGATTGCATCAGATTTTCATCACGTCCAAACACTATTGTCTCGTCTTACGATTAGTTGTCCCACGATAGACGTTACTACAAGGAAGCGTACAAAAATTGTAACGTTGCACGAACACACTGGCAAGTCTTACCAGTGAGCAAATCAAAGTACTGTAGACTGTTCCGGAATACTCATGATTTAAATCCAATCGAGAATCTGTGGTCAATTCGCAAGGAAGGACTTCGTGCAATGGACTATACAAAGTACTAACATATGCACTAGGTCATGTTTCATTGGAAAAATACGAAAAGAAAGTAAATAATAATGGAATTATTCGTTTTCTTTCAATTAATTTGCACAAGGGTGTATGTATACACACACATACACACACACACACACACACACACACATATATATATATATATATATATATATATATATATATAATACGCTCTATCTATGATATTGAGCACTTTATCCCGTAAATATAGCACACCTTAAAACTATATGTCTTCATATTCAGCTCCTGATAAACGGTAGAGCACTTTCGCTACATTTATAACACATTATGGACATAGAATAATTTAACCTCGCCTACTCCCTAAAAAATATACACATCCCATCCCCATCCACATATAAGCTAAAATTATTTGAAAAAACAGAAAGCTTCATAAAAAGAATAAGATGGAAAGTTCATTTCTTTTTAAACCAGGACCTTCACAATAACAATACACGGATGTGGAGAAAGATAGTGGATCGATCAAGGCAAGGGGGTTACAGAAGATTTGGAGCGAGAGCAGATAGGAATGAAAGGTGAAAGGATGTGGAGAAGGGAAGTGGATAGATCAAGACAACTGGAGATGTCAATTGACGTTACACTTAAATAGTTGGAGATCGCATTTGTCAGGGAAACAGGAATAAGGAAGGGAGTTCCACAGGCGAGATGTGCGAGACATGAAGCTATTGGAGTAGAAGATACGTCTACATCTAACAGTTTCAACGGTGAAGGGGTGGGAACGGGATGCCAGCCTCGTAGGACGTTTAAATTCATGAGGCGAAAGCAGCTCCTCGGAGCAATTGCCGTGAAAGTATTTGTAAAAAAGACAGAGCGAGGCAACGTCGCGTCTGTGAGAGAGCGACTGCAGACGAGATGACAGATCAGGGCCAATCACATTGCATATCCGTCTCTGGATCTTATCAAGAACCCCGAGGCAAACAGCAGGGGCTCCTGACCATATATGGCAGCAATACTCCATGCAAGGGCGAATGGTCGATTTATAGATTTGGAGGAACTTTGCCGGTAGTCTTCATTTTTTTGTTTTAGTTAATTTTTGGTCAGTCCTTATATTGGTCAAAGGTCATTTTCAAGTTGTTTTAAGGAGAGGCTGGGAGACTCATGATTCTAACATTTATCTCTCTAGTTATTTTGATAGCTTTATTAGTTGCTGAGAACCAATCCATATATTATCTATTTTGTTACCCGCCTTATCCTGATGGGCCTTCTAGTCCTCATGCGTATGAGTGTGTTTCCCTTGTTACTATACGTGTCCGGCCGGTACGATGTTTCTGACGGAAGGATACGTCCTGTGCCCTGACCTCTAGGTGAACGACACACGTATATTCAGAGTATCACGCAAGAATCTTTCCTGGGTTATTTGTTCCCTCATTAAGGGTACTGGAGGTAAATGTTTTCCGTGTTTGGGCGTTATCTGCCTGATAGGGATCCGAACATTCGAGTAACTTCGAAGCAGTCTATCCTATCAGCAGGGGTATAATATCGGGTCTGTTGTACTGGACTGTGCAGTAGTCTCCGGTGGGGCCTCTCGATGGCATGATGATGGGTTCTGTTGCGGTAGTGTCTCCGTCGGAGTCAACCCAGGTTATTTATGCTTGCATTTTAAATGGGTGTCTGTTTCACTGCCTGCTGGTCAACAGCCAAACGAACCAAAAGAAACATGAAAGCAATCAAAGTGAAAACGAAATCCTACCTAAAATAAAAGTAGACCACAGGTACATTATCTCTTTCGCCAGTTAAGTGGTCTATATTCCAACTTTCTAGAAGTGGAACTCCATATTCTTCACTTTATAATTGAACTCCTGTTCCTATGGGAAACACGTATCAATGCTGAAATCATACAGCAGGAGGTCGCAATCTCAGGCTGCTCAGCCACTATAACAAAATACAAGCACTTAAATCGTCATTGATAAGGACTCGACGCCTACATCAAAGACGGGTTTCCCCGTGGCAGAGACACAAAAAAAGATAACCCTGATTTCCCGTATATGTGCTTCCGCGTGACACTAGTACTACATTCATACTACATCGGCGTCCAGGCTAAGACGATAAACTACGTCCGCGTCCAGGGTAAGACGATAAACTACGTCGGCGTCCAGGGTATGACGGTAAACTACATCCGCGTCCAGGGTAAGACGATAAACTACGTCCGCATCCTGGGTAAGGTGATAAACTACATCCGCGTCCAAACTACGTCCAACAGCAAGACCTCTGATCAGGAGGCTTTGAGAAGCGTGGAACCACCTCTTAATTTCTGGTGTTCCCAGGTCTACCCTGACCCGGGGTGATAGCACCTGTTAGGGTCTCAGCTATGGACGAATAGTTAACCCAGAAACTGAGGTAAAAAGCATTATAAAAGTGTAAAAATAGGGTTTAATTAATACCAGAAATACTTTTTAAAAAATTATTGCCAGAAATAAATTTTTGAAGAAAAAAAATCTATTACCAGCAATATATTTTTGAAAAAAAAATATTAACAACAATAAGTTTTTGAAAAAAAATTTACCAGCAATACGTATTTGAAAATAATATTACCAGCTTTAAATTTTTGAGGAATAAATATTAACAGAAATAGATTTTTGACAAAACAAAATACTATCAGGAAAAAAAAAGTTGTCGGCATAAAACGACCCATTGAGGTTGATATACCGTAAAACAAAACAAACCAAAGAGACTACATTCGTCTTTGTTCTGTAGTCCTCAGGATCTAGGGTCGGCAATCTTCGATCGAATATCAGACAGGATCGACAATACCCTCACCGAATTTCCCGCGGTTAACATTCACATATGCAGTGACTTCAATATTCACTACAAAGAATGGTTAATTCACTCTAACAAAACCGATGAGGATGGCAGAAACTTATCCATCGCATATGAAATAACCCAGATCATTGACGAACCCACCCGAGTCCCGGATGCGACAGGACCGCAGGTGAACCACTTCCATCTTTTTCTATCCTCATGCCCTGAGGAATGCACATCAATAGTTTTTTCCAACCATCACTACCACCATCATCACCATTGTCACGTCAGACCATTCACTAGTCAGAGACCAGATTGGATCCAAACAAATATCTCCTGATTTATCGTTCCATAGAACGGTTTTTGCTTTGCGAAGGCAGACTGGGAGAGCTTTCGGTCCTACATAGCGGGAGATCCTCTCCCGTCCTTCTTCAAAGATGCTGCCCACAAAACTGCTGCCGTAATCCCAAAATGGATCATTTCTGGAATAGAGTATTTTATACGCCTAAATGAATTCCAGTAAAAAACCAGTCAGCCCTGGTTCACCCCTGAATTCGCTGCAGCTATAACTCAGCGAAACCATTATTTCAAAATTTATCGCAAAGAGCAGTGTAGCGTGTCCCTTATTTCTTTCAGAACTTCCAGCAATTGCTGTAAGAAAGTTCTGGAAAAAACAAAGTGCAGCTATGCGCGATTTGTCCAGGTCTGGGCTGAAAAGAAACACCTTGGATGTCGCGAATTCTAGAAGATATCCAACCAAATTATAAACAAACTCAAAGTAGCTGTGTCCACTAATATAAATGGCCCCGAGGTGATATCCCCGTCGACAGACAAGGCGAAGTTCTTCGTCTCGATCCTTGCCTCAGAATCAACGTTAAATGTCAAAGGCCATCCCTTCCCTAACGTCCCACGTCTCACTGAGCGCAATATCAGTATATATTGATTTCAGTAAAAGAAGTTTATAGACGTATCAAAACCCTTGACCCCCAAAAGTCGACTGGATCAGACAAAATTCCTGTTGTCTTCCTTAAGAATATCAACCCATAATTGTCCCCGATCCTAGCAAAGTTATTTAATCGCTGCTTGAAGGAGTAATATTTCCCAAAAAGCTGGAAGGTGGCAAGCGTATGCCGGGTCTTCAAGAATGCGGGCGACCGATTGTTCCATCCCATCCATTAGTCTCAGTATAATCAGTCAGCTTTATGAGGCCTTAATCAACAAGAGAGTCGTCGAGGAACATCCTCTTGCGCGACGAGCAGTATGGGTTTAGATCCATTGCTGAGTTCTAACTACCATTACACACAGAATTAGTGAGGTCCCTGACAACTCACATACCGCAAGGACCATGACATTATCTATCTCGACGGTTTTCAACAAGTTGTGCGGGGGGCGCTATTTGCTTTCCTTTCGTACCCTAGCTGCTGCCTTTGTACAATGCTGAAGATTGAGAGTCTATAGTTCCTGTATGCTACACAAGGTCTCCAGCTATAGAATCACTGGAAGATTTTTCTTTATTATAAAATCGTCCAGACAGGTAGATCCCTGAATTTAGTTATTAACGGCCAATTATCCGAAGCCCTGGAGATTAACACAATCGTCTCCCAGGGATCACTTCTTGGACCAACCTTCTTTCTGATTTACCTAAATGATCTAATTAAAATATACCCCGATCATATGTAAACGTTTATGCCGTTGATACCACGATATACGGGCGCACCTCTAAAATTCTTGACGATCAGTTATTGGCAGTTGACCTCTCTTCCAATATGACACTAACTACACCGTGGAAAAAAAACTGGCTGGTTGCATTTAATACCTCTAAAACCAAACTATCATCAGTCACGATGAACGGATGTCACCCCGAGGTGTCCCCATGCCTTCAGAGGATACTTGGCCTCAAACTCATACCCAGCCTCAAGTAAAATGATCAGTTCCCTGTACCGCTCCAGTATCACACACACCATGATATCCTCTATAAGAGCCAGATAATGACGAAAATGGAATACTGTTACAATATTTAGACAGGAGCAGCCAGACCTGAATTTCCAATCTTATTGTCTCCGAACCCTTTTTGGAGAAGAATTAATTTCCACACTCCAACCTCTTTTTCACAGACGTCATGTGGCTAATCTATCATTCGTCTATCCCTGCTACCATGGCAAGTGCTCGAACGAACTTGATTACACCAGGTCTGAGCTTCCCGTCTAGGATCCGCCATACCTCTTACGTTTTGTGCAAGCGTTAAAGAATTTACGTTACACAGGTTGTATTAGTATACAATCCTAGATTCTTTAAGTATAGATTTTACAAAAATTGATGATATAATAAAGTATGTTTATCAGAAATCCCTCGAAGTATTTCCTTCGTCAAAATTGTTATTTTCTAATTTGGGTAACATTTTATAAAATCAATGTTTGCTTTGTTCATCTGTATTACGAGCGAGTTGAAAGGGGTTTCATGTTCGTGGATGTGGGCTTATATATATATATATATATATATATATATATATATATATATATATATATATACATATATATATATATATATATATATGTATGTATATATATATATATATATATATATATATATATATATATATATATATATATATATATATAGTACAGGTAATTACACCACACCTTTGGTATATAATCCGGGTGGATCCTAGTAATATTAATTATTAAAACTGATCCACAGAGAGCTCGATGTATTTATTATAACAGAGCATGTGTAATTTTGTACAGCAAAAAAATTAAAATTACCTCAACATGGGATCGGGATAAGATAATTACACCCTCCACCAGTCGCTGACACAATCCCATTCTCATTAACAAGGCGTCTACCAGAGGACAACTGACATTGAAAATAAATTTGAAACAATGCTCGGAGACAGACACTTAGGGGCTGATGATAGCTGCGTACAGAACGGCTTGAAATAGGCTATCCCTATTTTTGTATATATATATATATATATATATATATATATATATATATAGGGTGCGATGGGTAAATTGTCGCTGTTTTATATTTTGAATTTCGCGCATGAGCGTTGTTTGTTTTTTATTTTATTTTGTGGACTGAACAGTATGGCTGGTTCCATGAGGCAACGTCTGGGAGTAAAAGAATTCACTCAGCCAGAAATTTGGAAACGGCATGCTGTACTTCTTGGCAGAGGATTTGGAAATAATGATTACGAAGGTGTTAGGATTGATGATCAATGGAATCTAATCACTCGCTGCTCTCTCGCTATTGCCATGGCAAGTGTTCTGACGAGCTACATACGTTAGTCCCAGCAGCATTGACCATTACAAGTGGGATCCGCCATGCCAAGCACACAAGGACGAATCATCTCCCTTCCCTTCGCATTCCATTCCCCTTTGTGGAAGAGGCTCCCGTGAGAATGTTTTCTCGATCAACGCAATCAACGACAGTTTCGCCTACGCAACTGTAAACTTCTCAATAACGTCCAATAAGAATACGACACTAAGTCTTCAAATACGTCGAATTATTGTTTATTAGTTTTCGAATTAATATCGGCATGATATTGAACGTTAACCTCATTAACGTCCCACCCACCATAGAGCAGACACGACATATTAAAAGCAAAAGACCTCTTATTAATCGTATAGATTATAATATTTCTGGTAACATATTACAATGTTTATAATATATTTAAATTTTATAACGTATTCTTCGATCTTTTGGTTTGTGTAGTAGAAATCTTTTTCACGCTGTCACGTGATAAAAATCTTCGCCCTGCACGTGATAACATCATCGCGTCTTTTGAATTTAAAAGGATTTTAACGTTTTTAGTTTGTAATAAAAGGTAGCAATATGATTACGCTACAAGATAATTGGCAAATGTTTGTTTAAAAAAATTTTGACTAAAAATATTGACCCTGAAGATGAACAATGATGTTCAAAAGCGCTAGGTCATCGTATGGACAATACATATTTCGAAACCATTTTCAAATAAAAAGTCTCATTAGAGAATATGAGAAAATTCAAAAGAAAATAAGCAAGACTATGTTGTCTTTAACATTCAATACTACATGTTTAAAAGAAAAGTTGCTGCCAAATTACACACACACACACACACACACATATATATATATATATATATATATATATATATATATATATATATATATAAGCTATTGATAAAACTGCTGGAGAAATAGTCAGTTCATTTTACCATTCCTGTAAGTATCTGACTCCATCTGCTCTACTTTTACAAGTGTCAGATCAGACCGAAAATGGTTTATTGCTGCCAAATATGGGTTGAAACAGCCTCAGCCCCCCTCTTTCCAGTCTTGATAGAGTTCAAAAGCTTCGTCAATGTCTTGTCGGTGTCTACCTATTTTTCACCCTACCACCCCTTTCCCCACAGACGAAACTTCCCGAACCTCTCGCTGCTCTCTTGCTATTACCATGGCATGTGTTCTGATCGATGTGGTCGTTAGTCCCAGCAGCCTTGACCATTACAAGGACGAATCATCCCCGTTTCCTTCGCATTCCCTTTGTAAGATGGAACCTGCATTCCGACATCTTCTCCCCAAGTACTGCTCCTTTGTGGAAGAGGCTCCCGCGAGTTTGTTTTCCTGATCAATAAATTCTTCACCTCTTCTTACGATCATACAGCACACAGCAGCTCTCTACCATTACTGGATTTGGGGCCTTGTATTGGCTGAACACGTGTCTAAGTATTCTTCTAGTGAGCATATAAAAGACTCTCTTTTATCTCTCGGGTGGGGCATTTTCCACATTTATATAGTCAGTTGTGTCTACTCTCTGGTTGTATATCGGTGTAGACATTGACTTGCCTTGAGACCTGATTATGGTCTTGCTGGCTGTGAAAACTCCTTGGTCAACACTGTGCAAAGCTTAAACCTAGCATATATGGGGTCACCACAATCAACTCCTCTTTGAAGGAATGTTCCCTCTTGATATCATTTCGATTAAACACCTCTGGTATTCGCTGGCGGAATTCATTTACTACAAAGCTGATAGGTCGTATATATGAATTCCACTTGAGGTCTGGGTAGTGCTTGTGTCTAATAGCCGTTCAAGGCAAGCGGCCTCCTCGAGATAAAACAGATCCACCATGATAGGTGTCTGCTCGATGGTGGTGAGACGTTAATAGGGTCAGCGTTCAAAAGAAGGTCTTCAGAATCAGTGCCCTGCCGGATGTAGTTTATCGTCATAGCCTGGACGATTATCCTATTCCAAGGATATACAGTCCCCTCCCAAATTATTGGAACGGTTCCTTTGTTTTTGTTGATCAATGAAGACATTTGGTTTAAGATCAAAAGTGTTGTGGTAAACCCTCCTGCAGTTGAATGAACCGTTTCTCTTTTCATGAATACTAACTGCGAGACTTCCTTGTAAGAGTCGTTAGGCAGTCGACACGCAGTCTTCTACTGTGTGCGACTTCTGTCGAACTCTCTCTTTTGGCAGAGAGGAACCCGAAGGGCAAAGTTTCGTCTGGGGAGGTAGACAGATCCTGAACCCGCTTATGCGGTTTCTAAGGGAATATTTTACGGTCTCGGAGAAATCCACGTTAAACTCGGCCTTGTGCCACGTACATTCCTCGTGGGGTGGTGCTGTTAAATATACCGTCGGAAGGCAGTCGGTTGGGGAACGGAGACGCAGTGTTGTTCTACTGTTCGGACGTACACCTCTATCTGCTTATTACTAACACTCTTGCTTTGTATATATATGTTATTTCAAAACACTTGTTCAACCTACCTTCGTCTTCCGTGTCTAGCTTTTTCTGGTCCCTACACAGGCCACAACACAAAGATGGTTATGAGTCGATAGGACAGAATTTCAGCTTTCTTGGTATTTAAATGTAGATCTGTTAAACAGCTTAGGACATACCACATTTTGTATCAGATCACCCTACTTTTAGGTGAGCTAAATTAAAGGAACAGATAGTTTTAAGTAAATAACATTTAATATTTGGTTGACTAACAATTGCAATAACTGCATCGAGCCTGTGACCAACTGACATCACCAAACTGTTGCATTTCTAGTTTTTGATGCTTTACTAGACATTTTACGCGGTCTCTTTTCCAGTTCTTGTTTGTCGTTTTGTTTCTTTCATTCTCCTTTTCAGGAGATGAAATGTATGCTCTGTTGGCTTAAGTTCCGGTGATTAACATGGCCAGTCTTAAACTGTCCACTTTTTCCCCTGATGAAGTCCTTTGTTGTGTTGGTAGTATGTTTTTCGTTCATATTCCTGCTGTACTATAAACTTCCTCCCGTAGAGTGAGAGACAAAATATTTCTGTAGGCCTCTGAATTCATTCTTCTGCGACCATCGTTAGTTGCACTAATCTATAAATATGAATGAACCGATTCCAGATGCAGCCATGCAAGTTCAAGCCACTCTATTGCCTCCAATATACTTCTCAGCTAAGCTTGTATGCTTGGAATTACAAACACAGCCTTTCTTTCTTTGCACTTTGACCATTTCGTGACTTCTCTGTAGAATCTAATCTTGGTCTCATCAGCCCAGAAACCATTCTTAAGGAACCTTTGACGCCCATCTTTGCACTTCCTTGCAAATTCTTACTGCTGATGAGTGGTTTGCATCTTGTGGTATGAACCCCTATATTTCGGCTCCTGAAGTCTTCTTCGAACAGTAGGTTGTGACCCCTACCCCTGCAATGTGGAGGTTGATGTCACGATTTTAATTTTCTCACAGCTCTCACAATGATTCTATCATCAACTTCTGTTGTTTTCCTTGACCGACCTGTTCTATGTCTGGTACCCAATACACCAGTAGTTTCTTTCTTTTTCAGGACATTCCAAATTGTTGTGTTGGCTATGACCAATGTCTGCCCAATGTCTCTGGTCGATTTTCCTTCTTTTCTCAGTTTCAAAACGGCTTGCTTTTCTCAAATAGACAGCTCTCTCGTCTTCACATTGGTTTATCGTTTTAACATGAACTGCAATCTTTACAGGTGAAAGCCAAGGCTAAAACCAAGAGAACCATATAATGTTTAAACAATCAATCTAAAAGGCAATATCTGGTCAACACAAAACACCTGTCAGTGACGCGTTTCAGTAGCTTTGCTCACTTGAAATATGGGTGGGTTCAAACAAAAGGTGGTATGTCCTAAGTTGTTTAACACACCTAAATATAAACAACCAGGAAATAAAAGCTGAAATTTTGAACCCTTGTTTCGTATTTATCTTTTGATCTTAAACCCAAATATCTCCACTGAACAATAAAAACAAAAGAATTGTCCTTACCATTTCAATACTCTTGGAAATAACTGCATATTGTTTGAATATGATGAGTGTCCTGGAGATGGCGATAAACTATATCCGACAGGGCACTTATAATGGCGGTGAGGAGCGTGGAATCACATCTTAATTGCTGTTGTTCCTAGGTCATCCCTGACCCGGGGTGGTAGCAACTGTCAGTGTAAACGCCCGATCTCGTGTCAAAATACTATGAAAGCATAAAAATATGTTTTTATAGAAAAAATTCCAGCAATAGACTTTAATAGTAAAAAAAAAAACTAGCCTTTGTTTTTAATTGTAAAAAATATCAACAATAGATTTTAATTGTACAAAAATTCTCGCAATAGCTTTTTAATAGTAAAATAAAATTCTAGCAATGGATTTTAACAGTAAAAAAAAAATCTCAGGAATAGATTTTAATAGCAAATACATATCTAGCAGTAAATTTTAAGAGGAAAATCAATTCTAGCAATAGATTTTAATAGTAAATAATTATATCGGCAATATATTTTAAAAGCAAAAAAATAAATCTAGCAGTACCTTTTAATAGGAAGATCATTTCAAGGAATATGTTTAATAGTAAAACAAAAATCTAGCCCTAAATTTTAATAGGAAAATTAATTCTAGCAATAGATTTTAATAGTAGATAAAAATTCCAGCAATATATTTTAATAGCAAAAATTAAATCTAGCAGTAAATTTTAATAGGAAAATAATTTCAAGCAATAGATTTTAATAGTAAACAGATATCCCAGCAATTGATATTAATAGCAAA
>OZ038501.1:71612688-71615188 GCA_964036315.1 Acanthosepion esculentum
CTTTCAAAACTGTATTGCTGGTAATATTTTTTTTTTCAAAAACGTATTGCTGATAATAAATTTTTACAAAGTATTTCTGGTATTAAAAACTATTTTTACACTTTCATAGTGTTTTGACCCCAGATTCGAGGTTAACTATTTGCCCAAAGTTGGGACCCTAACAGCTGCTACCACCCTGGGTCAAGGTGGACCTGCGAACAACAGCAATTAAGATGTGGTTCCACGCTTCTCAAAACCTCCTGATCAGAGGCCTTGCTGCTGGAAGTATTTTATCGTCTTACCCAGGACGCGGATGTAGTTTATCGTCATACCCAGGACGTGATATGTTACGTCTTGAAGAACCAAGACAAATATATATATATATAAAGAGAAAGAGGAAATACTTACAGTCTGTCTTTTACCAAATAGATTTGGTTACAAATAAATCCCGTATTTTTCGCGAGAACCAATTTCATATTCGATTCCATAATAACTATGTAAATAGAAATCATGTCTATGAATAAATTTGGTTTGTTGCCGTTTTCATGTGGATTCGGGCAAATCTTTTACTGATCTGTGGAAAAATATACGATAATTTTTCGCACATCAAATTAATGCAAAATTATGTAATAAAAAAGAAATTCAAATGTTTCTAATCAAATATTCAAGAGCATGCAAGACAAATCCGACACAATTTCTAAACACACTTCTACAAAAAAAAAAACCAAATTAATTAAAATAAATGTGCGGGTGGTTAGCATCGCGGAATGGAGGAGCAGGGTTCGAATTTTAGTCTAGTTCGTTACAGTCACTTATGTACAAATACCATTGGCAAAGTGTAAATCCATATCTTCTCGGCGCCACCACTTTGGTTGCTTTGTTTAGTTTTACGGCATATCAACCTCATTCGGTTATTTAATGCCGAGAAGATTTTCATTGCCGGTAATATTTTTTATATTTTTATATATATATATATATATATATATATATATATATATATATATATATATATATATATATATATATATATATATATATATATATATTGGTTTGTTTTGTTTTACGGCATATCAACCACAGTGTGTTATTTAATGCCGGCAAGATTTTTATTTCTGGTAATATATTTTCTTAAAAAATTTATAACTGCTAATTTTTTAAAAAAAATGCATTCCTGGTATTAATTTTTTTTTACAAAGTATTTCTGGTATTAAAACCTATTTTTACACATTAATAACGTTTTCAGCAAGGGTTGTGGGGGTAACTATTTGCCCATAGCTGGGACCCTAACAGGTGCTACCACCCCGGGTCAGGGTAGACCTGGGAACACCAGCAATTAAGAGTTGGTTCTACGCTACTCAAACCTGCTGATCAGAGGCCTTGCTGTTGGACGTAGTCTATCGTCATACCCAGGACGGACCCCCACTTTAGCTAGGTGTTAAATAGTAAGACTTTAATTTGGTAAAATATCACACATTATTCTAATATTAACAGGATTTAAGATTAACATTTTCACCTGGAGTATAAGACGGCCACCTATTTTGGGGGTATTTTTTTTAAGGTTAAAATGTCATCTTATACGCCGACACATCCTATATATATATATATATATATATATGTATATATATATGTGTGTGTGTGTGTGCGTGTGTGTGTGTGTGTGTCTGTGTGTGTGCGTGTGTGTGTGTGTGTGTGTGTATTATAACTTTCTGTTGTAAAGTTATTGTTATACCACACCCTCAGAGTTGGTATAACGTAATTCGTTAACGTATTCTCTATGCACAATGCTTAGGCTTTTCCCGTAACACCTTTATAGTTAGTAGGAATTGGACTGGTGTCTACTCATTCCCCCCACTGAAATGAGTTGACACACGGTCGAGATTATTGTGAGGAACCTGAGCGATTCCACCCGGACCGCTGGCAGAAATATTGTTAACGTAACATTCACACACGAAGGGAAGAATAATTCTTACAAACGACGGGAAAAAATGTAACGCACAAAGGGTTGATAAATTGTCAAAAAAAGAAACAAATCTGCTACAATAATATACAATTATTATCAGTTTGAAAATCAGAAAGAGTTTATCAGAGGCGTTTATCTGAGAACGTAAATTTGCTTGTGTCTGTAATAGGGTTTCATCTAGCCGTTCGCAAGGACTGCTTGCTAAAAGTACCGTATTTCGCTGCTTATTAGACGTTCCGATGCATACATATATATATATATATATGTATATATATATAAATTTCGTATATATATATATATATATATATATATATATATATATATATATATATATATATATATATATATATATATAAAGCGTCAGTGCTGTTCGATCGAAAGACATTTGGTGACATATATCGTATATTTTACATATATGGCATATATATATATATATATATATATATATATATATATTTCGTATATACATATATATATATATTACATACATATATATATATATATATATGGTATATATATACATATATATATGTGGTATATATATATATATATATATATATA
>OZ038501.1:71622688-71642688 GCA_964036315.1 Acanthosepion esculentum
CTCCATCCTATTCACCCTCATCTTCTTCTTCCCATTATTATTATTATTATTATTATTATTATTATTATTATTATTATTATTATTATTCACCTCTGCCTTTTCCTTCTTCTTTATCCTCATCTTCTTCATTTTCTACTTCTCCATCCTATTCACCATCATCTTCTTCTTCCTATTATTATTATTATTATTATTATTATTATTATTATTATCATTATTATTATTATTATTCACCTCTGCCTTTTCCTTCTTCTTTATCCTCATCTTCTTCATTTTCTACTTCTCCATCCTATTCACCATCATCTTCTTCTTCCCATTATTATTATTATTATTATTATTATTATTATTATTATTATTATTATTATTCACCTCTGCCTTTTCCTTCTTCTTTATCCTCATCTTCTTCATTTTCTACTTCTCCATCCTATTCACCCTCATCTTCTTCTTCCCATTATTATTATTATTATTATTATTATTATTATTATTATTATTATTATTATTATTATTCACCTCTGCCTTTTCCTTCTTCTTTATCCTCATCTTCTTCATTTTCTACTTCTCCATCCTATTCACCCTCATCTTCTTCTTCCCATTATTATTATTATTATTATTATTATTATTATTATTATTATTATTATTATTATTATTCACCTCTGCCTTTTCCTTCTTCTTTATCCTCATCTTCTTCATTTTCTACTTCTCCATCCTATTCACCATCATCTTCTTCTTCCCATTATTATTATTATTATTATTATTATTATTATTATTATTATTATTATTATTATTATTCACCTCTGCCTTTTCCTTCTTCTTTATCCTCATCTTCTTCATTTTCTACTTCTCCATCCTATTCACCATCATCTTCTTCTTCCCATTATTATTATTATTATTATTATTATTATTATTATTATTATTATTATTATTCACCTCTGCCTTTTCCTTCTTCTTTATCCTCATCTTCTTCATTTTCTACTTCTCCATCCTATTCACCATCATCTTCTTCTTCCCATTATTATTATTATTATTATTATTATTATTATTATTATTATTATTATTATTCACCTCTGCCTTTTCCTTCTTCTTTATCCTCATCTTCTTCATTTTCTACTTCTCCATCCTATTCACCCTCATCTTCTTCTTCCCATTATTATTATTATTATTATTATTATTATTATTATTATTATTATTATTATTATTATTCACCTCTGCCTTTTCCTTCTTCTTTATCCTCATCTTCTTCATTTTCTACTTCTCCATCCTATTCACCCTCATCTTCTTCTTCCCATTATTATTATTATTATTATTATTATTATTATTATTATTATTATTATTATTCACCTCTGCCTTTTCCTTCTTCTTTATCCTCATCTTCTTCATTTTCTACTTCTCCATCCTATTCACCATCATCTTCTTCTTCCCATTATTATTATTATTATTATTATTATTATTATTATTATTATTATTATTATTCACCTCTGCCTTTTCCTTCTTCTTTATCCTCATCTTCTTCATTTTCTACTTCTCCATCCTATTCACCCTCATCTTCTTCTTCCCATTATTATTATTATTATTATTATTATTATTATTATTATTATTATTATTATTATTCACCTCTGCCTTTTCCTTCTTCTTTATCCTCATCTTCTTCATTTTCTACTTCTCCATCCTATTCACCATCATCTTCTTCTTCCCATTATTATTATTATTATTATTATTATTATTATTATTATTATTATTATTATTATTCACCTCTGCCTTTTCCTTCTTCTTTATCCTCATCTTCTTCATTTTCTACTTCTCCATCCTATTCACCCTCATCTTCTTCTTCCCATTATTATTATTATTATTATTATTATTATTATTATTATTATTATTATTATTATTCACCTCTGCCTTTTCCTTCTTCTTTATCCTCATCTTCTTCATTTTCTACTTCTCCATCCTATTCACCATCATCTTCTTCTTCCCATTATTATTATTATTATTATTATTATTATTATTATTATTATTATTATTATTATTCACCTCTGCCTTTTCCTTCTTCTTTATCCTCATCTTCTTCATTTTCTACTTCTCCATCCTATTCACCCTCATCTTCTTCTTCCCATTATTATTATTATTATTATTATTATTATTATTATTATTATTATTATTATTATTCCCCTCGGCCTTTTCCTTCTTCTTTATCCTCATCTTCTTCATTTTCTACTTCTCCATCCTATTCACCATCATCTTCTTCTTCCCATTATTATCATTATCATTATTATTATTATTATTATTATTATTATTATTATTATTATTATTATTATTATTTACCTCTGCCTTTTCCTTCTTCTTTATCCTCATCTTCTTCATTTTCTACTTCTCCATCCTATTCACCATCTTCTTCTTCCCATTATTATTATTATTATTATTATTATTATTATTATTATTATTATTATTATTCACCTCGGCCTCTTCCTTCTTCTTTATCCTCACGTTCATGTTAGTAGTAGTAGTAGTAGTAGTAGTAGAAGAATTGATAGTAGTATGTACTTACGCTTCTCTTTTTCTTTATCCTCAACTTTTTCCTTATCTACTTCTCCATCATCATCATCATCATCATCATCATCATCATCATCATCAACAACATCATCATCATCATCATCATCATCATCGTATTATTATTATTATTATTATTAGTAGTAGTAGTAGTAGTAGTAGTAGTAGTCACTTCTGCCTTTTCTTTCTTTATCCAGATCTTAATTTTTTACTTCCCCATCCTATTTACCATCATCTTCTTCTTCCTATTCTTCTTCTTATTGGTAGTAGTAATATTAGTAGAATTAGCAGTGGTCACCTCTACCTTTTCCGTCTTCCTTCACCCACATTTTCTTCAGCAACCACGTCTTTTCTTCTGAATATTATTATTATTATTATTATTATTAATATTATTATTATTCACTTCCGCCGTTTTTTTTTCTTCTTCTTTCTCTTTCCAGACTTCATTTTCTTCTTCTCCATCCCATTCACTTTCATCTTCGTTTTTTTAATTATTATTATTATTATTATTATTATTATTATTATTATTATTATTATTATTATTATTATTCACCTCTGCCTTTTCCTCCTTCTTTATCCTCATCTTCTTCATTTTCTACTTCTCCATCCTATTCACCATCATTTTCTTCTTCCCATTTCCTTATTATTATTTTTTTTTTTTATTATTATTATTATTATTATTTACCTCTGCTTTCGTTTTATGTTTGTCTTTATATATTTTCTTCTACATCTTTCTACGATTCGCCATCATCTTTAGAAACAGAAATTGTAAAATTCTTCTTTCTCGTCATTCTTTTATGTTCTGTATTATTTATAATTTTAATCTCCATCAGATAATTATTTAATGAAGACTGAAATTGTCCAATCTTATTATTCGTGACAATAAGAATGTTAGACTTAGCATTACTTTGTTTGTGTTCTTTCTACGACCATCATCATCATTATTATTCCGATCGTTAATATTGTTATTGCCATGGAACCATGGGAGTCTGTCTTTGGCCAGGCAACATAAAAGGTACAGTTCGACGCTCCGCCGCCAATATATCGAAGACAATGGCCGACCGGAGCATGTGACTTGAAGCGCATGCGCAATGCCGGCGTATTGACAGGCATGCGCAGTAGGGGTTCGAGTAACACTTTTCAAGCACGCGCACAAGAGGCGTGTTGCTCGGGGCTTGGCAAGATTAAATATATCATGTGGCGAAGGTGTCGTCATTCGTTTATATACACGCGATATTTGTTCCTTGTGACAGTAGATAAATGGAGACAGGTTTACTCACACACACACACACACACACACACACACACACACACACACACACACACATATACATATATATATATATATATATATATATATATATATATATATATATATATATATATATATATATATATATATATATATATACGTTTAACCAGTTGGTGACTGGAAGGGATAATTCCGAGGAGGATATAAAGCCATGGAGAGCTCAATGTAGACTACAGTGCATTATAATGATAATAAGAAGAACGGATATTTTAATTATCCATTTCGCTTTTTATTTCATGACCACCGAGATGTTCAACTCATCAGAACGAAAACCTGCTCCGCGAATGGGGAAAGTACACCGGACTGTCACATTAGATTAGTAGTAGGGAGTGAAGATAAAAGAGAAGGGATGGGTAAAGGACTAAGAGATTAGTGGTTAGTAGCAGTCGGTTCACCCAGCCAAGAATTTACTCTATACATTTTAGATTTTAATTTTTGGTTGTGTTTTACATTGACCGATACCGTTTACTGTTTTTAGGCAAGACAAATCAGGTCGATTCAAATTAATTTAATGAAAGAGTTCTTAAGCCAAATAAAGGCCGGTATTTGTCTTGCCTAAATATAGATACAAATATTTACCGGCCTTAATAATGTTGACGTCATTTGTTTACATTGGGGATACACATCGAGCAGAGATGAATGTATGAGAGAAAATCATGGAGAATTGTAGTTTAAAAACAGTAAAATCGACCTTGCTAACCGAAACTCTCCTCTGTGGCGAAATCGGTAAAAGCAGGTCAGGCGATATGTCTCTTCCGTATAGGATACAGCTTCGATTTCTCGGACATTCGGGCCGGTAAATGTTGTTAATACTGTTTATTATAAACAGAGCATTTACTTAAATATTTGTATCTATAAAAAGAATGTATAAATATAAAAATGTCTTTAAATAATTGTCGGACTTTGTCCATTTCATAATGTGTGACGTCATTTGTTTACATTCGATGCGCCATGAGCAGTTATGAATGTACGTGAGAGATTCATGGATGATTGAAGTTTATAAGCAGTAAATTCGACCTTGCCAACTTGTGGCCGAATCGGTTAAAAGGCAGGTCAGGCTATATGATGGTTTCGTATAGGATACAGGTTCGAATCCTGTCGGAGGACGAATATTTTCTATGATAATTTCTCGGACATTTATGTTGTTTAATACTGTTTATTATAAACAGAGCATTTACTTAAATACTTGTATCTATAGAACGTATAAACATAAAAAAATGTCTAAAGATATATATTGTGTATTTTCTACAGTAAGGTTCGCCCTGTACAAGACCAGGGAGGCACTCGATGTTGAGGGTTACGTAAAGAGGCAATTTGTGAGGTTAGAAGAAGATAACCGTTAACCCTCAATTTTACCAGGTTAAGATTGTAGTAATCGGGGGACCATCCTTTTGGGAGTTTGTACAAAAAAGAACTTGCTCGCCAGGAGAAGCTGTACGAGTGGAGTTTACTTCTCACGGATGGAATACGGAGGGAGTGCGGGTGGTTTTTAACTATGTAATTGGCATGGCTTGTCCTTGCCGTGAAAGTTTGAACTGGCGGAACTATGGAATTGAGTTCGTCCGAGCGGTGAATGATTGGGCAGCAACCCCTTTTTTATACACGTTTCATTTAAAACGACTGAGAATCTAAGTTACTTGTTTAATTTTTATTGTGTCCTTGTCGTGTCCTTTTTTACTGGAGTTAAATTATGCAGAATTTGGCTGAATATTCTGTATACCCGAGGACTTTCAGACTCAACACGGAGGCCGAGACCAAGTGTCTTGAGGAGATAGCGCTGCCGTGGGGCAAGAGGGTGTCCGCTGGAAAACCCTATGTCTGGCAACAGGACTATGAAATATGCCACACAAGCAGGAGAACACAGGTATGGGTGTCAGGCAATTTTTGCGATCACACCACTCCTTACATTTGGCCACCTAACTCCCCAGACTGAAAACGCCTTGATTATTATGTATAGGGCGCACCAACAAAACTCTTTGTAACACCAAAGATGAACTGAAGGCAAGGATTAGGGCAGCATTCACCAACTTAAACAAGGAGACCATCCAGGAGAGTTGCAGGAGATTCCGAAGTCGTCTGGAGGCAGTCGTTGAAGCCAATTGCGATTGTATTGAAGATGTGTACTCTTTAGTGTTTCAAGATATATTTTGTGTAATTTTGGTGAATGAATCTGTTACAATGAAATACCAGTACAGTGTAACCCGGATATAAGAGACCCGGATATAAGAGAGGTTTTCTCTGGTCCCAAATTAGAGCCTGTGTTAATGTATATATAACAGACCAAACCCGGATATAAGAGAAACCCGGATATAAGAGAAACGCGGATATAAGAGAAACCCGGATATAAGATACTTCTTCTCCGGTCCCGACAACTCTCTTATATCCGGGTTACACTGTACTATATTCATTTTTTCCGTAATTTAGACGACAATTTATTTATCGCATCCTGTATAATTAAATAAACGTAATCCTCCTTTTAAGTTGCATAACATAACCAGTCAGCGTTCTGTTCCACGTAAATGGCCATTGGTTATTTGGTGACATCGAGCGGGCTCCGGGAAAGTGCTTCTTAGTTGAGTTGCCGGATCGGCGAGCAGAGACTCTGAAAGAGATGATTGTGCTGCATATTCAGCCTAGAAGACATCTTGTTTCAGATGGTTGGAATGCTAATATGCTGCAACCGAGGATATCGACCGCGCGATTTAGTCTCATGACGTTCTTATTCATCAGCTACATTTCATGTCGTCTGCTGTACAAAAAAAACAGCCGCGCGTTTCTAGCCTTTATTTGTTACGTAGTCCACCATTACCCGTTGTAATAATGCTTAATGTTAATAAATGTATATACCTTGGTCTGATTGATTTTACGCCGTTCAATGAATAGCAGCTTATCTTACACCACTTAAGTTGAGGTTTCCCAAAATAACACATATCCATGCCATGGCTTGGCTGCGTGAATGAAGATGTGTGGGTCTTTCGCACGTCCGATAGTGGGAGTAGAGATGTTCGACTATACTCCGATTCAGACTACTCCCCGGTCTTTTGAACCGAAGAAGCTTTTTTTTTTTTCTCTTTCATTTTCAGTGGCCCCTTTGCATCTTGGTGGCATTATCAGCTTGCTTGAGTTGGTGCCTCTTACTCTCTAACCCTCTACATCGAGTGGCTCTTGGGCCTTGTACCGTATGAACATCATTGTCAAAAATAATAGAATAAAATAAATGAATAAACTGATATCCTATTCAAAGTATACATTGAAAGTCTCACCGATGAAAATCTGATAATAATAATAACAGGAAGACATAAAAAATTCTCATAATTTTTACGGCATGTACAAGTTTTTATTGTAAAGGAATTGGGGGATCGATTTTGAAGGCAATTACGTAAATACCGGCTTCCCTTATTATTCCATATTAATATACAGGATGAAGAAAACGAATAAATATTTAAAGATTCTCATAATATTAAGGACAGTAAAACGATCTTCATTTTTGACAGCATCACTAAATAATATACATGCAATTATATAAGGTCGCTCATTCCGATATGTACGCAATTCGGGGGTTGTTATAGGAAGTCCAAAAGTAAGTATAATTTGGGGTGAAAACATATATATATATATATATATATATATATATGTGTGTGTGTGTGTGTGTGTCATTCGCAGACAGTACTGTTTCGCTGTATCACAGCTCCTCAGTGCGACTAGACTTCCGAATTCCTCAAGCCAGGATTGAAACACAACTAATTTGGTGTCAGCCAGAGCTATCTTCACTCGGTAGAGTTACACAACTAAATCTAGCGTATTGTTTTTACAAATGTAAACAAATGCCCATCAGCCAAAGTGCTCCATTCATTTTACTGAAGAGCTTTGCATTAGTGCAGGTGGCTGTTGTGTATAGAATTAGCTTATCACTCAACAGTGCTCAACTGAAATGTATTTTCAAGAGCTAAATTATGTCATTCACAGACAGTACTGTTTCGCTGTATCACAGCTCCTCAGTGCGACTAGACCTCCGAATGCCTCAAGCCAGGATTGAAACATATATATATATTATGAAATGGACAAAGTCCGACAATTATTTTGAGACATTTTTATGTTTATACATTCTTGTTTATAGATACAAATATTTAAGTAAATGCTCTGTTTATGATAAAAAATGTCTTAAAATAATTGTCGGACTTTGTGCATTTCATAATGTGTGACGTCTTTTGTTTATATTTGGATACGCAGCGAGCAGATATGAATGTACGAGAGAAAATTATGGAGAATTGTAGTTTAAAAACAGTAAAATCGACCTCGCTAGCCGAACGCACCTCTGTGGCGAAATCGGTAAAAGCACGTCAGGCTATATAACGGTTCCGTGTAGGATACAGGTTCGATTCCTGTCGAAGGACACATATTTTCTATGATAATTTCTCGGACATTCAGGCCGGTAAATGTTGTTAATACTGTTTATTATAAACAGAGCATTCATTAAATATTTGTATCTATAAAAAGAATGTATAAACATAAAAATCCGATTATTATAAATAGAACAGTAGTTCTAGAGACTGGAGTAGTTTAGCAGTGTAGTGCAGTGCAGAGTGAGACTTCTGTAGTGATCAGTTACACTTCCGTTTCTCGACCGGAAGATACCGCTGGACTTTATTACTATTACTTATTGTTACTACTAACCTGCGTTCGTTCTACTACTAATCTCTCTGATGTAAATACCTCTCTGAATATACCAGTATTTTTCCCTACGACTGTGTTTGTTCGTTATTACCATATACTCACGTGGAAACACTCAACATCTCAACAGTGGCGACGAAGGATGTCGCCTCTAAGTGTTGACTTCTATGTTCACTTTTATATTTACACACGCTCTATCTCTGATATTGAGCACTTTACCCCATAAATGTAGCACACTTTAAGACTATATTTCTTTATATATATATATATATATATATATGATAAAACAGAGTTTAAGTTATGCTAGAATTTTAGCTCAGTATCAAGTATAGAGCGTATGTTTATATATAATATAAACATATGTCAACGGTTATAGGAGAATTGCCCTCTGGAAAATTAACTTCTGACGATTGCCTCATTAGACAACTGACCTCAGAACAATCGAAATGCGTCGGCTAAGAGCAGTTTATATATATATATATATATATATATATATATATATATATATATATATATATATATATATATACATATATATATATTGGTTAAAAGCCAGCCTATTGGGCAGCATTTAAGCTAGCTCCTGCGGATGGTTCTTGATTGGGCTTTCATCACGTTAGGTAGGGAGGATTAGATGCGATAGGCAATAATAATCTACAGAACTCAAAATTGTTCGGTGTATTTAAGTATTGCATCTAATATTTAAGCTTACCTTTTAAAAGTTCAACGATAATTCTTCTGCCACCACTAAACTTAAAGGCAAATGATATACATAGGTCCTTACTTTCAGTACAAACAATTATTTTGATTTCATGCGTGACTTTCGCTGGATTTCGCAATCAATTTCGATTATCCCCGAATGTATTTCCAAGTTATAAAAATTGATATCGTGCAAAAATATACGTCGCAAAAAAATCACGTAAAAAATCGCCAAAAGTCACAGTAATGAAAATTTCGGAATCCAAAATTTCAGAGATTACGGGTCCATATCCGGCCCTGAATGTTTTTAATTTGCTCGCGGAGACGGACTGAATCCAAAAAGGTATGTTATGTTGGGTTACTGCCACTAGGAGTCAAGCTGAAAAGTGTGACGCACGTATACATTGACATTCGCATTTATATATACAGGGTGACACAAAAAAAGGGAATTTTTTAAGTGCGTGTTGCCAGACATGAGCAAGTGGCAACACTGCGAGACAGTGACCTTGAGCAAGTACACATTTCGCCATTTTAGCGACGAGAATTGTTCGATAACCGTGTGATCTCAAGATTCAGTAACATTGCCTGGCCCCCTAGATCGCCAGATTTATCCGTTTGTGATTTTTTTTTGTGGGACTATCTCAAGAGTAAAGTTTACACAACTCGACCAAGAACTCTGGATGAGTTAAAACAGAGAATTCAAGATGAAATTCACAGTATCCCAGCTGAGATGTTGCAGCAGTCAATGAGGAATCACAACAGCAGATTTCAAGAATGCATTCGTACAGGAGGACGCCCTCTACAGGACGTAATTTTTAAAAAATGAAAAATTCCACCATTGTTTATTAAATGGCATGTTTTAAGGTTTCAATTACTATGAATTAAATATTTTTCTTCCATCACTCTTGGTTTTATTGGATTGTTAAATCATTTCTCGTTTTTTTTGGTCACCCTATAATAGCACAGCTGTTTGCATGTCAATGAAGCTTTAGATAATTCAATTTAGACCAGGCGGTCGTAAGATTTCAATTGGGGTTTCCATCTCCTAGAAAATTCAACAATATGAAGACTGCTCTCTCCCTAACATCGCGAGATCGAAGTGTCGGTTCTGAAGTCACTTCAGAAAGGGTGTGAAAACGGCTCTCCACAACTTTTTGCTCTTTGTATGATTAAGAATATGTGTCCCTATTCTCCCCCACTCTCGTTTGTGTCATCCATTTAAAATATATATTTAGCCAGATTATTCACCGTTTTTCATTGTCCTTGTGAGTGTCAAACTCTCCAATGCCTTTTTCCCCTCACTGTGTGTCCGAGACATTTCAGCTGTTATTTGTTTCGGATTCTAAGAGCAACATTTTTTTCTGTTTTCCTTAAAACCGCTTCGTTTCTCCCACGTTTCTCGCCACGGTCTTCTCAGCTTTCTTTTGTATAATCTTTCTATTCTTTTTTATGAACCATATCCTTTCAGGACGTAGACGATCATGGCTCTCCACTTCTCCCTCTATCTCTTGCAGCTCTCAACAAGTTCCTTCCCTCTGTTTCCTTCCCCAGACCACGTTCTATCATCCACTTGCTTAAGGCCGCTATGTATGTCACGCGCTGTTTTTCCCCTGTCCCTCTTTCTCTATATTAGTCACGTGAGTATCAGATTCTCCAGGCCCCCTTCCTCATTATGTGTCCCATAAACTTCAGCTGCCTCTGCCTGATATCAAGCATAAACCTCCTCCTTCTTTGCAACATTACTAAGACATTATCGTTGTTCACACGCTCGGTCCATGATATCCTTATCATCCTTCATAGAACCATATCTCCGTCGCCTCGAGTCTCTTCTTCATCTTGAGGAGACCGTCCAACATTCGCTGCCGTAAGGAAGGACAGATGTCACGTAATAGTTCAGTATTCTTTTCTTTGTTACCAAAGATATCCTCCTGTCTCGCATTACTCTGCCCGGCTTTTGGAATGTGTCTTTGTCCATCCTAATACACCTAGGAATCTCAGTGTCGCACTTACCGTCCTCTGTCAAGACGCTTCCCAGGTATTTAAACTTCCGCGTCTGCTTGATTCTAGTGTTCCCGACCTTCAGATCGCATTTCGAGCTCATCGTCTTACTGACGACAATGAACTCCGTTGTTAACCATGATTTGTCTTGTGATTGATAGTGAAGTGCTTTCCCGTTGCCTTCTCCACGGTTGTTTATGGAGACACCACCTCTAGTTAGCTGGCCGTTGATTCAGTGAGTTCCTCCGCCATTTGCTAGGTCTTGTTTTTCGTCCTACTGGCTTGTTAACGAGTGCCTCACTCGGAACCCAGAGTGGGGCAGTCGGTTTAGTCGCCGACATTTCGAATGGAATACTTAACGAAAGGTGAGGGGTAAAAAAAAAAGAGAAACTTCTAATTACAAAAAAAAACAAAATAAAGTTTTAACTTAATTAAACTCCTCTTGCCCCTTACTAAAATTCTAACGAAGTGGGACATTAAATTCACTTCACTTAGAGGAGGAAAAAATTGAAAAACAAGAAAAGTAAAATAAATAGTAGCTGCAAACAAATAAATGGGAAGAGAAAAAGGAGAAAAATTCCCCATATTTGAATCCCAAACCATGTGTGTGTGTATGGGGGGGGGTAATCTGAAAGTTTAAATCGAAAAAAAAATCACTTCCCGAATGTCCATGCGTTTCTTCTCGACGAACTTATAGACAAACTTAATAGAAAACTTAAGACGAAGTGGATTAAATTCAGTACCTTAAGAAATAGGACAGTGGTGGAAACTAAACTAAAACAATTAGTAATAGCGAAAGAACAGATTAATACTTAAGTAAATTAGTAATTTGGAAACCCACCACACACACACAAAAACAAAGAAAAAGAAGAAAAAAATGCCTTATATATATATATATATATATATATATATATATATATATATATATATATATATATATATATATATATATATATATATATATATATATCATCGACTCTCCCGTCGAATTCGTCGTATGAAGGTCAAGCGTATCAGTGGGTGCATATATGAGGAAGGGGGCTGGAGAATCTGATACTCACGTGACGAATATATATATATATATATATATATATCGTAATATTATCCGTTTACATATAAGGAAATATTCGGCATTCATTGGCCGAGCAACTGGTGCCACTGTCAGTTGAAATGTATAACATTTTTATATTAAAAGAATTTTTCATAAATTTTGTCAGTAGCTATTAACGGTCTTTTCAATAAAACGCTGGAGTAACGGATAGCGGCTCGGATTGAGGAACCGGGGAGCCGAGTTCGAATTCCAGGCGAGTTCATTGCATTCACTTAAGTGCTAACACTCTTGGGAAAGATATGAATCCACCTCTTCTGTCCCCAGCTACGGGTTAACAGCAGGAAAGGCTGGGCTCTAGAACCATGATTGGCAACCATTATAGGAGAAGGAAAACGCTGAATTCAAACCTACTGCTGTCTTGTAGGTCTTGCCTGGGAGGAGGGTAAATGTAACCTGAACATCCTTGGTTTAAAAGGATCCAGCAGGCCATTGGTCTATTCTACCTTGAATGTCATCATGAACCACAATTGTGAGATTGTGGGGAGTGATGATCACAGCCGCGGAAATTGTACTATCTCAATAAATGACGATGAATGAATGTGGAATATATCATTATTTCCTCTTTGTGTTACATGTGCTATCCTAGTTGTTGCTGTTTTTGAAAGTCCTAACTTTCTGTTATTTGATACAGTTTTTTTTTGTAGCAATTTACGGCGTTGGCTGAAACTACACCTAGCGCGGCCTATTACATGTTCGGTTTCCTTATCCCTAGACTGAATTTTCTATAGAACTGATTCATACACCGAAAAATTTGAAGTGCTTAGTATTTACTATGATGACCATATCTAATTCCCGTGAACAACAGGACAAAAACGTGAAATGCGCAAGTAGATTTCAATCTTCCAGGACAGTGGAAAGAAGCTTTGGCTGGAGCCGGTTACTTGACCCAAAGGGTTGTGAATTCAATACCTGGCTACGGCACTTGTGAGTAAAAACTTGTAGAGTTGAGTTAAATAGAGATACCTGAGACATCCGGACCCCGGTGGACGAAATAAAGGGTTCAGTTCGAAATTCCAATCCTCTGAAGAAGGCCGGGGCGTACAACGGTCGAAACATCGTGAATGTGGCAATGAAGATGGGGACAACAGTCCGAACAATGTAAATAATTCCAGGGGACCGCAGAAAAATTAGAAAGAAATCGGAATGGAGGATGAATATATGAGCTTCGTCAGGGAACTGAAGAATTTATGCGAATTTATGATAGTCGGCTCCACAAGGCAGTTGTTAGTTGGCGAAAGCTGCCTGAGTGGAACTCACATCGGCCCAGTAGAATACGAAGGGAATGAGAGTGGTTCGCTACAATGGGCGTGGCAGGGTGGGTCCTAGCTGCGAAGCTTGGAACTGGTGGAACTAAGGTATGTTGCCCGTCTGAACAATTTCCACGAAAAGGGATTGTTGGGTGAAAAATATTTATCACCTTCAAGGAGGCGAGGTCGCTTTTGGACTCTATCTAGACTGGAAAGTAAAGACTGGGCTGCCCCTACCCATATATGGCTGCTGAACTCCATTTTACGTTGATCTGGTTCTTGTACAGGATAGCAGGACGAGTCAGGTACATGGACTCGAACATACTCAAGGCCAGAGAACCACTCGAGGTAGAGGGATACATGTTAAGAGGCGCAGCTTATGCAGATACGTGGGGAAGATAAAGGTTAACCCTAGATTTGAACAGGTTACGATTGTAGTAATCGAGGAATTATCCCCTTGGGAGTCGGTTCCACAACGCCGTGGTTCGTTGGGGGAAGCTGGTTGAGTGGTATTTACAACCCCCCCCCAATAGAACCCGAAGGTAATGAGCGTGGTTCGTTACATTGGGCGTGGCAGGGTGGGTCTTAGCCGTGAAGGTTAGAACTGATGGAACTAAAGAAGGTAGTTTGTCCGAGCACTTCCCACGGAAATAGCGATCTGCTGAAAGTCCTCAAATAGTGTGGTTTCTGTTATTTGGTACAGACTTTTGCTTGTGATTCTATAGCACTTGTTGACAATATTCAAAAAGTGTGGTATTCACCAAGACCTACAGGTGTCATTCGTTAAAAACCATTTTTAACCATTGATCGTAGAAATCGGTTGTATAAAACTGGCAGTTTAGATATTTCTGAACGGGTTTAAATCCCATACATGACATTGATATGAAATTCTTGATCTGAGGAGGCTATTTAAGAATAATGTTTAATATTTTGGTTTTGTAGCAATGTGCGGTATTGGGCGAAACTACCCCTAGTGCAGCCTATTCTAACTTCAATTTCCTTATCTCCTATACTAAATTTGTTATAAGCGATCCATATACCGAGGTATCTACTAAGTCCAGGATTCCCCATTGGCGGCCATAATTTTAACAACATAAGATACGAAGATGACAGCAGACACGGAAAGAAACATCTCCTACAGAAGGTACCGAAGGAGAGCGAGGTGAAGGGACTAAGCATAAACTACAAGAAGACAGAATGCATGGTCATCAGTAAAAGATTAACCCGAAATGCGGTGGACAGGACGGGGACAATAAAATCAAACAGCTGCGGAAATATAAATATCTGGGAAGGGATCTGATAGAGAACGGTAAGTGCGGCGCTGACATCCGCAGACGTATTGGGATGGCCAAAGACGGATTCCAAGAGCTGGGTAGAGTATTACAAAACAGGAGGATTTCGTTGGTAATAAAGAAAAGAGTACTCTACTGCTACATAATATGTCTTCCTTTACGGCAGGGAATGATGTACAGTCTCCTCAAAGATTAAGAAGCTCGAAGGTATGGTTCTACAGAAGGATGCTGGGGATGTTATGGACCAAGCGTGTGAGCAGTGATGAGGTTTTGGAGAGGATGCAAACAAGGAGGACGCTTATACTTAACATCAGGAAGGGGCAGATGAAATTTCTGGCACACATAATGAGAAAGGAAGGCTTGAAGAATCTGATACTCACAGGGCGGATAAATGAAAACTATAATCTTCAAAAATTTAAATGTAATGTCGAACGACATCTTCTGATGCCTTGATCTTGATTCCCGACCTTCTGTTTATCCTTTCGACAAACACCTCTCTTACTGTCACTCTCCTTGGGTGCTAGTGGCACTCCCGCCTTTCTTGGGGGTGAAATGATTTTTAAAAAATGAATACCTATGTCTTCAGAATCGACTCTATCATCAGCACATTGGCCTCCGGAGGGAAAATTTGTTGGCTGTCTTCCAGTCGTTTTTTTTTTATATGTTTACGTGGATAGATAATGTCAGTTGTTATCGGAATATTGGTATCATTTATTTACTAACGAAGCTTTTGTAATTTTTCTGTCTGTATACTAACATGAAACTAACGAGGAAAAGGTTATTTTGCATTGTTCAGTTTTGACTTATATCATATTTTAATCGATATTTGGCACTCTGGTTTTTCTATCTGATGCTTTACCAAATAATCAGACCCAGATGGCTTCCGCCGAAGTGTAAATATTCGAAAAGAACTCTTTTTTTTTTTCTTTTTTTTTTTATCTTCTTCGTTTTGCGTGGGAAGGATTTTCAATTTCTTTCTCTTTTTATTTCTTTCCAGTGTGTTTTTTTTTTCCTCATAGAGAAAATTGTTGATTCTTTATTCGCTTGCATATTTTTTTTCTTGGCTTCCTTTATAGAAATATTGACCTTTATTGTAAACTTCTAACAAAAACAACGCAATCACACGTAAGTAATGAAACAAAATGTGTTTGTCGAGACGGAAAAGATGATGTCCAAAAAGATACGTGACAACTGGTATAATTTCGTAGACAAATCTACCGAGCAAACGATGGGAAACACTAACCTTGAAGTAAAGGTTTGACCTAGTAAGACTAAAAAATATAGCTCGTCAGAATAAAAATAAAAAATATCATCTATCATAGGTTGTTAAGTTTTTGATTGAGTTTGTTGTTTTGATTGTCGCCAGAAGTGCTCGAATGCAACTCCATAAAAATTTCGTTGTAACATAACACGAAATGGTTCGACTACACCAAAATATCAAACAAATGAGCGACAATCAAAACAACAAACTGAGATAAATCTCAACAACTTATGCAGTAATAGTAAGTGTAAGTATTTTGAAAAGCGTAATATATATATATACAACATTTTCTTGGACTACATGTACACACAAAAGACAATGGTTAAACATCGGAAAACATGAGGAAAATCAATTCCTATTAACAATATGTGGAAATAACCACTATTTGTCTGTTGAAGTTCACAAGACTGGAAACGCGTGTAACAAAAATAAAGCATAATATTTATTTAAAATATTCACATGATAACCAAAAACGGCTTATTGCGGCTTCTCTCTAAAATGTACACTTTTCTCTCTCGTTGGAACAACTATAACCTCTCCCATATATATATATATATATATATATATATATATATATATATATATATATATATATATATATAAGTGAACATAGAATTCAACACTTAGAGGCGACAGTCTGTTTCATGCTAGATGCAATCGTCAGTTGCCTGACGATTGTATCTAGCATGAAACAGACTATCGCCTCTAAGTGTTGACTTCTATGTTCACTTTTATATTTACACACGCTCTATCTCTGATATTGAGCACTTTATCCCATAAATATAGCACACTTTAAGACTATATTTCTTCCTATATATATATATATATATATATATATATATATATATATATATATATATATATATATATAAATATATAATGAAGTAATCAATCAAGTCTAGAAAAAACCTCAACAGAATGCAGAAAGCACTGGACAGCCGTTTCGTCCTATATTTCGGACTTTTCAGCAGTGCACATCCACTACCCACTACCGAGAACAGAAACCCGGGCAATTACGTTATCAGGCAAACGTCATACCAACTGTACCAACGGGACTGGATGACGAACAGGTAACTAATTAGACTCGATATAGCGCTGCTCGATCACATATTCCGTGGTGGAACTCATCCGAGTTTCCCTTACACATAGGACTGTTCCCCTAGGAGCCACGACTACTCTCCCGAAGATATGAGATAATCATAATTAAGTGCTTCATCGAGTCTAGAAGAAACCTCAACAGAAAGTACAGGACGGTCGTTTCGTTGTATTAGTGACAGAAATGATTAGGAGGATTCGAAGTCGATTACAATCCGACAGAATGGTAATATGAATAAGAATTGTTCATAACAGGTTTCGTTTTTATTTAGGTTTCATCAAAATGTTTGGGGATTTCATTATGCAAGCCAAAGTTGTTGCACTTGTATTTCCGTTGTGTTAATGTACGTATGTATCCATTTGGATGCTACTAAGTCTTGTTTGTGTTAGCTTGGTACTGTCCGTGTTTTAAAGTGATAATTTTTTTTATAGATCTTCCTTATTCTATACTATCATATGTATATAAGTGTACATGTGTGCTTGTGTGTGTGTGTGTGTGTGTGTGTGTGTGTGTGTGTGTGTGTGTGTGTCGAAAGCGAGATAGATTTGATACATCGAGTCACCAGGTGCTCGTTTACACAGTTCATGTCTATTAAATCTTAACATTATCGTTTCTGCTTGGCGGATTAATTTCCGTATCTTTGAAGTAAATGTGTAATGGGAATGTCCCCAGTTCATGTAAAGTTTCGAGATAGTGTCTGTCTTCAATCATCGAGGTGCAATGACTATTTGGTGAATGTCAACTTCATCGTGACCATTTCGAATACAGTTTTTGATTTTTTCAGATATGATTCATTCGCGATTATTTATTTTGCTTTGTACACAGAGAGAAAGAGAGAGAGAGAGAGAGAGAGAAACACACACAAATATATATATATATATATATATATTATGAAATGGACAAAGTCCGACAATTATTTGAAGACATTTTTATGTTTATACATTCTTTTTTTTTATAGATACAAATATTTAAATGTGCTCGGTTTGTAAAAAGTATGTCTTAAAATAATTGTCGGATTTTGTCCATTTCATAATGTGTGACGTCATTTGTTTACATTTGGATACGCATTGAGCAGGTATAAATGTACGTGAGAGAATCATGGAAGATTGTAGTTTAAAAACAGTAAAATCGACCTTTCTAACCGAACGCTCTTCTGTAGCGATATCGGTAAAAGCATGTCAGGCTATATGACGGTTCCGTACAGGATACAGGTTTGATTCCAGTCGGAGGACGTATATTTTCTATGACAATTTCTCGGACATTTAGGCCGGTAAATGCTGTTAATACTGTTTATTATAAAACAGAGCATTTACTTAAATATTTGTATCTATAAAAAAAGAATGTACAAACATAAAAATGTCTTAATATATATATATATATATATTTAAAAATTGTGTATTTAGGCAGCAAATTCTCTTTTAGACATGTCTGACTGAATAAATTGCAAATATTATGTCTGCTAATTTTTAATAAAATCCGTTCATACTCACGAATAACCTTCCGTGTATTGATGTTAAAGGATGAGAGAAATGTGCTATAGCCGTTTAAATTTCTTTTATTTTCATTTCCCAAGTACTTTCGATCTTCTTCTAAGATCATCTTCAGGCGGTGCAAGTGGTTCAATCACGTACTGAACATTGTTTACAGTTTTTTGTAAAAGACTATTTATTTCGTCTACCGGCCTGCGCACTCACAAAATCCTGGAGGGCATGTCTTTATTTAGTTTTCCGGATATGTGTATCCACTAAAAATAACGTTTGAATATATATATATATATATATATATATATATATATATATATATATATATATATATATATATATATATGAGCATGGTACAGTTTTTTCATGTTTTAGTGCGCGCGTGACTATCACATTATATCATCGAAGAAAAAATCCATAATGGATAATCTTTTCAGGTTCTATTGAACGCTCAGCACATTGTCAACCACTTTGCATTTAAAAGAATGAAAAAAATACGGTAATGCATAACAACGCAGATCTTTGTATAAATACTTATTCTAATGAACAACGTATAGTTTTGCACCACTTGCCCACCCGCCGAAGATGATCTTGGGAAATGAAAATAAGAGAAATTTAAGCAACTATAGCAAATTTCTCTCATCCTTCAACATCAATACACGGAAGGTTATTCGTGAGTATGAACGGATTTTATTAAAAATTAGCAGACATAATGTTTTTTTATATTATTCAATCAGACATGTCTAAAGATATATATACATATATATTTATATATATATACACACACACACGAATATACACATTTACACACAACATACTCACTCACTTTCCTAATGAGCCAAATGATAACACACAACCATAGCAATATACAAGCTAACACATATCATACTCACTCACCCCCTTAAAAACTAAATAACACACACACACACACACACATATACCAGAGACTAAATAACTAAATAACACACACACTAAACTAAATAACACACACACACAAACACACTTACCATCCCCTCTCCAGGCACCAATAAAACTGCTGAACTGACTGAGGAAAAGGGGACATAGCGTGAATCCATCCAGCTCTTATCTCAAATGACAACTTAAGAGACTGTTTGACTAACACAAGAAATGTTAATAAACTCATGTTAAAAAGATAAAAAAAACAAATAAAAAAACAAATGAAAACTACAGACAAAAGTTAATTTTCTCCATCAAGACATTCATTTCTGTAGTTTACTGCTACAGCAAGCAGAAACATTTTTTCTCCCGATGATGGCCATGTTGGCCAAAACTA
>OZ038501.1:71645188-71660188 GCA_964036315.1 Acanthosepion esculentum
TCACCCAATATCTTATGCAATTTCTTTATACCGCATTCTCGATTGATATATTAATTTCGTTATCGGGCTGTGTTTTGCTTTACTCTTGTGGTTGGCAATTTATTTGGCCTTCATTAGAGTAGATAGGGTTTAGATTGGTTTGGTTTAGTTTGTTTTACGTCAATGGGTTATTTAATGCCGACAATGTTTAGGATAGATTTGAAAGAATACAATATGTATTCTTTGGTTTAGATTGGTTTGGTTTATTTTGTTTTACGGCATATCAACCTCAATGGGTTATTTAATGCCGACAACATTTTTAGGATAGATTTGTATGAATAGAATATGTATTCTTTGGTTTGGTTTGGTTTATTTTGTTTTACGCATATCAACGGTAATGGGTTATTTAATGCCGACAATTTTTTTAGGATAGATTCGTATGAATAGTATATGTATTCTTTCGTTTGGTTTTGTTTGGTTTATTTTGTTTTACGGCATATCAACCTCAGTGCCAACAAAAAAATTTATTGCTGGTAATATTTCGCTTTGGCAAAAATCTGTTTCTGGTAATATATTTCCTTCAAAATTGTATTGCTGGTAATATTTTTTTTCAAAAAAGTACTGCTGGTAATAGTTAATTATTTGTCCATATCTGGGGCCCTAACAGGTGCTGCCACCACGGGTGAGGGTGGAACTGGGAACAGCAATTAAAAGGTGGTTCCACACACCTCAGACCTCCTGATCTGAGGCCCTGTTGCTGGACGTAGTTTAACGTCTTACCCAGGACGCGGATGTAGTTTAATAGATAAGGAGGATTATAAATGCGATAGGCAACAATAAACTACAGAACTCAAAATTGATCGCTGCCTTTAAGTATTGAATTAATATTTAAACTTACCTTTTAAAAGTTCAACGATAATTCTTCTGACACTACTTAATTTAAAGGCAGATTGATTTACATTGCTCCTTACTTTTTGTACAAACAATTATTTTTATTTCATAGGTGACTTTCTCTGGATTTCGCAATTAATTTCGATTATTCTGAAATTTATTTCCAAGGTATAGAAATTGTTATCGGGCAAAAAATTCGTCGTAAAAGAATCACGTAAAAAATTCGTCGAAAACAATTGCAGTAATGAAAACTTGGGATTTTGCAAAATTTCAAGATTACGGGTCCAGCCCGGAATTTTTGTAATTTGATTACGGAGTTGGCCTGATTCCAAAATCGTATGAGATTCGATATTTAGCGGAAAGTGCTCAAGATCCATGATAGAGCTAACATATGCGGTTGCATGGAGAGTTGTTTGTTACCTCAGGTTTCACGCTTTGCGTGAGCGTCATCCTTGAACAAACACAGAAACAGAAAATTTCTGTCTCCCACCACACACAAGTAAAGAAACAAAAATAATGTATAAATTTGACAAAAACAAACCAGTTTGTCTGAAAATCGCAAAAACGTGAAACCTAAGATCGCAAACAACACACCATGCAACCGCATATATATACATATATATATATATATATATATATATATATATATATATATATATATATATATATATATACACACACAGAGAGAGATAAGAGTTTATAGTTGTTCCAACAAGAGAAAAGTGTATATATTAATAAGAGAGGATCCGCAAAAGTTCTTGGTTGTAATGTGGATCTTTTTTTTTTTGTAAATATATTATGCTTTATTTTCCATAATTTTGCTACACGGGTTTCCGGTCTCGCGACCTTCATCAGGCAAAGAGTGAAGATTTCCATATACTATTAAAAGGAATTAATTTTTCCTATGTTATTCGATATATATTTTCGATATATATATATATATATATATATATATATATATATATATATATATATATATATATATATATATATACAAATAATTGGTAATACGTATGGATAATTCCAGGGAGAATATAAATTCCGAGAGCTCCATAATTAACAAATCGGAGTCGTCAGAAATCCATGGTGATATTTTATTTTGTAAAATCGAAAATTCGATTTCGCTTCGTTAGTTTGGCGGTTTCAAAACAATGAATGTATTCAAAAATTCTACCAAGAATCAACCCAATTCGTACACACACACACACACACACACACACACACACACATATATATATATATATATATATATATATATATATATATATATATATATATATATATATATATATGAATAATTAACGACATTTGTACTACTATCAAACATTATTATAGTGGATACACGTATTTGAAATAGTCACACCGTTTTTATCTTTCCTTTAAGCAGTGCGTATTATGCGTATCAGAGAAATCCTAATAAAGAAAATGTGCTTTTCCGGCAGGAGTCGAACCGGCTTCCTCCTATGAAGGAGAAACCTCGTTTGATCCGATGTCCTTTACCGCTCGCCCTGGAAGAGCGTCAAAGTACTTGACGAAGATATTTTGCTCGTAATCCCATATCTCACCAGTTGTGCATCCGAAACCTTAAAAATGAAATTTCTGTAGAAATAATGGATTTGTTTTTAATACGCCATGTGCGTGTGTATGTCTGTGTGTGTGTGTGTGTGTGTGTGTGTGTGTGTGTGTGTGTGTGTGTGTGTGTGTGTGTGTAGGGTGCGTGTGCGTGTGTGTAGGGCGCGTGTGTGTGTGCGTGTGCGGGGGGCGTGTGTGTAGGGAGTGTGTGTGTGTGTATAGGGCGCGCGCGCGTCTGTGTGTAGGGCGCGTGTGCGTGTGTGCGCGCGTGTGTGTGTGTGTATGTCTGTGTGTGTGTATGTGTGTGTGTGTGTGTAGGGCGCGTGTGCGTGTGTGTGTAGGGCGCGTGTGCGTGTGTGTAGGGCGCGCGCGCGTGTGTGTGTGTGTGTAGGGAGCGTGTGCATGTGTGTGTAGTGTGCGTGTGCGTGTGTGTGTGTCTGTGTGTGTATGTGTGTGTGTGTGTGTGTGTAGGGCGCGTGTGTGTGTAGGGCGCGTGTCTGTGTAGGGCGCGTGTGTGTGTAGGGCGCGTGTGCGTGTATGTGTGTGTGTTAAAAAATCCATGTTCAGTATATCTGTAAAAAGACAATTTGAATAATAAATACAAAAGGCGGCGTTTCTTCTTCTCTGGGACATTATCAGGGCAAATGCAAGGATTATATTTGGAAAGATGTACGTATAAACAAGAGCAAAAACGCTCATAAATATCCATTAGATTAGTTGGAAATGCCAGGCAAGCTATGGATGACACGAAATGATACAATTCACTGTCTAAGAAACGGAAGGGAGTAAGTAATGTTTGGGTTGTTTTTTGTTTGTTTGTTTTTTGTTTTTTATGAATTCTGTGTAAATAGGAATTTGAATTAATTTAGTATGGAATTAATTGATGTGTTCTCTATTTTGAATAACATGAGGTCTTGTTTTAACCGTTTTCATTTAATTTAAAAAAAGAAATTCTCGTTTGGTAAGTAGTTGGTTGTTTTTGTTTAGCGGCATTTCAAAATCTCTGTGGGTTATATAATGCCGGAATCTAAATTTTTTGAACGCAATTTTTATTTATATTTTTGTAGATAATAATGATTAGGTGATACAAGTCTTACTAATTAACCCATAGCTGGGGGAAGAAGAGGTGTATTCAGAACTTTCCAAAGGGTATTTGCGTGGTCAGTTATGTGCCATGCGTGATACACGCTTGGGCGATCATGTATCTCTCGATACATGACTGACGAGGCAGATTTTTTCCCGCAGTAAGTTGCCATTTCTTTCTACGGTAGACCAGTTGCCATCCAAGGCTATAGGACCCGGTCTATCCTGATATTTACCCATAGCTAGGGGAGAAAAATGTTGACCCTGTTCGTCGTAGTCTATGAATATAGAATACAGCGCAGTGCGTAATCTGTTCAATGAAACAATGTTAAAGATTAACACTCACGAGTCAGACACTCTACTGGATCTGACTATATTGCCAATAGCAGCAGCAGCTGTTCCGTAATTCTTCAGTCTTCGAAGGTCTCGGGGACTGGCAGTGAATATTCGGGAAAAAAGATATGGCTGCCTTTATACACGTCGAATTGAATATTTTGATCTTTCTGATCGGTTACATCGTATATTGGTCAACTATAAGTCAGCTCATTTTGGTTGGCTCACTAATACATTAAAGTACACAAAAACTGTAACAAAAAAGAGGATTCATACCTTTCCCAAGAGTCAGTCAGTTATGTGCCATGCGTGATACACGCTTAGGCGATCATGTATCTTTCGATACATAACGGACCAGGCCCATTCGAAATCTGCTCTTTGATTCCTCAACCCGAGCCGCTATCCATTACTCCACCGAACGATGCGTATAACGACCCTATTTTAACTCGCCTCTCCGTTTAACAATTCCAAGCTATTATCCATTACACCACCAGCACATCCGAGTTTACAGCACCAGGTATCCCCAAGTGGTCACCGATCTAGGTACTGACCAGGCTTGACGTTTCTTAACTTTGGTGATTGTACGGGAACCGGTGTTTCAACGTGATGTGGCCGTAAGCTTGGGACAGTAGTCGTTCTTTCAGAAATTTTTTTTTTTTTTTAATCATATCACCCCAAGCAAGGCCGGAGGCCACTATCACGCAAGGGGTTAAAGAGGGGGTTGGAGGAAGAGCATATAGGAGTGGCAAGGGAGGGGATGTGGAGAAAGAGAAAGACAGTGAGTCGATCAAGGCAAGGGGGCCAAAAAAGATCCGGAGCGAGAGCAGATAGGAATGAGAAATGAAAGGATGTGGAGAAGGGAAAGAGACAGAGAGAGAGAGAAATCCGGGGACCCCTTCCTAGACACAAAACAAGGTTTGGGCCTCTAAACGTGTCCAATAGAGCGGGGAGGAGTGTAGACCGGGCGGTAGGAAAGCCTACCTACTCCTATTACGTATAACATTCAACGAAGACAAGACAGAACAAAAGAGGGGGATGTAGTCGGGAGAGAGTACTGGGCGATAGGAATGAGATATGAGGATATTAGAAAATTCCGGGGCGTAGATTTATATGTTCATAAGATTCGATAGCGGCACTTTAAATAATTATAACCGAGCGGGTCCACGTGTGCTTTTAAAAATTTCCATTACAACGATCACAGTTACAATGAGTTTGTCGTTGTAATTCATCCCTGAGGCTGTACGAAATTAATTGGGGTATTTTAAGACATTTTTGTTATGTTTATACGTTGTTTTTTTATCGATACAAATATTTAAGTAAATGCGCTGTTTATAATAAACAATATTAACGACATTTACCGGCCTGAATATCTGAGAAATTTTCATAGTAAATATGTGTCCTCCGACAGGAATCAAACCTGTATCCTATAAAGAACCGTCATATAGCCTGACGTGCTTTTACCGATTTATCCACAGAGAAGCGTTTCGGTTAGCAAGGTCGACTTTATCTATAAAAAAAAAAGAACGTATAAACATAAAAAATATGTCTTAAAATAATTGTCGGACTTTGTCCATTTGATAATGTGTGATGTCATTTGTTTACATTTGGATACGCATCGAGCAGATATGAATGTACGAGAGACAATCATGGAGAATTGTAGTTTAAAAACAGTAAAATCGACCTTGTTAACGCAAACGCTCCTCTGTGGCTAAATCGGTAAAGGACGTCAGGATATATGATGGTTCATTATAGGATACAGGTTCGATTACTATCAACTGCGTATTCCGACAATTGTTTTTTTCTGAAAGTGAGTCGCAACGTTTACACCTTCTTTTCTTTTTTCTTTTTATGTGCTATATACTTTCAGGGCATAGGCGGTCATGGCTCTCCACCTCCCGCCATCCCTTGCAGCTTTCATCAAGTTCCTTCCCTCTGCTTCCTCGCTCAGACGACGTTCTGTCATCCACCTGCTCAACGTCGTCAGGTATATCACGCGCTGCTTTCCCTTGTCTCTCTTTCCCTCTCTTCGACACGTGAATATCAGATTCTCTAGGCCCTCCTTCCTCGTCATGTGTCCCAGGAACTTTAGCTGTCGCTTCCTGATATTAAGTATAGACCTCCTCCTTATACGCAACCTCTTTAAGGGCTCATCGTCGCTCACACGCTCGGTCCATGATGTCCTTAGCATCGTCCTTTAGAACTACATCTTCGTCGCCTCGAGTCATTCGATAAAACGCCCAAAATACACACCATATAACTCCATCTCAAGAGGTCAGTGAGTTTGTCGTCCGCACCCAGAGCCACTCGCACGGATCGGACCAAAATTCCCGATGCCAACACCGCCGCCCCACATACAACACGCAGTTTTCATCAGACACTCCGGAAATCAAAGAGTTACATTCTCGCAAACAACTTCCGCCTAACACCTGACCTCAGTCTAAGATCATTTACGTTGGTTCCGATGTCAAACAAGAAAATTCGATCAACTTTTTATGAAGACAAATTTAAAAGTTAGTCTTTCGCTTGTTTCCGCCAATCTATACCGTATCAGTTTTCGTCCGTCATATCAACGAAAAGACTGACAAACGAATTGAGAAACGGACAAAAGAACTTTTTTTTTTTCTCCACAAACATTTGTAATCTGAAATTAATACGTGATCAAGAATCAGTTCAGTCAACGCCTCCGTCGGCTGGTTGGGCTACCTTCATGTATTTCTCCTATGTGCCACCATTGAAATATTAGATGTATGTAAAGGTTTTTTAGTGAAAAACCGTTTTTCAGTTATGTAAAACAGTCTCTAGAATAGGGGTCTCGAAAATGAGACTATGGGACTAACTTGGAAGTCGATAAATGTCCGGAGGGTCAAAAAAGAGGGTTGAAATAAATGCATAACTGAGTTCGATAAATAAATCGTGATGACAGCTAGAATTCAGCAATTTCCAATCAAAAACCAATACGATCAACAGACACCCTTGCATTAATGGCGTCTACTGATTCAGTAAAATTATATGTTCATTTATTTTTAATCTATTTATTTTATCTACATAATTTATCAATGTTTTTAACATTCGAAATTAAACATACAAAATCCAAAGAATAATCTGCTAAGTTATTAGCTTTGACCTGGCATCTCGGCTTCAGTCACTTACACATCGCCATAAAGTTGTTTCCCTGTGTCTTATCTATCAATACGTTTATGTTAAATTTTCCGGATGAATTTTCCTCTATGTTACCTAAAGGGCAAATTTTTATAAGGTTATTACCAAGGATACATTTATAAAAGCCATTTTGAAGTTTATGGGATTTTCCTGATTCGATCAAGAATTCGGTAATTGTTCGATTGAACTTTCCTCTATGGTACTTAAAATTTATGAATGTAATCGTAGTACTAGTTTGGCGACAAGGTCTCATCATTTTACAGTTGAAATGGTTAAATGTAACCGTAATTTCTATGCAAACAGTTTCTTGTCGCGCATACACGCTTGGAGAATCCTTTTCCGGCTCACGGCTTCCCGGTCAGCTTTGATAATAAAAAAAAAAATTTTAAATTATATGTAATGATAATCGTTACCGTCTGTCTTCTTAATTCCTATTCTTTTATTGATCTTTTTCCTTAATACCATTTTTTCTTCTTTCTCCTATACTGTTCTGTTTGGAGCCAAATAATTTTTTAAAAAAAGGTTGATTTTGGACAGAATTTTTCCTGCTTCCTATTACTGTGCTTAGCTTTTGGAAGGCATATTTCACTATCTTTATACACCTGTCGGATTTCGGTGTCGCATTTTAAATTTTTATGTTTGTTTTGGTTTTGGTATGTCCATTATTTAATTCGCGTGTTGGATTCTTCTATTTGCTGACAACCATACATTCTGTCTTCTTACAATTGATGCTTAGTCCTTTCTTCTCTCTATTCTTTATTATTTTCTGTAGGAGTTCTTGTATCTTCTTTTCTGTGTCTGCTATCAACACTGTGTCATCTGCACATCTTATGTTGTTATGACTGAATAATGAATCTCGGTAGGACTTCTAATTCTCTCAGAATCGCCTCACAGTAAAGGTTGACTATGTCCGGTGATAAGACACTAACTAGTCTAATCTCCCTTCCTATGTTTGGATATTTACTGATATGAACAGTGATGTCAGAGTGAAATAAAATTAAGTTTCGACTCGAAACGCTTTTCCTACAATAAAATAAATGAATAAGAGAACGATAAAGGAATAAAATTATAGGCAAATGTTATTAAAATGTTTGAATGATAAATGATAGGGAAAGGAATCGACGATACTGAATCAATAGTCAGAGATAAACAAAAAAAACATTACGGCACTGATGTCGGAGTGAAAGGACGTGTTTTTTTTTTCATTAGTCAAACAAAGCGATATTTTAAAAGGAAGTGTAGATTATTTTAATTATCCATTTATTCTTATATTGTCTTTGTTTTTCATTTTTTATATTATTATGCATTTATAATCCATATTTGTTTAGTTTTAATTAGTCGTGGTATAAATGGATTGGTTTTACTTTTAAAATAAGTGTATTTTAGCAAGTTTAATTTATTATGAATGTCACACTTAGAATTATTCTCTTAAGAAGATTTAATGGATTATATTTATTGAATTACTTATACAATGGCATGAATAATTCTACACTATTTTATATTTTAAGTGTAACATTTTTTTAGGAATAAGGGCATAATTTTTTAAATTGTACGAAAAGCATATCAATATCTTTCTCTCTCTCTCTCTCTCTCTCTCTCTCTCTATATATATATATATATATATATATATATATATATATATATATATATATATATATATTACAATGAATCATTCATACAGAAAACAGATATAGAAGTTAATGATAAAATGGCGAGAATACATGTTTGCAAACAATTTACTAAGAGACATTAACCCCGAACCTGTAAATGAATGTTATGATCCCTGTTTATAAATTTCAGTTCAGTTATAAAATTGTGCGTTTTGTACTTATATGGGAATGGAGAATTCTTTTGTACTGGTAGGTTTTTCTTACCTGATGATATCTGCTTAGTTCCTGCCATATAAACTGAAAAACCTACCAGTACAAAAGAATTCTCCACTGCCATACAAGTACAAAACGCACAATTTTAAAATTTAAAATAATTCAACCTCAGCGTTGCGGGCGCATTCTCAAAGGAATCTCTTACCAGTAACAATATCACATTTCTAAGAACAAATTTCGGACTATAAACTACTCTTTCGATGTCCTGTTATTACCTGGAATTATAAAACAACAAATATTTTCTTACCTGATGATATCTGTAGGAACAGATGAAAGCTCGTAAATATATAAAAAAAAGACCTTATTCAACTGAAATTTATAAACAGGGATCATAACATTCATTTACAGGTTCGGGGTTAATGTCTCTTAGTAAATTGCTTGCGAAGATGTATTCTCACCATTTTTATCATTAACTTCTATATCTGTTTTCTGTATGAATGATTCAGTGTAATGTAAATTGAACTGCACCACATGCTTCATACATATATATATATATATATATATATATATATATATATAATGAAATATGTTGTGTATATATATACAATGAAATATATATATATATGTATGCATTTTAAATCGGATTTTTAACGCAAAAACTTTTACTGATACCAACTCACACCCCAAATTCCTTGCATTACCCATTAGTACGTTGATATTATTTAATGTTACTCTACAGTAAGCGTCCTAAAAAATTTAGAATAATCCAGAAAATATACTGGCTGAAAACCAGTTGCATATATGGATAGAAAATGAATTGATTATCTCGACAATATAGAAATGAGCGAAAGACAAGGATGTGTCTTTCTCGGCAGATTTATTTAACCAATACAGCGAGTCAGTACTAAGAGAACTAGGAGTCCTACCGGGATTTATTATTGGTGTGCACAGAACGTACTTCAGAAACTCCCAGACAAGGTAGTAAAAGGAAAGCTAGAAGAAAGGACTAACTATAAATTGCCAAGAAGACAAAATGGACGGTTGATAGCAAAAGCAGCAAACTAAGTTGCGAACACCGTTTGGAGATGTCTAACTCAATCAGATGCAGAAATTTAACTATGTTGGAAGTGGTTGAATCAAAATGAGACCAAAATCCGAAAACATATTGGAATAAGGAAAGATGCCTTTCAAAAGCTCAACATAGTATTAAGTATGAAGAAACAGAAAGATTTCGGAAGAAAGCAAAAACAATGATGAACTGTTTTGCAATATCAAATGCGCATTTCGTCCAGTGGATTTTCTCACATATGAAAAGGCATCTTGAGACAAGAGATACCTGTATGGGGCATGTGAATACCGAAGAAATTTTAAGAAAAATAAAAACAAAAATGAAACTCATACTCAGAATTAAAAAACGATAATTGAAATTTCTGGAACACATAATGAGGAAAGAGAGCTTGGAGAATTTGACACTCACATGGCATAGTGAAAGCAATACTCACAGAGAGACATGGAGTAAACCACCTGACAAACTTACGTAAATGAATAACAGATCAGGCGGTGGAACGGTGGTAAAAAGCAAACGTTGCTAAGACCTACAAAGGACAGGAAAACGTGAAGAGTCATGATCGTCCATGGCACATAAAATGATAGAATCAAGACAGGAATAGACTGACGACATGATAATTGGTCAGCTGAGACCTGTTTACAATCGTTCTCAAGTAAGAGTTCTATTTTAGTGAAGCGAGTATCGAACATGTTACACGAACGGTCACCTCTGAGAAGAGATCTCTTGCCATCGCTCTATGACAGGTCCATTTCAATTAGTGCATCTCTAGACAGACAAAACACTCTTCGCAAGAACTCTCATTCTCATACCTTCTAAACTTTCTTTTTGTCGTTTTCCAGCATAGCGATACTGGCATATGTTCCATCACAACCCAGCCGACCAGTCACAGGTGAGAGCTTATTACTGTCTGCCTCCTTTTCAAAAAGAGTTTCTTCTTGCCTTCCCAACAGAGACGTCGCTGTCTCGTTAAACAAAGCAACTAGAGCGAAATACGAAGTTTGGCATAGGACTGCTTTTGGACAAAACACGAAAGAAAATAATTTAACACCGAAAAGCGAGCCAAATTGATTTGCGAACCGTAAAGAATGACAGGGGTTTTGTTCAGAGTACACGGAATGCGTAAACCACGGTATATCTCTTTTATCAGTTGCGTGTACCTCTCTGGAAATGCCGACGTAAAGAATTAGCAGATGTCAGGATGTAATTTCTACCATGGCGATCTGCTCAAAGATTATTTACTTTAACAAACAAGCAAAAAAAAAAATCGGAGCAATTTTTAAAGATATATTTTGAACGACGTTTTTCTTTTATTTAAACTTAGTTTCACTATTATGGTGGTTAGAATGATCGCTTTCTGACCATGAGACCCGGGTTCAAATCCCACTATGATCGATTTGTCAGAAAGATAATTTCTTGATTTTATCTGTCTGGTGGAGCCGATTTCAACCTCCACCAGGTGGATAGAAGTGCCTAAAAACTATATCAATTTTTAACCCAAGCATTTTTTAAAAATCATTTCACCCCCAAGCAAGGCGAGAATACCACGTTCGCAGGAGGGGGTACAGAATGTGATGGTGAGAGAAAAGACTGGATATAGGAAGGATCGAGGAAAAGATAAAATATGAACGAAATGCAAGAAGGTGGAAAATGGCGATTGATTTAAATTTTTGAATATTGTCTTTATCAGGGAATAAATTTATCTGAAGTGGGTTCCACTGTCGTGAAGTGCTAGAAAAGCAACTGTTAGAACAGAAATGGGGGTTAATTATTTAAATGTTTAAATATTATTTATTTAAATATTTCAGCAGTAAAAGGGTGGGACCTAGATGTTAATCTAGTAGCACGCTTAAATTCATGTAGTCATGGCACCAGGAGGGAAAGCACGCCAGAGAAGTTGCCATGAAAGTATTTATAGGAAAAGAGAGAGGGTAGAAACGTCATGTCGGTGACAAAGTGACTGAAGTCGAAATGCGAAGTCAGGATCGATTACATTGCAGATTCTTCTTTCGATGTCAAGAACCTCGTGATGAATAGCAAGAGCACCAGACCAGATATGTCAAAGCACGGGCGAATGGTAGATGTGTAAATGTGCAAGATTGACTCTGACGAGTAAAACCTTCTGGCACGACACAGTGAACCAACTTTCCTTGCACTAGATGCAGCTAATGGTTCGATGTAGTCGTTCCACTTCAAGTCAGTTTAAAAAGTAAGTCTAAGTTTCGTTTTGGAGTCATTAACATTTGAAATGCATTTTCTGAGCCACTTAATCACTGATTTACTAATTTTAACGTATTATATACGTTAAAATTAGTAGATACAAGCGTTTCTGTAGACGTCTCTGTTTTTTTTAAAGCAGTATATTTTCGTCTCCCGGCCTGGATTTGTGAAAGTCTTTAATGAAGTCTATATTCTCATTAGCAGTAATAAAGCCTTCACCCAATTCATAATCAATTCACTTCAAGCAAGGCAATAATGATACTGTTGGGGCGTACCCACCTTCACAACCACAATAGACTGATCCTATTATTATAAATAGAACAGTAGTTCTAGAGACTGGAGTAGTGTAGCAGTGTAGTGCAGTCCAGAGTGAGACTTCTGTAGTGATCAGTTACACTTCCGTTTCTCGACCGGAAGATACCGTTAGACTTTATTACTATTACTTATTGTTACTACTAACCTATGTGCGTTCTACTACTAATCTCTCTGGTGTAAATACCCCTCTGAATATACCAGTATTTTTCCCTACGACTGTGTTTGTTCGTTATTACAATATACTCACGTGGAAACACTCAACATCTCAACAGTGGCGACGAAGGATGTTTTATTGATCTCAACAGTGGCGACGAAGGATGTCTTATTGATCCCAACAGATACTAAGACGCAAAGTTGTACTGGGAGAGAAAGAGAATGAAAAGACTTTAGAAAACCCACTTCTAAACAGGAAACCAGGGCCAAACATCTACTCTTGTTCAAAATAATTTACAAAGGAGGAAGGTGAACTGGGCGCAATAATTCTGAAGAGAGAAATTCATAGCTCTATAGGAGGAATGCTTTAAGTCTTTGTTTGAGTTGAAGGAAATTAGTTTCCCCTTTCTCCTGATGCAAAATTTAATCATTCAATGGATATTTAAAGGCTCGTTCCTTCTCTAACCGCACCGCGCTAAATACACTTTCTGGCAATCTTATCAAGGTAATCCGAAACTAACCGGATGGCATTTTCTTCCTGCCGGTTTACAGGTAGGTTAGGTCAAGTTGATTTATTTAACAACATACCAACCATTGCTAAGTCATTTAATTTAAGATAGAAGTCTCCCAGAGGAACACAATAGCGAACCAGTTTAAAAGGAAGGCATAGGTTCTGTTTATACTAGAGTAAAGATAGGTCGGCATTGGTCCGGTTTACATGAGTCAAAAAGTCAAAAGCATAGGTCCCGTTTACACTAAAAAAAATACATAGACAATTGTCTGGCTTAACCAAGAGTCAAAAAGATAGACATAGGTACTGTTTAAACTAGAATCAAAAATAGACAATGGTCTGGTTTACGCAAGATTCAAAAAAGTATACATAGATCCGCTTTACACTAGAATCAAAACAGAAAATGGTCTGCTTTACGCAAGACTAAAAGAAGTAGACATAGGTCCGCTTTACACTAGAATGAAAAGATAGACAATGGTCTGGTTTACGCAAGATTCAACAAAAGTATACATAGATCTGCTTTATACTAGAATCAAACAGAAAATGGTCTGCTTTACGCAAGTCTAAAAGAAGTAGACATAGGTCCGATTCAAACAATAAATATGCCTGATCTTACATTTAAATAAAAAATGTGACATAGCTCTAGTATACACTATAGTCAAAAGGTTGGAATATGTCCAGTTTTAATTAGAGTAAACATGTGTCATAGACCCAGTATACACTAAAACTGAAATCACAGACAGATTTGTTTTAAACGGGAGTCACAACGACAGACGTACGTCCGGTTTAAATTAAAGTCAAAAAGGTACACATAAGGGTCGGGTTTAAGTTCGACTCAAAAAAGTACCCATGGATTCGCTTTATGCTAGACTCAAGAAAGGTAAATATTGATCCAGTACATACCCTGCTACTGTACATATCCACTTAGGAGGTTGCCCCTTTTGTAGGCTGGAAACAGTCTGCGAATAAGGACCAATGACATAATACATTCTAATGAGAGGGAAATTAACAGATTTACAGTAAAAAAAAATATATTCGTTTGTATCAATCTGTCAAGATTGATAATGGATATAGTAGTCATTTTATTTCTATCCTCAGAGTATTTAGGGTAATATTTCAGAATATATCGCCCTTGTGTTCAATTTCTCATTTCGCTTCTGGCTAAGCGTTGGCGGTATAAAACTGAAAATACCGTATAACAGATATCTACAGGTGGGAGGGTGTGTAGGATTCTATATATACAGTGAGTTTTTAAGTGCTTGTGAATGAGAGGTGGTTCAAAAATAATCGCCATACCAAAGTAATAATGATAATGGTAATATTAAACTGTTTCCTTGTAAAGAAACATTCGACATGCATTGGCCAAGTAGACAATGCGTCGGTCGGTTGAAATTAATAGAATTTTTCTCTTTTCATTTTCTCTTAAAATAATTTCATAATTTTAAAGAAAATAGGTCTCTCGAGTCCAGTAGCTGTTATAGCTCTTTCCAGTATTGATGGAGGGAGGGGTTTATTCCTAACCTTTTATTTGAAGTAATGTGGAACATCTTGATCATGTCCTTATTTTATCTCTGAATGATATGTGATACCCATTTTAGTTGTTGCTGCTGTTGAAAGTCATTGGATGCTGTAGTTTCTGTTACCTGACACGGTTTTTTTATGGTTCTGTTCTACGATGTTCGAAGAAAGATGGCCTTTGTCAATATCCAGAAGCTTTACTCGAAGTCAACTCAAAGTCATTTTTTTACCATTGATCTGAGAAAGCGGTTACATATAACTGAGAGTTTAGATATTTCTAAACGGGTTTTGAAACATGAAATCCAAATTTGAGGTTGCCGAATTTCTTCCAAACTATCGGTTGTTTATTATATTTTTTCATAGAATTACGGGCTTTT
>OZ038501.1:71665188-71697688 GCA_964036315.1 Acanthosepion esculentum
TTATTCAATGCCGATATCTAAATATATTGAACATAATTTTATGGCTTCAACTCAAAAATGGTCTTGCACAAAAACAGGTAGACCAACCTTCCTGTTAGTTGACTTAGCAATTCATTCGACATAAATGTTCCATGTCATGTCTGTATAAAACATTCGATCGATTGGCTGATTGTTTGATTTTGTTTAGCGGCATATCAACACGTATGTGGGTTATTTAATGACGGCATAAAAATATTTTGAACTTTATGTCTTCAACTCAGATCCACGGTATTACTGAGAGTGAAAGTGTTATGGGAACCTACCCATAATAGTAATGGACTAGTCCGTACCCCATAAATACTGCGCCTCAAGAGGAAGCAGGATAGACAGAGAGTCAGAAAGACAGTGTCCGAGAGAGAGAGAGACAGACAGACAGACAGACAGACAGACAGAGAGATTGAGTCGGGCAGTGGGCTAGACGATTACTGTAAGACATTGGAAGAGTGATACTGGTCTCACACAACATAGTTCTCTCTAACCTAACCTGATTGTTATTACTAACACTTCTACTTCTTTTCTACATATTTCTGTTTGTAATATATCTGTGTTATTCCATACCTGTGTTCGAATTATTCTTCATTGGTTCTACCTTGGACCATCACCGTTGTACAAGGAACCTGGGCCATAACAGAAAGAAGAAGAGAAAACATTATTGAGAAGACAGCACAATAAAAAGAATAGGATTCAATGCGACAAAAGATAAAAATTGACATCACTTTTTAAATTTTTAAAGTTCTTAGTTGACAGTAAATAATAATCTGGGAGTTTTTCCACAGGCAAGAAGTGTGAAAGATTAAAACTATTAGAAGAGAACTTACGGTTACATCTCGCAATTCTCACATAAGAAAATTCGATACAAAGTCTTGTTTGGTTGAATTCTTTTGACGGCATGTCAACACTTCTGCGGGCTATTTAATGCCGACATCTATATACATTGAACGTAATTTTATGGCTTCAACTCAAAAAATTGTCTAGCACAAAAACAGGGAGCCCAATTTTCCTATTAGTTGACTTAGCAATTCATTCGTTATAAATGTTCCATGTCATGTCTGTAGAAAATATTCAGTCTATTGGCTGATTGTTTGATTTTGTTTAGCGGCATATCATCACTTTCTGTGGGTTATTTAATGACGGCATATAAATATTTTGAACATAACTTTATGGCTTCAACTCAGATACACGGGGTTACTGAGAGTGAAAGAAGTAGAGAAAACATTATCGAGAAGTGTGCACAATAAAAACAAACTGGATTCAAAGCGACAAAAGATAATCACTGACATCACATTTTAATATTTTAAAATTCTTAGTTGACAGTAAATAAGAAACTTGGAGGTGTTCCACAGGCAAGAAGTGCGAAAGAAGAAACAATTAGAATAGAACTTACGGTTATATCTCGCAAATCTCACATCTGAAAATTTGGTTGATTTTTTTTTTACGGCATATCAACACTTCGGTGGGTTATTTAATACCAACACCTAAATATCTTGAACGTAATTTTATGGCTAAACTCAAAAATTGTCTAGAACAAAAACAGGTAGCCCAACCTTCCTGTTAGCTGAATTAGCAATCCATTCTATATAAATGTTCCATGTCATGTCTGTAGAAAACATTCGATCGATTGGCTGATTGTTTGATTTTGTTTAGTGGCATATCAACACGTATGTGGGTTATTTAATGGCGGCATTTAAATATTTTAAACATAATGTTATGGCTTCAACTCAGATATACCGGGTTACTGATAGTGAAAGAAGCAGAGAAAACATTATTGAGAAGAGGGCACAATAAAAAGAACTGGATTCAAAGCGACAAGCGATAACAACTGATATCACATTTAAATTTTTAAAGTTCTTAGTTGAGTGGAAAGTTAGAAACTGGGATGGTGTTCCACAGGCAAGAAGTGTGAAAGAAGAATCAATTAGACTAGAACTTACGGTTACATTTCGCAAATCTCACATCTGAAAATTCGATACAATGAGTTGGTTGCTTGGTTGCTTGGTTCAAATCTTTTGACGGCATATCAACACCTCAATGAGTTATTTAATGCCTAAATCTAAATGTTTTGTACGCAAATTTAATTCTTATTTGTCAGTTTGGAGATAAAAATCAACCAAGGCTAGAGATCATAGTCTGCCGTGCTATTTAATCTATAATCGGGTGTAGAATAGATAGATTCAATTTTTTCTTAAGGGTATTTGCGCGAGAGTAATTCCAATTTACGTACCGATGATAAGTATGACCATCCAAAGGAAAGAAAGAAAGAACTATCATAAAATAAAAATGAGAAAAATTTGAAAAGTTAAATATCTACCAGACAGAGGAACTATAAGAAAATAAAATTACAGGATTCAAGAAGAGAGATGATGACGATTGAGATTACCTTTAAATTTTAGAAGATCGACGTTGTGAGGAAAGCAAGACAATGGTAAGGATTTACACAAGGAAGAAGTGCGAAGCAAGAAATTATTACCAAAGAACTTACGGTTAAAACTAACAATTTCAATAGTGAAATTATCAGGCCTAACTCCTATTGAAGTACTGCGCTTAAATTCGTGATATATAATAGAATTCATCTTGTCTGACACTTCTATTTTTTTACCAGTGCTCATATTGTAGTTTTTGATGTTATCATTGCATATTTTTTACCAGAGCTCATATTGCAATTTTCGTTGTTATTATAACTTTTCTCTATTGCGTTTTGTAGCGTTTTTTTTTCGTTTGCGCTTTATATAATATCTTAATAGTAAACGTGTTCTCAGTGAAGCTAAGTTTTTGCTTGCAGATAGAATGAGGCACCATATATAGACTTTCAAAATATAGTTCTGGTCACCACTAGCGTCTCTGTAAGAATGTGTTGAATAAGAGTAAGTCGTCGTTCCATCATCATTTCGGTCATTGTGTTATCATCTTCTGCGGTTGAAGCAACATCGTTGCTCGTAAATTCCCTTACAAATTCAACTCTTGACTCATCAGGAGTTTCTTCATGACTCTCCCCCACTGAGGCTCTTAATGATGCTAACCATATAACTCCGTCCATGATCGTCTGCATCTCAAAACTTAATCTTCTTAAAGCATTCGGACTCGATGGTTTCCTTGCAATTGTCCCAAAGAAATACAGTTCTGAACTGGTCCTTGTTCTCTCTAAACTCTTTAAAAAGTGCCTTTCAGTTACTTACTTCCCAGTCTGTTGTCTGTAGTTCCTATTTCTAAGAACTCAGACGAAACGGTCAGATCTTTCGAACTATCGACCTGTTAGCCTTCTAACTCTCTTTGGCAAAGTAGTCGAGGCTCTAATCAACAAATTGGTTAAGCATCCGATCATGCGGAGTTTTCGTTCAGACAAGCAATATGGCTTTTGCTTCTATTGAAGAATCAATGTGATGACGGTTATTTTTTGCATCGAATAAGAGGTTGATAAATGTGCAAGATACATTCTGTTGAAACAAATTGTCTATCACGGCACATTGAAACAACTTTTCTAGCAGCCTACCTAGACATTCAGTCAATATAAGCGTTCCACTTCATGCCAGTGTAAACGTTAGAGCCACAAGGCGAATGTTACTCTCTTGGAGGTTAGCATCAGTCAGATAGAAGGCAAAAATATGCTCAAATGATGATTAATAGAGAGCAGTTTAGAAGCCAATTTTGCCCCAGTTAATATCCGATTGCAATTCATTTTCGAGATCAGATGCAAATTTCACTCCGTCGAAAATATCAGACTTACTGTTAAGCCGGGTGTAAACAGTCGTGTCATCAGCATAGATTCTCGTTCAGGATAACACCGGGAAGGTGGTTGATGGAAATAAGAAACAAAAGTGAGTCCAAGGATGAAAGTCTCGGCTGCAACCGTATTAATGCAAAATGATCTAGAGGATTGGTCGTTCATGAGAACATTCTTTACAAGAATCGATAAGAAAGATCAAATCAACTCAAAAAATCGGCTAGAAACGCCACAATTCCTGAAGACCAGAATGCTAAACCGTGTAAAATGCCTTCGTATCCAAAACAACGGCCAGAGCTTAACCATTCTTATCTAAAGCTTCTTCGACTCACTCAGTGATAACCTTCAACACATCGATGCTTCAACAGATCGAAAGCCATATTGCTTGTCTAAACGAAAGCTCTGCATGGTGAGATGCTTAACCAATTTGTTGATTCGAGCTTCGAGTACTTTTCTAAAAGCGAAATAGAAGGCTAACAAGACGATAGTTCGAAAGATCAAACAGTTTCCCCCGAATTCTTAGAAATAGGAACTCCAGACAACAGACTGGAAAGTAAGCAACAGAAAGGCACTTTTTGTAGAGCTTAAAGAGAACAGGTGCCAGTTACGAAACATATTTCTTTGGGACAATTGCCAGGAAACCATCGAGTCCGAATGCTTTGAGAAGATTAAGTTTTGAGATGCAGACGATCATGGACGGAGTTATATGGTTAGCATCATTTAGAGCCTCAGTGGGGGAGAGTCAGGTGAAGAAACTCTTGATGAGTCAAGAGTTGAATTTGTAAGGGAATTTACGAGCAATGATTTTGCTTCAACAGCAGAAGATAACACAATGACCGAAAAGCTGATGGATCGACTATTTATTCTTATTCAACACATTCTTACAGAGACGCCAGTGATGACGAGAACTATATTTTGAGAGTCTATATACGTGCCTCATTCTATCTGCATGCAAAAACTTAGCCATGTTGAGAACCTGTTTACAATTAAGATACTATATAAAGCGCAAACGAAACAAAACGCTACACAACGCAATATAGAAAAACTATAATAACAGCGAAAATTGTAATATGACTGGTAAAAATATGTAATATTAACAGCAAAAATTGCAATATGAGCACTGGTAAAAAACGGTTGCTGAAGACATTAGGTTTATAAGTCCCAGAAATCCATACGCAAATGTCCTCAAGGACACATGGCACAGTGGATAAAGGTGTTATTTAGACCTAGTTACAGGATCCAAAGAGTGTGAGTTCAATACCTGGTTAAGACGGTGAATAGCCTGGAGAGAGGAATTAACAGGAGATAACTGATAAGTGACATCCATTAAACGTGGCACGTGGAACTAGAACAGTCTACCCCATTGAGTGAAATAACTTGTTCAGTTCGACATTCCAACCACCTGTAGAAGGCCGGAGCGTTAAACGGTCGAAACTTTGTGCTAAATATGGCAACAAAGATGAGGACTTTAGTCCAAACAATGTAAATAGCGGTACGAAACTGTAATTACTAATGTGGCCCAATTCAACCAAAGCTCAAAAGTGTTTATGTATTTTTGGTTTGTTTTGTTTTACAGTATACCAGCTTCAGAGGGTTAATTAATACCGACAAGATTTTTATTGTTGGTATTTTTTTTTCAAAAATGAATTCCTGGTAATACTTTTTTTTCAAAAATGTATTGTTGGTAATAAAATTTCCAAAAAAACTATTACTGGTATTAATACCTATTTTTATACTTTCATAGTGTTTTGAGCCCTTTTGTGGGGTTAATTATTTGGCTATAGCTGAGACCCTGACAAGTGCTACCACCCCAAGTCAGGCTGGACCTGGGACCACCATCAGTTAAGAGGTGGTTCCACGCTCTTCAAAACCTTTTGATCAAATGCCTTGCCGTTGGATGTAGTTTATCGTCTTACCCAGGATGCAGATGTAGTCATGCCTATAACATTGTACTGTCCGTCCTGACCAAATTCTATACGTTTCATGAAACCTTCCCTGATTTCGCTTCTTCGTCAATGGTGTATCCGCACTCCTCCGACCAGCCCCCAAAGTTAAGTTCAAAGAATTCCAAATGAGGAGGGAAAGATTGTGTAGCTTCAGTTTTATTCTGCTGATGTCATTTTGTTATGGTGAAACACACCTAGTCTATAGATAAGACTCTCCCATCTAATATAAGTAGGAGTCAGTGAGGGTCGACTGGTAGTCGAATACGAAAGTAGTCAGCTACCACAACTAGATTACTCTGCGTAATACTTATTATAACAAGGCCCTAACGTTTTTGTACGTTGAACCTATTTAGGATCGAATTTAGTCCAAATACAGTTTCCACTGCGGAAAGTAACTCTACAAGACATTTTCAAGTAGTTCTTCCACAAGGGCATTGTGATTTTTGTTCAGAAGTTTCTGAAAACGTTGTCGAATGAATTCCACATCCTTTTTTTTTTCTTTCTTTAACTGTACTCTTTTATCGTCGGAGCTTCCAGTGTTTACATCTGTTTCTCTTGTAGTTCACCAAATACACCAGCAGCAACTACCGCGCCTGAAAATTTTGGAACCGTTGCTCATATTCTGGAATCGGCTTCACCAATGCGATCTCTGACTGTGATAAATAATTTAACAGGTTTAGTTAATTATTTAGTATAATATCACCAAGTGAATAAATGGGATATAAGCAAACACATTGCGCAAAACAAGAACTGATTCTTGCTACGAATGATACATTGTTGATACTATAATGAGAAAAAAAACTTTCATCGTATACAACATGAAAAGAACAAGATATTTAATCATTTCACCCCGAGCAAGGCAATAAAGCCACTAAGATAAAAAGAGTTTCTGAACGTTAGAGAATATTTTTAAAAAAATGCTATTAAAAAGAGAGGACAATAAAAGAACAAGAACTAAAACAAGATAACGACTGCCAATGCATTTATATTTTTGAATATCAAAATTGACTTGGAAGCAAGAAGCTAGAACAGAGTTGAACATGCAAGAAATGCGAAAGAAGAAACTTACGGGTATATCTATCCAATTCAACTCTATAATGATGAAACCTTGCCGCCAATCTAGTACTGCGCTCAAATTCATAATGTCTAGGTACCATAGCGGAAGGTTCATCCGAAAAATTACGATGAAAGCCTTCATAGAAAAGGCACAGGGAAGCTACATTACGGGAGGAAGAAAATTACTCATGGCAGGACCAATGATATTTCATATTCTTCTTTGGATTTTATCAAGAGATATGTAAACGGATGACCAGAATTATTGTTATACATTGTAATTAAAAACAGATTTTTTTTTCAGTTATGTACCCCATGCGTAATACAAGTGTAGGCAATCATGTATCTTTCCGTACCTGACGAGGTAGATTTTTTTCCTGCAGTAAACAAGTTGCCATTCAAGGCTATTCACCAATAGGGCGAGAAGAAGAGGATTCATACCTTTCCGAAGCGTATTTGCACGTTAGTGACCGTAACGGATTCGACTGGAATTCTGATTCCTTAATCCGAGGCGCTATCCATTACTCCACCGTGCCTCACTCACCTAGCAAGCTCTAATAATGGATTGTTAAAATTTTAATTCTTATAAATACTGCTTGATTTTAAGCGGCCTTTAATGGATATTAAATGCTAATTGTTTTACATTTAAAATAACTATATAAAAAAAAGACAGCTATATTAATATTTAAATAGGATTCAAATGCCTGAATTTCTTTTTATTTCTATAGCTAGTACCATTTTATTTATATAGATACTGGCTTTATATTTATATAGACAGCGCGTTGAAAGATTACGATATACAAATTACATTCATTTGATTTTAATTACAAAACTGTCGATAATGAGAGCATTTTTACGTTGGATCATGCAAAATAATATATAGCTGCTACCGTTTTATTTATATAGGTACTGGCTTTTTATTTATATAGATACAGCGTTGAACAATTACAATATTATAGAAATTGCATTAATTTGATTTTAATTACAAAACTGCCGACAATGAGACCTCTTTTACGGTTGTAAATATTTATAATACCTTGACAAGGTGCTGCTTGTAAAACGTCTAAATGACCACATTTAGGTTGAAAGTTTCAGAGATTCCTCTTGGGAAATCAAATATTGATTGTTTCCAGATTTGGTATTGTCGTTGAAAAAATAAAATATTTCTTTCATGACGTAATCAAATTTCATTTGGAATTTTGTGTGCTCTACTGATGGAAAATGATTTAAAATACTGATATACAGTAAAGCCTCGACTTACAAACCCCTGCATACGAAGAACATTTTGTAGGAAAATTCGTTTCCACTTATGAATTAATTTCGACTTTCGAAATTAAGAATGGACTTCTCGCCATTGGGTTTCAAACTAGATATTTGATATAAATGTACCGTAAAAACCTTTTAATGTTTTCTAAATATACTGTATTTGATATATTATATATTATATTATATTATATATATATATATATATATATATATATATATATATATATATATATATATATATATATATACATATATATACATTATATATATAATAATATAATATTGTAGTATTATACAGTATTACAATACTTTTTATACTGTATTTTCATACTACATCTCTACTTAATATTTGCAGATATATTTTATACTGTATTTTTTATTCTTATACTTTACATGTATTATATTATTAAACAGTACATATTATATGTATTACATTATTAAACAGTACATATTTTCATCACAGTAGATGTAGTAGGATGTTACTAACATTACATCATCCCGCTCAGTTCCCTTTGTTAACTCGTAGAAATAAACATTTGTAGTGTCCACATATTTGTGATTATATTAATATAAGTGTAAACAAAATCAATAATGTGCAAACATGGATGTGCAGTAATGAATACAGTACATGTACGTTATGTACAATACAGTAACATGTATTTTTTATTGAATTTAAATTAGGTAAAATGTGTCAATACTGAGTAAGCTTTGTTTATATAAAATAAAGTGTTTTAGTTTACTATACAGTGCATAATCATTGCATTTTAAATTGATATAAGTGCAGTACAGTAGAAAAATATATAAAAAATAAAATTTAAATAGAGTAAAATAAAATGCAGGTACAACACGTAAACTACGTAGTAAAATATACTCCGTGTTATGGTCCAAGGTTAGGACCAAGGAAGAACAACACGAACACAAGAGTAGAAATAACAAAGATATATTACACAGAATAATAATACAAGATGTGAAAGGTGTTAGTATGACTGTCAGTCTGGTTTGGAGAGAACAACTATTGGCTCGACTCGATTCCGTCTCCATATTTAACAACCCTCCCACGTGGGTCGCATGTGGCACAAGGCCGGCTTAATGTGGGTTCTCCGAGCCCGTAGGCTCGGCTAAATATATGCCCATTTAGAACCCATATAAACGGGTGCAGGGACTGTCTACCTCCCCGGACGAAACTTTGCCCTTCGGCAAAGCCTCGTCCGGGTTCTTCTCTGCCAAAGCAGAGAGTTCGACAGAAGTCGCAAACAGTCAGAGCCTGCTCATGACTCGATTGCGACTCGATATTTAGCAAGCCCCCAACATGGGTCGATGTGGCACAAGGCCGGTTTAACGTGGGCTTATCGAGCCCGTAGGCTCGGGCAAAAATATGCCCATTTAGAACCCGTATAAACGGGTTCAGGGACTGCGGCAAAGCTCCGTCCGAGTTCCTCACTGCCAAAGCAGAGAGTTCGACAGATGTCGCACACGGTCAAAGACGCGGTTGCGACTCGATATTTAGCAACCCCCCACATGGGTCGATGTGGCACAAGGCCGGTTTAATATGAGCTTACCGAGCCCGTAGGCCTGGCCAAAAATATGCCCATTTAGAACCCGTATAAACGGGTTCAGGAACTGTCTAGCTCCCCGGACGGCAGTTTGCCCTGCGGCAAAGCCCCGTCCGAGTCCCTCCCCGCCCAAACGGAGAGTTCGACAGATGTCGCAACCAGTCAAAGACGCGGTCGCGACTCAATATTTAGCAACCCCCCCACATGGGTCGATGTGGCACAAGGCCGGTTTAATGTGGGCTTACCGAGCCCGTAGGCTCGGACAAAAATATGCCCATTTACAACCCGTATAAACGGGTTTAGGGACTGTCTACCTCCCCAGACGGCACTTTGCCCTGCGACAAAGCCCCGTCCGAGTCCCTCCCCGCCGAGACGGAGAGTTCGACAGATGTCACAACCAGTCAAAGACGCGGTCGCGACTCGTACCTCTCGCTTGAGAGGCGCAGTATTCATAGTGTCAGGAAGAGTTCACTCTGTCGTTGTAGGTAAGGTCCCATAACACTACGCTTCCAGTTAGGTTGATTTTACGGTACATTACATCACTGCAGTGTCTTCCTTTACATTTTTACATACAGTTATTGTCCCGTGCAGTTTAATGTGACTGTACATGTCCAATAAATTTTGAATTCTAGTGGGCAATTTTTTTGATGATTTTTGTAGCCCACAATGTCACCAAAGATGCTTGTTACTACTCAGAAAAGGGGAAAATATCTGTGCAAATGAAGGAGGAGATCATTCAGAAGCACGAAGAAGGTACCCGTGTTTCTGACCTTGCCAGTCTATATGGATGTTCAGCATCAACAACTTACACTACCCTGAAGAACAAGATAGAATTTTTTTTAAAAAGCCTTATGTAGCCAAAGGAGTTAGCATAATTACCGAGCTTCGTCTAAAACCCCTAAAAGATGTTAAGAAGCTGTTGTTGATGTCGATGAATGAAAGGCAGTTACGAGATTATTCTGTGTCTGAAGATATTACATGTGCAAAGGCAAGGGCACTGTATGTGGATCTTATCAGAAAAATACCAAGCACGTCTTCTGTAGATGAAAATGCATTTAAGGCAAGCCGAGGATGGTTTGAAAAATTTTAAAAGAAAACCGGCACCCACAGTGTAGTGGAGAGGGTGCAAGCTCTGATGAAGTTGCCTTGTTTCAAAGGTGCTTTGAAGTGACCGACAATACAAACCTGACTCTAAGATAATTTTGGAAGGATCACTTCAGTATCCTAAATTGCTTATATCTCATTCATAAAGCCTGGGAAGGAGTCACAGTGATATCTTTATTTACATTATTTGTGTATAATCTTTAAAAAAGTACATTAATTTTACATAAAATGCGCTTTTAATTGATTTCTATATCAATATTTTTGGGGCTTGGAACGAATTTAATTTTTATTATTTTAAATGGGGGAAATTATTTCGACATGCGAAATTTCCAGGTACGAATTAACTCCTGGAAGGGATTAAATTCGTAGGTCGAGGTTCCACAGTATTTTTCAATCGTTTCATCCCAAGCAAGACGATAAAGCCAATAAGACACAACGGGTTAATGAGTGACAGAAACTGACAAAATATTATGCAGGTTTGATTGATTTGCTTTTTTTACGGTTTATCAACCTTTTCAGGTTATTAATCGATAGATTCATCTACCGCATGGAAATCTGGATCTCTGTGTCGCGCCAGAATTTTTTCTCGCCTGAGACAATCCTTCAAATCTATAATTCAACCAATCGTCCTTGCATTGAATACTGCTGCCATATACGGACTGTGCTCCCGCTGTTCATCCCGAGGTCCTCGACAAAACTCAGAAACGGATATGCATTGTTATAGGTCCTGATCTGGCATCTCGTCTACAGTCGCTCTCTCACAGACGTGCTGTGGCTTCCCTTTGTCTTTTCTACACGTATTCTCATGGCAACTGCTTTGACGAGGTACTTTCACTGATTCCCAAATTTAAGCGTGCTACTAGGATAGTATATCGGTCCTACTCTTTCACTGTCGAAACGGTTAAATTTCTTATCTCGTACTTCCCGACAGTGGAGCTCCCTTCCTTTTACTTGATTCCCTGGTAGCTATAATCTTCAATTATTCAAATGTAATGTCAATCGACATCTTCTGATGCCTTGATCCTGATCACCGTCCTTCTCTATATCCTTTCCTCAAACACCCTTCTTTGCTCTTGCTCTCAATCTCTGTAACCAATTGCGTGCTAGTGGCACTCCCGCCTTGCTTGAAGTGATATGCTTTAAAAAAAAATAAAGCAAGAAAATACTTATAGATTTAAGAATTATTTTACTAGAAAATAATGATTTACTGATACTAATTCTACTAATTAACTCATAGCTGGTTTATATCAGGTTGGTCCATGCCACTCCCAAGATTATTTGCGTAAATCCCTTTCCCGCTATTATTTGCGCGAATAAATGAATATAATGAACACGACTGGAATTAGAACTCGGATCTCCGACTTCCAATTCGGAGCCGTTATTTGTCACACCAACCGCACATCCATCTTTACAGCATAGGTGACCACTCGAATGTAGCTTAACTTGTGTTATGGCCGTAAGGCCAACATTATTATAGAGAGGACAACAACAACAAAAGGAGGATTTGAGGAGAGAGAAGACGACGATAGACGTTGCGTTTAGTCTTTAACGATTGTAGAGGGGAAAGGTAGTTCTACAGGTGAGAAGCGTGAGAGAAGAAACTATGAAAACAGTCCTTACGGTGACATCTGGCAATTTTCAGCAGTGAAATGATTAGCCACGTCTGCTAATCTAGTCAGCCAGTCAGTTATATACCATACGTGATACAAGATTGCGCGATCATGTCTCTTTCGGTTCATAACTGACAAGGCAGCAGATTTTTTTTTTCTCAGTAGGTCGCCATTTCTTTTTGCAGTAGACGTTGCCAAAAATGGCTAAAGACTGTGTCCTGCTATTCAACCCATAGCTGGGGGAAACCGCTGGATTCATACCTTTCCCAACGGCATTTGGGCGTAAGTGAATATAACGAACTCGACTGGGATTCGAACTTGTATCTCCAAGTTCTCATTCTGAACCGTTATTCCATATACCGCAACGCGCATACTACGTTTACAATCATGCATACCAAGCACCTGGGATGAGAGTCATATTTATTTTGTAAAATATACAAAAAAGTGTCACAAGGCCAAAAGGGGGTGGACAGATAAAGAATGAGTAACAGAAACTGAGAAAACATTATGCAGGTTTGATTGATTTGCTTTTTTACGGTTTATCAACCTTTTGCAGGTTATTAATCGATAGATTCATCTACCGCATGGAAATCTGGATCTCTGTGTCGCGCCGTATATTTAAACTTTTCTATTCGCAATCCCTGACCCAAACATGTCGTAATATTACTTACATCAAAACAACACATTCTAACTTACCATTCTCATTACATTCATCATAATACCTCTGAATATCTATAAAGTTCTAACTCGTCCCCGTATATACAATTCTTGTCTGTGGGGTGGGGAAATAAAAGAACAACTTAAAAATCTACACCCCAATATGAGATAAGAGCTCATCTGAACAATCGCTAAGTAAAAAATCACAGGCAAGTTACGTTACCCCGACGGGAAAGATGCCAGGTCAGGATTAATAATATTGCAGATCCTTTCGTCAAAAATCTCTACATGCATAGCAGACGTGCCTATCAGCAATATTCAATGCACGGACGAATGCCAGATTTATAAAAGGTACTCAGACCTTTGGCCGACGGACATTTAACCATAGGGACATTTAGCCGAAAATATAGTGGCGTATTTTCATGCATGTCAGACTCTTTATCGTAATATATTACATATATTTATATTAATTTACTGTATAAATTTATAATTTTTCTTGTTTTCTTTTTTAAAAATCTATTCTTTATATATTATATTTTACTTTAAATATTACTGTAAGATGATAAGTATTTTGAGAAAAAACACATTTTACTACAGCAAAGATTTTAAGCTTTTACGAGATGAAATTTCGCTTTTAATGATCATAATCTTAAAGGGATGAACTGGCTTTTATCTTACTGTTAAATACAAATTTAAATAATTAGGTGCAACTTTTTACCCAAATACACTCAAATATTTTTTTTTAAATACTAATTTCAATAAACAAGTATTGAAATAAGAAATCTTTTATCTTTAAATTTAGATTTAGTAATTTAATCACTTGAAATTCAGTGGTAATTATTCGTCCTATTCTACCTTATAATACAGCTAATTAAAATACTTAAAGTATTGCTTGTTACTCTCTTTACTTGTACTTTTTCGGTGAAATGTCCGTTCGACCAAATATCCGCCGGCCAAATGTCTGAAAGCCAAATGTCCGAAGGTCAAATATCTGAAGGTCAAATGTCTGAAGCCCAAATGTCTGAAGGTCTAATGTCCGGCCACGTTTATAAAATGGCCAAGATACATTCTGTTGTGAAAAATTCTCTAGCACGATACAACGAAATAGACTCCTTCCGGTCGCAGACCGAGCAATTGGTTCAATACCACCGTCCCACATCATATCTGTGGAAACCGTTAGACCGAAAAGCGGCTATAAGCTCCTCTCGTGGGTGGGGGGTAGTATCAGCCATGCTGATGGAAGAGAAATAAAGGGTCTCTAATACGATTGAGAAAGAGAGAGAGAGAGCGAGAGAGAGAGAGCGAGAGGGAAAGAGCAGTTTTCGTTTTGGAGGCGGTAAAATTAACAAGTCACTTCTTGCTCCAGTTAACAACGGATTAATGGTTACTTTAGAGATCAGCTGCCAATTTAAGCTTATTGAAATTATCTGGGTGTTAAGTTTTAGATTTGCAACTACTTTACGAAGATATAATGGTATGGAATCGCCTCCCATGTGGATGTTTTCCCGATCAATAAAATCTTAACCTATTCAAGACTCGGGTTAACCGTTGTCATCAATTCCTCTACACACAAATAGCATCCTAACGTAGCTTTCTACGACAAGTGGCCCTCGGGCCTTGTAAAGGGTGAACCTTACTGTAAAAAATTGCAAGAAAAAAATGAAAATGCTTCAGACGACAGCATTTTTTACAACGCCGGGAGATTTTCGGGTGTCTGAAGAGATTTGCTGTCGCTTGATATGGGAAATCGAGCAGTTACTGCTATGAGGAAAACTTGTCGATTACAAATACGCCCGTTTATTTATTTTAGCCAAACGTTCTTGTTTCATTTTCGAATCCATTAACGTGCAATTAAGAGGGAAATGTCGCGTGATACGATAATTAATGGAAGTCAAAACAAAAGTCACCGCTTTCAATACACGCAAAGTTACAGAGAGGCTGAAAACACACACACACACACACACACACACACACACATAAAACCACGTACAAACACACAAAAAAGAAACACACAGAGGAAAGTGTTGAAATTATAGCTGTAAACACTTAAAGTTCGACCGTATACGCACATTCACACACAAAATTACACAGCCGCACAAAAGTTACAAGAGGAATTACACACACACACACACACACACACACACACACACATATATATATATATATATATATAGATAGATAGATAGATAGATAGATATATGTAAGTATGTATGTATGTATGTATTTCTTCTTATGAATGTAAGGAGTGCTTTTTATAGAGTATTGATATATAGCTTTTTTTCGTTATTTTCTTCAGTATATACATTTTTTCATTATTATTTTGAGAGTCACTCTGTCACTATCAGGTTGATAATAATAACGAATAATAAATAAAAAAGGAAAGGTAGCTAACTGTAGATAATATAAGTAAATATTTTATGATAATGACCTTCTCGACGTTTTCTCAGAACATTCTTTCTTTTTTAATTCTCTAGTTCTCCATCCTATTCGCCATCATCTTCTTCTTCCCATTTTTATTATTATTATTATTATTATTATTATTATTATTATTATTATTATTATTATTCACTTCTGCCTTTTCCTTCTTCTTCATCCTCATCTTCTTCATTTTCTACTTTTCCATCCTATTCACCATCATCATCTTCTTCCCATTATTATTATTATTATTTTTATTTCCTTTGATATCTGGCGTTTACACATTTCTTTCCGGGTCCCGCCCAGGGACCTAAGGTTAGAAATGGCATCATGACACTTTCCACTGCAAAAAAAAAAAAAAATAATTACATAGATAAAGCCCTTCGTAAAGTGTGGGCTGTACTTGTCAGAACAATCTTTTGTATCTCTTTGAGGCATGGACTTCCAGGGATCCCTTCAATCAGCCTACTGGAATCTTTTCCAACCAGTCCAAGGGCTCCAACTACAACAGGAATTGTTGATGTTCCCATGTGCCACATTTTTGAGATTTCTATTTCAAGTTCCTTGTATTTTGACAGTTTTTCGAATATCTTCAAAGACACATTGCAGTCTGCAGGGACTGCCATATCAATAAGGAGGCACTTATTTTGTTTGTGGTCTTTAATAACAATGTCTGGGCGGTTGGCTTTGATTGTTCTGTCAGTGTGTATTGTGTAGTCCCATAGAATTGTAACAGGTCCTATCTCCGTAACCGGGTCAGAGTGGTGTTCGTACCAGTTTCTTTCAGTTTCCTTCCCATAGGAGTTGCAAATTTTCAAGTGCAGATATTGGCCCACTCTGTCATGCCGGGTTTTATATTCAGTGGGTGCCAATATCGTGCAACCTGATATAAGATGATCAATGGTTTCTGGATATTTGTCACAGAATCTGCATCTTGGGCTAACACAGTATTTTAGTATATGTGCTTGATAATTCCTAGTTAACAAGCATTGGTCTTGTGCAGCAATGATAAAACCTTCAGTTTCAGCTTTCAACCCTGCACTACGTAGCCACTGATGGGTGCGGTTTATGTCTACGTCTGCTTGTTTGGTACGGGCAGAGTATTGGCCATGGAGCGGTTTATTTTGCCATTGTTTCTTTATCTGATCGGTCGCATTTCTCTTTGCATTCTTTTATTATTATTATTATTATTATTATTATTATTATTATTATTATTATTATTTGTGTATGTTAAGTCACCTGTTTTGTTTTGTATCCTGTAGATTCCGGTTCAAACTATGGTCCTTAGATCCTATAGCAGAACCGCCATTTCATTGATAGCACTTTTCTTAGTATATGGGATGTTCCTGGTAGGACGATCTTCTGGCCAACTTGTATATTGATGTTACCTGGGACACTGTTAGTAAAATTGTCCATTCCTGTCTATAGGGTAATTGTCATTTAATTGATAGCAATTTTCTTAGTATATACGATGTTCCTAGTAGGACCCTATAGCTTTCCTTTACTCTAGCATTCGTCCCACACTCTCATACATACACTCTCACTAAATTTTATTTTATATTCCCGTAGTTGGTTTTTTTTTCAGTTTTCTTTTTTAATTTGTAGGTCTGATGAATTGGATCGTATTTACGATTCCAATGGAATAAATTATGACCATGGAATATTAGTGTTTAAGCCTTTTTATTATATCCTTACTCTGTCCTGGACATTGAGTTCTACCTGGATGCTATCCTCTCGGAATTATTTTTTATACATATATATATGTGTATGATTATGTATGTATGTATATATATTTATATATTTTAGATATATGATTGCATATGTATGTGTATATTTACCACTAATACTATCTATCTATCTATCTATCTATCTATCTGTCTGTATATATCTATCTATCTATCTATCTATCTATCTATCTATCTATCTGTCTGTATATATATATATATATATATATATATATATATATATATATATATATATACTTAACATATATATATACATATATACTTAATACTTCTTTATTTTCTAATTCTTCATCCTATTCGCCATCTTATTTTTGTCTTCTTCTCATTATTATTATTATTATTATTATTATTATTATTATTGACGTTTTCTTTCTTCTTTATCCACATCGGATTCATTTTCTTCTACTTCATCCTAATCACTATAATGTTCTTCCCAATATTATTATTATTATTATTATTATTATTATTATTATTATTATTATTCACCTCTGTCTTTTCCTTCTTCTTTACCCTCATCTTCTTCTTTTTCTACTTCTCCAGCCTATTCACCATCATGTTCTTCTTCCCATTATTATTATTATTATTATTATTATTATTATTATTATTATTTGCATCTGGTTCGGCTGCACCTGTTTTATCAACGGCCTGATTTCTTTATCTTGATTCTTTTCCATTGGATTTTGAAAGTAAAACGATAATTAATTTTTTTTCTTCCTTATGTTACCAAACACCTACTCAACAAATCCGTTCTTACCATAACCGACAAATACTCTTGCGTATTCGGCCTTTTAATTAAATTCGAACAAATTACTTTTTAGAAAACAAAATATTTGATTCCAAAATGTAAATGATACCAAGAGGAAAAGAAAGGAATAAATACATTATAAAAAAAGACAATTAACAAAATAAGTAATAGAAACTTTTTAAACATTGCGTTTACTGACTGGTGAAGATCGTGCAACGTTCTTCAGTGAAGAATGAAGAGGACCATCTCCGCAGCTGTGCCGTTGTTTGTCCAATCTGATCGTATTTAATGTTATTTTAACATCATTATTTTACAAGAGCATGCGAAGTTTATCTGTATGGATAGAAGAAAGTATAATGTAACATTCGGTTCCTTAAAATTATTTCAGATCTTTGTATTACGAGAAACAAAATATCCTCTTTACGATATACACACATTTTGATCGTTTCAAAAATAGAAGAATTATAATTTGCAAAGACTGCAATTTAGTGACATTTCTTAAAATTATTTCAGATCTTTGTATTACGAGAAACAAAATATCCTCTTTACGATATACACACATTTTGATCGTTTCAAAAATAGAAGAATTATAATTTGCAAAGACTGCAATTTAGTGACATTTCTTAAAATTATTTTAGATCTTTGTATTACGAGAAACAAAACATCCTCTTTATGATCTACAGACATTTTGATTGTTTCAAAAAATAGAAGAATTATAATTTGCAAAGACTGCAATTTAGTGTCTTTCCTTCAATTTAAGCCCCCAAATCTTATATGGTAGATTTCATGTTGAAGTTAAAGGAGTCATCATATATGTTCTGGTATGTGGTAATGCTAATTGTAATATAAGCCGTTTCCTTAAAAAAAAAAAAAAAAAAAAAAAACCCTGGCATTCATGGACCGAGTAGCCGGTTGAAATTCTAAGAAAACTTATTAAGTGACTAAGATTACGATTTAGTCGTATTCATTAAACCGTTTTTTTAAGCGTTTCACCCCAAACAAGGCGGGAAGCCACTAGCACGCAAGGGGTTAGAGAGTTGGAGCGAGAGCAAGATGGAGCGATAGAGGAAAGGATGAAGAGAAGGATATGGGGATAGATCAAGGCATCTGGAGACATCGATTGACATTAAATTTGAATAGGTGGAAATTATAGGTATCAGTAAAACAAGAAAAGGTGAGGGATTTCCACAGGCGAGAGGTGTGAGACATGAAGCTATTGGAGTAGAAGAGACGGGCCAATTCAACAATTTCGACAGTGAAAGGGTGAGAGCGAGATGCCAGCCTAGTAGAACTCTTAAATTCATGAAGTCTGGGAACCAGCGAAAGAAGAAGTTCATAGGATCACTTACCTTGAAAGTATTTGTGAAAAGACAGAGGGAGGCGACGGCACGTCTGTGAGAGACTGACTGCAGACTGCAGATCAGGGCCAATTACATTGCATATACGTCTCTGGATTTATGAAGGATCTTGAGAGAAACAGAAAGAGCTCCAGACCATATATGGCAGCAAAGGCGAATGGTTGATATGTGTACATATATATATATATATATATATATATATATATTTATATTTTTATACATACACACACACACACACACACACACACATATTATATATATATATATATATATATATATATATATACATATATATATATATATATATATATATATATATATATATATATAAAACTGCACCACATATTTGATTTAAAAGAACTGATCCGACGTGAAAACTTTCGGGATGACAACTGCGACATTACTCTAATTATTTTAACCATTTTAGTTCCTGCCACATTGACTGATAAACTCTTACAAAAAAATTCTAAAAATGCCATAAATATATATATATATATATATATATATATATATATATATACACTACACGAATTAATCGCGCCTTTCTATGTGTCACACATTTTCTTGTCAGAAAATTGATTGATTCTAAATCATTGTTATAATTTGTGGAGAAAAATGATGCATTTCTGTATTATTCAATGATCTTACCGATGTGACCTCCATCTTCTGGCTTTCTCCTTCTATATTTTGGATAGAAGTCATTTCCTTGTTCAAATTTTAATTTAATTTATATCGAATGGAAATCATTTTCAGTAGGATGTGGGGTGGGGGTGAAAAGCACCTTGATCTGATCCCAGATTGAAATATTTGTAAAGAAACTACGTAAACTAGCCTTGTGGATTGTTATATGTGAGTTAATTCAGCGTGGTTTTCGGTGAGATGTGTGTTTTTTTATTAGGACGGAACAATCTTGAAAGCAGCCTCGTCACATAAAATACGAAATCGCTTGTCTCATGAAATTTATACAAAATGGGATTGATATAATGGATCAGTTCGATCAGAAAATCTACCATAATTTTTCTGTTTACATTTTTTAGGATAGAAGAAAGCGGAAAATTAAATGAAAAAGGATGGTTATACAGTGTAATTAAAACCAGAATATTTTAGGAATCCAATAATTTGGACCGATTTTAAACATATTTCACATTAAAAATCGGTCCAAGTTATTAGAAAATGTTACGCTGTATGGTATACATGTAAAAATAGTTCTATATTATGTATAAAAATAATGTATGTAGAAAAATAATAAGAATAAGAATAATAAGAATAATAAAAAGAATAATAATTACGATGATGAGAATGATGATGATGATGATGATGATGTACAGGGTGGTCCAAAAATCTTGTCACACGTACCGATATTCCGAACATGTGTCAGCCATCTTAAATGGACTTTTTTTTTTCACGGAAATTATTATTGTTATTAGAACACTCTCTATAACTAATACCATATTTTAATAAGGTAAAATGTTATTATAACACTATCTATGATTAATAACATATATATAAGGTAAAATGTCATTAGAATTCTCTCTATAACTAATAACATATTTATAATAGGGTAAAATGTTATTAGAACACTCTCTATAAGTAATAACATATGTATAATAAGGTAAAATGTTATTAGAACACTCTCTATAACAAATAACATATTTATAAGGTAAAATGTTATTAGAACACTCCCAATAACTAATAACATGTATATGAGGTAAAATGCTATTAGAACACTCTCTATAACTAATAACATATATATAAGATAAAATGTTATTAGAACACTCTCTATAACTAAAAACATATTTTTAATAGGGTAAAATGTTATTTGAACACTCTCTATAACTAATAACATATTTTAATAAGTTAAAATGTTATTAGAACACTCTCTATAACTAATAATATATTTATAATCAGGTAAAATGTTAATAGAAAACTCTCTATAACTAAAAACATATTTTTAATACGGTAAAATATTATTAGAACACTCTCTATAACTAATACCATATTTATAATAAGGTAAAATGTTATTATAACACTATCTATGATTAATAACATATTTATAAGGTAAAATGTCATTAGAATTCTCTCTATAACTAATAACATATATATAAGACAAAATGTTATTAGAACACTCTCTATAACTAATAACATATGTATAATAAGGTAAAATGTTATTAGAACACTCTATATAACTAAAAACATATTTTTAATAGGGTAAAATGTTATTTGAACACTCTCTATAACTAATAACATATTTTAATAAGGTAAAATGTTATTAGATCACTCTCTATAACTAATAACATATTTATAATAAGGTAAAACGTTATTAGCACACACTCTATAAGGAATAACATATTTATAATAAGGTAAAATGTTATTAGAACACTCTCTATAACTAATAACATATTTATAAGGTAAAATGTTATTAGAACACTCTCTATAACTAATACCATATTTATATTAAGGTAAAATGTTATTATAACACTATCTATGATTAATAACATATTTATAAGGTAAAATGTCATTAGAATTCTCTCCATAACTAATAACATATTTATAATAGGGTAAAATGTTATTAGAATTCTCTCCATAACTAATAACATATTTATAATAAGGTAAAATGTTTTTAGAACACTCTCTATAACTAATAACATATTTTAATATGGTAAAATGCTATTAGAACACTCTCTATAACAAATAACATATTTTAATAAGGTAAAATGTTATTAGAACACTCTCTATAACTAATAACATATTTATACGGTAAAATGTTATTAGAACATTCTATATAATTAATAACATATATATAAGGTAATATGTTATTAGAACACTCTCTATAACTAATAACATATTTATAATCAGGTAAAATGTTATTAGAACACTCTCTATAACTAATAACATATTTATAATCAGGTAAAATGTTATTAGAACACTCTCTATAACTAAAAACATATTTTTAATAAGGCAAAATATTATTAGAACACTCTCTATAACTAATAACATATTTATAAGGTAAAATGTTATTAGAACACTCTCTATAACTAATAACATATTTATAATAAGGTAAAACGTTATTAGCACACACTCTATAAGGAATAACATATTTATAATAAGGTAAAATGTTATTAGAACACTCTCTATAACTAATAACATATTTATAAGGTAAAATGTTATTCGAACACTCCCTATAACTAATACCATATTTATAATAAGGTAAAATGTTATTTGAACACTCTATAACTAATAACATGTATATGAGGTAAAATGCTATTAGGACACTCTATATAACAAATAACATATATATAAGATAAAATGTTATTAGAACACTCTCTATAACTAATAACATATTTATAATAAGGTAAAATGTTATTAGAACACTCTCTATAAATAAAAAGATATTTGTAATAACGTAAAATATTATTAGAACACTCTCTATAACAAATAACATATTTATAAGGTAAAATGTTATTAGAATACTCTCTATAACTAATAACATATATATAAGATAAAATGTTACTAGAACACTCTCTATAACTAATAACATATTTATAAGGTAAAATGTTATTAGAACACTCTCTATAACTAATAACATATTTATAATAAGGTAAAATGTTATTAGCACACTCTCTGTAAATAATAACATATTTATAATAAGGTAAAATATTATTAGAACACTCACTATAACTAATAACATATTTATAATAAGGTAAAATGTTATTTGAACACTCTCTATATCTAATAACATGTATATGAGGTAAAATGCTATTAGGACACTCTCTATAACTAATAACATATATATAAGATAAAATGTTATTAGAACACTCTCTATAACTAATAACATATTTATAATAAGGTAAAATGTTATTTGAACACTCTATAACTAATAACATGTATATGAGGTAAAATGCTATTAGGACACTCTATATAACTAATAACATATATATAAGATAAAATGTTATTAGAACACTCTCTATAACTAATAACATATTTATAATAAGGTAAAATGTTATTAGAACACTCTCTATAACTAAAAAGATATTTGTAATAACGTAAAATATTATTAGAACACTCTCTATAACTAATAACATATTTATAAGGTAAAATGTTATTAGATCACTCTCTATAACTAATAACATATATATAAGATAAAATGTTATTAGAACACTCTCTATAACTAATAACATATTTATAAGGTAAAATGTTATTAGAACACTCTCTATAACTAATAACATATTTATAAGGTAAAATGTTATTAGAACACTCTCTATAACTAATAACATATTTATAATAAGGTAAAATGTTATTAAAACACTCTCTATAACTAATAACATATTTATAAGTTAAAATGTTATTAGAACACTCTCTATAACTAATAACATATTTATAAGGTAAATTGTTATTAGAACACTCTCTATAACTAATAACATATTTATAAGGTAAAATATTATTAGAACACTCTCTATAACTAATAACATATTTATAAGGTAAAATGTTATTAGGACACTCTCTATAACTAATAACATATTTATAAGGTAAAATGTTATTAGAACACTCTCTATAACTAATAACATATATATAAGATAAAATGTTATTAGAACACTTTCTCTAACTAATAACATATTTATAAGGTAAAATGTTATTAGAACACTCTCTATAACTAATAACATATTTATAATAAGGTAAAATGTTATTAGAACACTCTCTATAACTAATAACATATTTATAAGGTAAAATGTTATTAGAAGACTCTCTATAACTAATAACATATTTATAAGGTAAAATGTTATTAGAATACTCTCTATAACTAATAAGATATTTATAATGAGTTAAAATGTTATTAGAACACTCTCTATAACTAATAACATATTTATATGGTAAAATGTTATTAGGACACTGTCTATAACTAATAACATATTATAATAAGGTAAAATGTTATTAGCACACTCACTATAACTAATAACATATTTATAATAAGGTAAAATCTTATTTGAACACTCTCTATATCTAATAACATGTATATGAGGTAAAATGCTATTAGGACACTCTCTATAACTAATAACATATATATAAGATAAAATGTTATTAGAACACTCTCTATAACTAATAACATATTTATAATAAGGTAAAATGTTATTTGAACACTCTAGAACTAATAACATGTATATGAGGTAAAATGCTATTAGGACACTCTATATAACTAATAACATATATATAAGATAAAATGTTATTAGAACACTCTCTATAACTAATAACATATTTATAATAAGGTAAAATGTTATTAGAACACTCTCTATAACTAAAAAGATATTTGTAATAACGTAAAATATTATTAGTACACTATCTATAACTAATAACATATTTATAAGGTAAAATGTTATTAGAACACTCTCTATAACTAATAACATATTTATAAGGTAAAATGTTATTAGAACACTCTCTATAACTAATAACATATTTATAATAAGGTAAAATGTTATTAGAACACTCTCTATAACTAATAACATATTTATAAGGTAAAATGTTATTAGAACACTCTCTATAACTAATAACATATTTATAAGGTAAAATGTTATTAGAACACTCTCTATAACTAATAACATATTTATAAGGTAAAATATTATTAGAACACTCTCTATAACTAATAACATATTTATAAGGTAAAATGTTATTAGAACACTCTCTATAACTAATAACATATTTATAAGGTAAAATGTTATTAGAACACTCTCTATAACTAATAACATATATATAAGATAAAATGTTATTAGAACACTCTCTCTAACTAATAACATATTTATAAGGTAAAATGTTATTAGAACACTCTCTATAATTAATAACATATTTATAATAAGGTAAAATGTTATTAGAACACTCTCTATAACTAAAAGCACATTTGTAATAAGGTTAAATATTATTAGAACACTCTCTATAACTAATAACATATTTATAAGGTAAAATTTTATTAGAACACTCTCTATAACTAATAACATATTTATAAGGTAATATGTTATTAGAACACTCTCTATAACTAATAACATATTTATAAGGTAAAATGTTATTAGAACACTCTCTATAACTAATAACATATTTATAAGGTAAAATGTTATTAGAACACTCTCTATAACTAATAACATATTTATAAGGTAAAATGCTATTAGAACACTCTCTATAACTAATAACATATTTATAATGAGTTAAAATGTTATTAGAACACTCTCTATAACTAATAACATATTTATATGGTAAAATGTTATTAGGACACTGTCTATAACTAATAACATATTTTTAATATGGTACAATGTTATTTGAACACACTCTATAATTAATAACATATTTATAAGTTAAAATGCTATTAGAACACTCTCTATAACTAATAACATTTTTATAAATAAAAATGTTATTAGAACACTCTCAATGACTAATAACATATTTATATGGTAAAATGTTATTAGAACACTCTCTATAACTAATAAAATATTTTTAATAAGGTAAAATGGTTGAAGAATGACGAAGAAACATTGCAACATTAAAACATTTCAGAAATTTCTTTTTAAAATTATTTCATTCCAAGCAAGCTGGGAATGTTACCAGTACGCAGGGGGTTTACAGTGAGTGAAGGTGAGAGAAAAGATTGTGCGCAGGTGGTGGGATTGAGGAAAGGATAAAAGAGGAACGGGATTCAAAAAGAATAGATGATGCCGATTGACGTTGCATTTAAATTTTAGAAGTTAGTTATCAGGAAAGGAAGAAAACGGAAGGTGGGAAGTGTGAAAAAGAAAATGTTGGAGTTAAAGCAATGGTTACTTTTAACTATTTCAACAATAAAAGAGTGGGACCTAGCTGCCAATCTAGTAACTCGCTTAAATTCACATAGTTGGGTTACCAGGGGTAAAAAACTCCTCTGAGCAGTCGCTATAAAAAATATTTGTTGAAAAGACAGAGAGAAGTCACGTCACATCGTTGATAAAGAGAATGAAGTCGAGATGCCAAGTCAGGATTGATTACATTGCAGATTCTTCTTTGGATTTTGTCAAGAACCTGGAGATGAGTAGCAGGAGCATCAGACCAGATATGGCAGCAGTATTTCATAAAGAAACGAATGGTAGATTTGTGTTGTAGCATACCTACGAACGATAATGGGTATGTCCCAATTCACATAAATACAGTAGTAAAAACTGTATGTTGGTCTGCAGTTGGAGCTTCGTCTCCAGCTGTGCTGGTCAAAGTCTCTGTTTCCGAGCAGAGAGGATCCCCAAACGAGGCTTTGTCGAAGTGCTGAGTCTTGTCTTGCGATGCAGCTACCCGACCCCGTTATATAAGGGGTCTACGGGGAATTTTTGGCCGAGCCTACGGGCTCGGATAACACGCATTAAATTCGGTCTTGTGCCACATCTGACCGCGTGGGGCGGTTGGTAGATTCCTGCAGTTGGAGATCCATTGTGCAATTCATTTGACTCACTTCTAGCAACTAACTACTTCTACGCGCGGCTGGCGAATCTTATATGTGTTTTTCTTGTCGTAAGTATTATCGTTCATTACCAACCTTCGCGTGATTATTCTCTTCAGTAACCTTCCCTAGGTTACAATAATTTCTGAATGAGTAAGATGGACCTGATGACAAAATCGACCTTCTGAGACGACGCAGTGAAATTAAATGGTTCAGAAAGCATTTGCAAAGTAACAGTTAAAATTGTTTTATCAACGCTGATTTTAAGCAACGAAATCGGGATGCAAAAAGCGATTATCTCCCTTTTGGTCGAGACGAGTGAACGAGTCACGTGACGGCCGATGAGTGGCATCAGTTCAGTGTGTGCCAAGAGACAATTGTCTTTTCCGCCTAGCGGCAAGACGAGTCTACCCAGGGGAGTTGCTATTTATCATGCCCGAAGACGAGACGTGTCTGCCTATCCCAGTTGCTACGTAGGCCTCAGATAAAACAGACATCACAAAACCACAGCGGTACGTTATACAGAGAAAACGACACGGTCTTACATGAATGGTAAAGAACACCACCGACCTGCACAATTTCCCGTTGGGAAATATGACATAGAAGATCATCTCTCTTTAGATTCTGTGTGTGGGACAAATTGGTGATAAGTATATATATATATATATATATATATATATATATATATATATATATATATATATGATAGTTGTATATTTAGGCAGCAATCCTTCGTTTATGCATGTTTCATTAAAAACGACAGACAAGGTACTAGGGCTAAGCTTTTTATTTAATTTTCCTTGTGTTCTAACAAGAGCTTTCTTTTCTGGACAAAGAATGAGTAAAAATTATCCAAATATTTTACAGTTCCTAGCGCTTTTGGCTATACCTTTAGACATTATCAAGGATGATTCAATTTTTCAGCTTATTTGAGTGCGTGCATTATGTGTATGTCTTAGTGTGTAGTAGGGATGTTTTAATTTCCGAATACGGTTAACACATTGTGGCCTTGTTCATAGCCACAATGTGCTAACCGTATTCGGAAATTATATATATATATAATATTATATATTATATATTATACAATATATATATATATATTATATAATATATGTATATTATATATAATATATATTATATATAATATATATATATATAATATTATACATTATATAGTATATATATAATATTATATATTATATATATATATATATATATATCATATATATATATTGGTTGTATATTTAGGTTTTATTATATCATAAATATATTAAAGCCTCTAATGGGGAAACGGATTGTCAAATATTTATTTCTTACAACGGATCATAATTTCCGATATTTGATTCAAAAGATTTTTCTTTGGTCTGCAAATGTTATTATAGATAATTTTTCTTGTTGACAAAGGTTGCAGATATTGCTATGATTGTTGTAAGGTTTTGTGTTTTCTAAAATTTTCAATTAACAGAAATCACCTGAAGATACCGAAAGGTTAAAACCAAGGTAGCGGTATTGTCTGATTTTCTAATTTTCTATATTTAATTACTCTACATGTTAATTGTTTTTATCTTTTTATATGTATTGATCACATTTTTAATACTATTGTTTCCTGGTCTAATTCAACTCTGACTATTAACCATTCGTTTTTAGTGAAACTTTTATAAAAGTGGGATTGCTGCCAAAATACACAAAGGTAACAGATCCGTTGGAATATAATCCAAGTGGATCCTATTAATATAAAATATTAAAACTGATCCACAAAAAGAGCTCAATGTATTTATTATTACATAGCAAATAATAAACAATAAAACCCCAAATAACCTTAGACGAGGTATATCCTATTTCTACAGACGAAGGTATCGCTCGTCTATCTTATCAACCCCGGTGTGGACTGGGTTCGTGTCAGAAATATAAATTTATCCGTGAAAGCTAAAAAAATCAACCTGTCGAAAAACAAATGCATAATTTATCCATTTCAATGTTTCAGTCAGTCGAAAGTCATGAAACAGCCGGTCAGCGAAGTTTGAAAGGTATTTATCGTAAAGGGAAGAAATTTTATAAAATTAAACCCGGATATTAACCTTATGACATTAATTTGGGATTATATGAAGAATTAAATATCATTTTAAAATTAAAAGAGTAATAAATAACTTTAAAATATATAGATAAAAGGATATAATGGATTAATGGAAAAAGTCTTTGGGGAGATCTTAGAGTAGGGGAGAGTCTACAAATTATAATTAATATAGTGTAAAGAGGTTATAGAGAGGAATATAGAAATTAGAATTAGTTATACTTTCAACATTTTAAGAGTTGGAAGCGAGTGAATATTATGGAAATATAGTAGCTAATTAAGTTAAAACTTTATTATGGAAATTTTAATTTGTTTTTATGTCGACATTTTAACACTAATTCATTCCGCTGGTTCAATAGCTGGCTTTGATTATTTTATATTATTATTCTATTTATTTTAGAATTTTTTATATGTTAATAAGCACAGAAAAAGTGAATATAAAACTCAGTTTTCAGAATAATAAATTAAATACAATAAATTTGACAGGCGAATTATGCAAAATAGGACAAGACAAACTTATTCGTACAGAAGAAAATATCATTTTAAATTGATTGATTCGTTTAAGTGTCAGTAATTTACATAATTATTTCATCTGTGTAGCTTTCTAGACTATTTTTTTTGGTAGAATATTTGTGATAATTCTAGCAAAGGACATTACGTGGTGCCTAGAGTGTTACCATTGTTATTCTTACGTTAACAACACGATGGCGAAGGCAAAGGAACTTAGAGTTGACTTGAAACAGAAAATTATTAACTTTCCTAAGTTGGGAAATAGATACAGCGCATTTTCAAACCGTTTAGCTATCACTAGATCTACGATGCAGTCCGTTATAAAGAAGTTTAAACAGTTTTATATGACAGAGAATTTGCCTAGGCCTGGAAGAAAACCGAAATTGTCACCGGGAACTGCACGAAAACTGTGTCGCGAGGTTAATATAAACCTAAGGGTTGTTTTGAAAGACATCGCCAAAATTTTGGATACAGTGAGTATCAGCATAGGTACTCACACACTACAACGTTGTTTAAATAGAAGTGGGTTGTATGGAAACCGACCATGACGAACTCCTCTTCACAAACCATGTCACATTGTTGCTCGGTTTAATTTTGCCAACAAATTTTGCGGACAAAGAAAATTGATTTTGGGAACAACTGCTATGGAGTGATGAAATAAAAATTGAGCTTTTTAGACATAATGATGTACAGAAGATTTGGCGCAAGAAAGGTGAGGTTTTCCTCCCAAAGAACACAGTAGCAACATTAAAACATGGAGACGACTCGCTGATGTTTTGAGGTTGTTTTATCTCAAGGAGTACTGGACAATTAATCGCAGTAAGAGGAATAATGAAATCTGCAGACTATATCAAAGTTCTGGATGAAAATCTACAACTATCAGCGCAAAATATTCATCTACGTCGGCGATTTAATTTCCAGCAAGATAATGATCCGAAACATACGTCTAAATCAGTGACTGCGTGGCTTCAGAAAAAAAAGGTCACAGTTCTGCCATGGCCTTCAATGAGTCCTGATTGAATCCTGTTGAAAATATATGGCAAGAATTGAAAAGTCAAATAAATCGTCGTTCGCCAAATAAAACTAAGGAATTAGAACGTATAACCGTTGAAGAATGGAAGAAAATCCCAGGAAAGACTTGTTCAAATCGCATTAAAAAGTTTAGAAAACGATTGCAGAAAGTTATAGAGATGAGAGTCCAAGCTATTGATTATAAAAATTGTGAAAACTGTTCAATTTTTGCTCTCTTTCATACTGTACGAATAATTTTGTCTTTTACCGTTTGGCAGAATTCGCTTGTCAAATGTGTTGTATTTAACGAATTGTTCTGAAAATAACTTTTTGTGCTTATTATCATATAAAAAGCCTTGCATCATTTGAGTATTAGATTCTGAGAAATGGATAAAAATATTAAAAATTGAAGGGTGTACGGAAAATGTCGTCGTTGACTGTATATATATATGTATGTATGTGTGTATTGGCGCGTGGCCTAGTGTTTAGAACGTTCGCTGTCTGACCCATGGTCGATTTGTCAGTAAGGTCACTTTCTGATACTATCGGACTGGATCGAGGTCGATCCCAGCTTTCGGCACCTTTGGAACGTGCCTGAAAAACATACAACGGGTCGACCCAAGCCTTGTGTTTGAAAATGGGTAGACAGAACTCTTGTGGGCCGAGGGCTTGATCTTTGATCACTCTAAATAACACGATTACTCCCAGAAACTGTAACTAAGGTCTGCTCAGCATAGTTGCAGTATAAACCACAGGTGGGCTTTGTGGGGGTTGAGCAAACACAAATGTACCCGAGCTAGCATCCCTAATAGGAATAGGACTAGCTGTTCTAGCAGACTTTCCCCTAAAAGGCCTGATCACACCGAAATTGTTAAAGACACGGTAGCGAAAGATTAGTTCTTCTGTAAAATGTTATGTCTCTCTCTCTCTCTCTCTCTTTCTCTCTCTCTCTCAGACACGCTCACACATACACAAATATATATATGCACACACACACACACACACACACAGAGGCTGCGATGGATAAATTGTCGCCATTTTTTTTAATTTCGAGCATGCGCGTTGTTATCGACTGTACACTATAGTAGGGTCAGCCTTGCGTAAGAAAAATAGCACCATGACACAGTTCCCTCCGCCAGTAATTTGGAAATGGCATACTGTATATTAAGCTTCAATACGGACATTTCAGTATGTTTGGGTGTCAATCAAAGGACAGTGCAGTGTTGCCGACGTTATGCCTCCATTCATCTTCCAACACAGAGGCCTACATCAAGTGTCTTAAGAAGGTAGTGCTGCCCTGGGTGAAGAGGGTGGTTGCTGGAAGATCCTATATCTAGCTACAGGACTCGTCACCATGCCACACAAACAGAAGAACCCAGTCTTGGATGTCGACAATTTCTGTGACCACATCACCCCTCGTATCTAACCATCTAACTCTGCAGACTACAACCCCCTTGATTATTATGCGTGGAGCGTAGTTGGGCGGAGGACCGACAAAACACCTTGTAACACCAAAGTTGAGCTGAAGGCAGGGATCATGGCAGCATTCACCAACTTAAACAAGAGACCGCCCAGAAGAGTTGCAGGAGATTCCGAAGTCGTCTGGAGGCCGTTGTCGAAACCAATGGCGGTTTTATTAAATAATTTTAGTCTTTAGAATTTTAAGATATTTTTCTGTAATTTTGGTAAATATATCGGCAAAAATGAGATGTCAATCTTATTTTTATTTTTGTGTAATTTAGACGACAATTTATCCATCGCATATGTGTGTGTCTGTGTGTGTGTGTGTGTGTGTGTGTGTGTGTGTGTGCAAGTGCAAGATTTTGTAATATTCTCCAGATATGTTTGTCAGCCTCTTTGCTGATTTTTTTTTTTTTTATTTGTCTTCAATTTCCTGCTTTCTTCTTTCTTTTCTTCGCTGTCCGTGTTTCATCCAAAAACGGCCTTTTCGGTTGATGCTCGTTTTGCAATCAACCTCGCTCTCTTTCTCTCTGTTCTCAAAGCCTTCTCGGAAGGCCTTGTTGGCTTCAGTCTCGGACAACGTGATAACACTAACGGGCTGACCTTTGCAATACGCGATTCTCAATAGCCAGTCCGCTACTCCTACGCCAAGGCTTGACAGATACACAATTACTCCGTCTGAAACTGGACAACTAATGGTTTTAATTTCCTTCGGATGACGTCTGAAAGCTTAGTGGTTAAAATAAAAGGCCTCAGAATTAGTGAGAGTTCAATTACGGATGGCGGGCAGAAAGCTA
>OZ038501.1:71700188-71732688 GCA_964036315.1 Acanthosepion esculentum
GTATCACCCCAAGCAAGGCTGGAGGCCATTATCACGCAAGGGTTTATAGAAGGGTTGGAGGAAGAGCAGATAGGAGTGGTAAAGGAGAGGATGTGGAGAAAGAGAAAGACAGTGGGTCGATCAAGGCAAGGGAGTTACAGAAGATTTTGAGCGAGAGCAGATAGGAATGAAAGGTGAAAGGATGTGGGGAAGGGAAGTGGATAGATCAAGGCAACTGGAGATGTCGATTGACGTTACACTTAAACCGTTGGAGATTGTATTTGTCAGGGAAACAGTAATAGGGAAGGGAGTTCCACAGGCGAGATGTGCGAGACATGAAGCTATTGGAGTAGAAGAGACGTCTACATCTAACAGTTTCAACGGTGAAGGGGTGGGAACGGGATGCCAGCCTCGTAGGACGTTTAAATTCATGAGGCCTAGGGACAAGCGAAAGCAGCTCCTCGGAGCAATTACCGTGAAAGTATTTGTAAAAAAGACAGAGCTAGGCAACATCGCGTCTGTGAGAAAGCGACTGCAGACGAGATGACAGATCAGGGCCAATCACATTGCATATCCGTCTCTGGATCTTATCAAGAACCCTGAGGCAAACAGCAGGGGCCCCAGCCCATATATGGCAGAAATACTCCATGCAAGGGCGAATGGTTGATTTAAAAACTTGGAGGATCGATTCCGGGGATAAAAATTTCCTGGGTCGGCACAGGGAACCAACTTTCCTTGCGGTGGATGATGCAACTGACTCGATGTATTTGTTCCATCTCAGGTCAGCGGACAGCGTGAGACCGAGTAGCCGCAGAGAGGAGCTCTCGAGAAATTGGTCTTCAGACATTCTAATGGGATGCAGGGATGGATCCTTGTGGTGGTTAATAGAGAGCAGTTTTGTTTTAGAGGCGTTAAAATTAACCGTCCATTTCTCACCCCAGTTCACAACCGATTGGAGGTCGTTTTCAATTTGAGCTGCCAGGTTAACTTTGTCAGTATCACTAGATTTGTGTTTGAGGCAGGAGTAAATTGTGGTGTCGTCAGCGTAGATGCCGACTTGGATAGCCTATGGCGTCAGGAAGGTCGTTTTTTAAAGACATTTTTATGTTTATACATTCTTTTTATAGATACAAATATTTAAGTAAATGCTCTGTTTATAATAACCAGTGTTAAACAACATTTACTGCCGATAAATTCCCATAGAAAATATGCGTCTTCCGACAGGAATTTCCTTGCTCATCTGTCAGGTTGGCTAGCAGAGTCCACTGTGGATTATATCGCAAATATCCTGATCGTAGCTTACTTATAATTACTGGGAGAGACCACATTATCTGTTATACACAATGTCTGAAACACTCCCAGCATACTCAAACTTTCGGTCACAATGACTTGCGACTTTGTGCTAGCAGAACCGTCGTTGGCTTTCAAACTGTTTCGGCCACTAGGCTTGTGTTAATGTGTGCTGTTGTTTTCATACCTTTTCCATAGATGACACTTGCTGAGCTTGTCCCCACACCCAACTGAGATAATTATTATAAGTGTGGCCGAGTTATACATTTTATTTTGTTTTTAATGGGAATATAATCTAGCAAAGTTCATTCAGTTTCTTTTTGATTATGTTTTTATCGCTTTTGTTATGAAATAGCCCAGGTTGTGATAATAGAATTTCTGGCAAGAAAGGTGAAAAGTTGTAAGAACCTGGATGTAAATTTATTGTCGATGTTCCACCAATTAAAGCACTTTCTATAAACGTTTGCCCTGATAAGTTGCTTTCTCTTTTAAATAAAGAGTCATTTTAAATCAAAATTATGCTGAGCAAATAATGCATTGGTTAAGTCTTAATGGTTTGGGATGAAAAAGATTTTTTTTTAATTTGCCATATGAACAACATTCTTACAGATGAAGACACAATTTATTCATCCTTCCAGATCGTTACAGAATTACAGATCTTTACAGGGGAAGAAAATGATTTTTTTTTAATTTGCTCTATGAACTCTATCCATACAGAACAATTACAGATACTTACAGAATTACAGATCTTACAGATGAAGAAAATGATTTTTTAAAAATTTGTCCTATGAACTGTATCCTTACAGATGATGAAAATATTTATTCATCCTTACAGATTTAATTACAGATCCTTACCGAATTACAGATCTTTACAGATGTAGAAATTCTTTCTTTTAAATTTGCGGTATGTCCTATATTCTTACAGATGAAGAATGGATTTATTCATCCTTACAGAGGAGTTACATATCTTTACATAATTACAGATGCTTACAGATGAAGAATTTTTTTCTTTTAAATTTGTGGTATGGCCTATATCCTTACAGATGAAGAAAAGATTTATTCATCCTTACAGAGGAGTTACAGATCCTTACACAATTACAGATCTTACAGATGAAGAAAAAGATTTTTTTTAAATTTGCCGTATGAACGATATCCTTGCAGTTGAAGAAATATTTGAACAGATGTCGTTCTACCAACGTTTCTTGGTTAGAATATGCAATCAAGTGAAATTTTAAGAATAATAGGAACTGCAAGAGATGTATGTAAAGAATCTGAAAATAAGTTTTAAAGATATTCGGACAAATAACGAGGAGAGTCTGTCTAGAGAATTTAACACGCACAGGGGGCATATTGAAAGCAAGAAAATCAAATGGAAACAGTAAATATCCTACTTAACGAGTTTGAATGAATCGATGGCAAAATAAGAACAAAAATGGATGGCAAAGAGTTAAAAGATTCCTGTAGAAACCAATGATAGGAAGTCGTGGAGACACATGATCACTCGTGTTTTACATTGGAACAGCTCTGGAGATTAAACTGTCCGAATGAAACTCCTTATCAATGGAGCATGAAAGGAAGACTTCGTTGTTCCTTTCGTAATAACTTGGTAAGGAGGAAGTTCCAATAAGGCAGTTTATTCCCCAGAACTCTTGGGGAAGGAGACTCGTGGCAAATGCTTCTTTGATTACTATAAACTTAACCTCTTCAAGTTGAGGATCAACCATTATTTATTCTACATATTTTCATAATTTGCAACCCTTGTAACCTTTTGATAGGCTCTTCTAACATTATAATTCAGTAATTCTCTACATTTTTATTGGATGGACAATAATGAAACAAAAAAAAATAAAATTGGTAAGGAGTAAGTTCTAATAAGATAGCTTAATAATTTTTAAAAAAGACATAAAAGTATATGAGAAAATATGAGGTCAAATCAAAAAGTAGTCGCACTTCTGCCATAACAGATATTTAGACAAGAGTGCGGATAATTTTTTTTTAAATTTTTCCCTCTTATAATGTAAACATTGTATAAAGATCGATGCCTTTAAAGCTACCATCAGAACTTAAATTTCTCTCTGTATTGCAATTTCGTTCCTTGATAATCTAATCTAGAAATATTGACATTTCAAAATCACGTACTTTTGACGATGTGTCTTCTGATATTTTCGCTGTGTTGCTAACAAACTAATCTTCGGTTTCAAATGAATTATATAGAAACTTTATTGACATTTTCTTGGCCTGTGCTCTTCTTTTGTCGTTCTCGTCCCCGCAATTTGTATTTGGCACTGAAGACCTACGGCCGCGGGGGACCCGATTACAACAGCCGTCATTAAACGTACGAATTGATTGTTTTCGAGCCATCAGCCAGCAGGCAGGAAACTTTGCAATTAAATGAGGTGAACAGAGACGCTGCACTCTCTGAAGTAAGCTGGTGGGATTTCCTCAGTTATGGAATTTTGAATAGAAGCAATAGATCCTTCCTTATGTCTCTATTTTCTGACCTCTCCATTTTCCTTTTTTTAGAAATTACAATATCGTTTCATATTGAGATGGAACAAAAAAAAGATTTGATTCCTAATAGACGAATTAGTAAATATAGTAACGATGAGAACTTCATTATCACAAGAATTTTCATAGGTATCTTTGTTCAGTGGTCCATTTTCTCATATATTATTATTATTATTATTATTATTATTATTATTATTATTATTATTATTATTATTATTATTATTCCCTTCGGCCTTATCTTTCTTCTTTATCCTCAACTTCTTCATTTTCTTCTCCATCCTATTCACCCTCATCTTCTTCACCCCAATTATTATTACTATTATTATTATTATTATTATTATTATTATTGTTATTTATTATTATTATTATTATTATTATTATTATTATTATTCACCTCTGCCTTTTCCTTCTTCTCTATCCTCATCTTCTTCATTTTCTACTTCTCCATCCTATTCACCATCATCTTCTTCTTCCCATTATTATTATTATTATTATTATTATTATTATTATTATTATTATTCACCTCTACCTTTTTCTTCTTCTTTCCCCTCATCTTCTTCATTTTCTACTTTCTCCATCCTATTCACCATCTTCTTCTTCTAAGGTTAGAAATGGCATCATGACACTTTCCACTGCAAAACAATAAAATAAAATAAAAATAATTACATAGATAAAGCCCTTCGTAAAGTGTGGGCTGTACTTGTTAGAACAATTTTTTGTATCTCTTTGAGGCATGGACATCCAGGGATCCCTTCAATCAGCCTACTGGAATCTTTTCCAACCAGTCCAAGCGCTCCAACTACAACAAGAATTGTTGATGTTCCCATGTGCCACATTTTTGAGATTTCTATTTCAAGGTCCTTGTATTTTGACAGTTTTTCGAATATCTTCAAAGATACATTGCAGTCTGCAGGGACTGTCATATCAATAAGGAGGCACTTATTTTGTTTGTGGTCTTTAATAACAATGTCTGGGCGGTTGGCTTTGATTGTTCTGTCAGTGTGTATTGTGTAGTTCCATAGAATTGTAACAGGTCTTATCTCCGTAACCGGGTCAGGGTGGTGTTCGTACCAGTTTCTTCCAGTTTCCTTCCCATATGAGTTGCAAATTTTCCAGTGCAGATATTGGCCCACTCTGTCATGCCGGGTTTTATATTCAGTGGGTGCCAATATCGTGCAACCTGATATAAGATGATCAATGGTTTCTGGATATTTGTCACAGAATCTGCATCTTGGGCTAACACAGTATTTTAGTATATGTGCTTGATAATTCCTAGTTAACAAGCATTGGTCTTGTGCAGCAATGATAAAACCTTCAGTTTCAGCTTTCAACCCTGCACTACGTAGCCACTGATGGGTGCGGTTTTTAATCTACGTCATTATTATTATTATTATTTTTATTTTTATTTCCTTTGATATCTGGCGTTTATACATTTCTTTCCAGGTCCCGACCAGGGACCTAAGGTTAGAAATGGCATCATGACACTTTCCACTGCAAAAAAAATAATAATTACATAGATAAAGCCCTTCGTAAAGTGTGGGCTGTACTTGTCAGAACATTTTTTGTATCTCTTTGAGGCATGGACTTCCAGGGATCCCTTCAATCAGCCTACTGGAATCTTTTCCAACCAGTCCAAGGGCTCCAACTACAACAGGAATTGTTGATGTTCCCATGTGCCACATTTTTGAGATTTCTATTTCAAGTTCCTTGTATTTTGACAGTTTTTCGAATATCTTCAAAGACACATTGCAGTCTGCAGGGACTGCCATATCAATAAGGAGGCACTTATTTTGTTTGTGGTCTTTAATAACAATGTCTGGGCGGTTGGCTTTGATTGTTCTGTCAGTGTGTATTGTGTAGTCCCATAGAATTGTAACAGGTCCTATCTCCGTAACCGGGTCAGAGTGGTGTTCGTACCAGTTTCTTTCAGTTTCCTTCCCATAGGAGTTGCAAATTTTCAAGTGCAGATATTGGCCCACTCTGTCATGCCGGGTTTTATATTCAGTGGGTGCCAATATCGTGCAACCTGATATAAGATGATCAATGGTTTCTGGATATTTGTCACAGAATCTGCATTTTGGGCTAACACAGTATTTTAGTATATGTGCTTGATAATTCCTAGTTAACAAGCATTGGTCTTGTGCAGCAATGATAAAACCTTCAGTTTCAGCTTTCAACCCTGCACTACGTAGCCACTGATGGGTGCGGTTTATGTCTACGTCTGCTTGTTTGGTACGGGCAGAGTATTGGCCATGGAGCGGTTTATTTTGCCATTGTTTCTTTATCTGATCGGTCGCATTTCTCTTTGCATTCTTTTTTAAGTTTTTTGCAGTATTTGAATTTCTGTGCCCATTTGAAGTTCTTTTTTGAATTTTTCGGCTTCCTTTACTACAGAGTAGAGACACTTACTACTTTCATGTTCCTTGACACATACCATCATCCAGTCTTCTGTATTTTCCAAATATCTTTAGAGGCCAATTGTTGTACTTTTGTAGGATAGTTATAGTTGAACTAGTCTTCTGCCTCCTTCGGATCTGGGCACATACAGGCGATCAATATCAGCTTTGGGATGATGCATGCGGTAGCAAGTGAGGAGCTTTCTCGTTTTGGCGTCCATTCGCATAATTTCAGCTATGGTCCAGTTAAGTACATTAAAGCTGTATTGCACCACAGGAACAGCTAAGGTGTTTATAGCTGATATTCGGTTTTTTGAGTTTAGCTCGGTATTTAGTACCAGGCGTACACGCCTGTAGTACTCCTTTCTTACCTTCTCTTTCATTTGGGAGTGTTGTATGCCATCTCCCTCACTAATTCCTAGGTACTTATAAGCTTCACCATGCTCCAATTCTCTAATCTTCGTGACAAAATCTAAATCTATTAAGGGTGCTTCTAAAATTCTACCTTTCTTAAATGTTACTTTAGCACATTTATCTAATCCGAAGCTCATGCATATGTCGTCACTAAAGTATTTTACAATATTAAGTAGGCCCTTCAACTCATTGTCGTCTTTGGCAAAGAGTTTGAGATCATCCATGTATAGTAGGTGATTGAATATGTTGTTATTTATTTTGTAGCCATAGCTACTGTTGTTCAGTTCATGCGTAAGAGGGAGTAAGGACAAACAAAACAGAAGTGGAGACAAAGAGTCTCCTTGAAAGATTCCACGTCGGATATTTAGTCGGTTGGATATGGCAGTGCCCCTGGTGTGACTAAGGTATAGTTTGGTGTGACTAAGGTATAGTTTGGTGTTCCACATTCCCATGCTGTGCTTAAGGAAATTTAATACCACAGGGGAGACTTTGTACATTTCCAAAGTCTTAAGGATCCAAGAATGTGGAACACTGTCAAAAGCTTTACGATAATCAATCCACGCTGCACTGAGATTTCTACGTCTGCTCCTGCAATTTTCCAGAATCATTTTATTTATTAGTAATTGGTCTTTGCAGCCATATGAACCCCTCCTGCATCCCTTCTGTTCCAGTGGAAGAATGCTGTTTGTTTCTAAAAAGGAGTAAGCACGGTTCGTCATGACAGACGTGATCAACTTATACGTTGTGGAGAGACATGTTATCGGTCGATAATTTTTCGGGTCATCTGTTTCATTTGTTTTTGGTATGAGGTATGTAATACCTTCAGTAATCCATTCCGGGATTTTATTGGGATTATTTACAAGCGTTGATAATGTTTCCGCAAGTATTTTGTGGATAGACGAGAGATGATAAAGCCAGAAATTGGGAACCTTGTCATTTCCTGGGGATTTCCATTTTTGCGATTTCGTTAGAGCTTGCCTAACATCATCTGTGGATATATTTTCCCATTCTTGCAGAGGTGTATCCAACATTCGTTCTTCTTCACGCCGGATCCATTCAGCTTTTGGGTTATATTCCTTCGGGCTGCTCCAAATATTTTCCCAAAATGTCTGTACAGTATCAATCGATGGTGGCCTTTCGACATGTATAGGTTTTTTTCCAATTTCCCTGTAAAATTTCTTAAGGTCCGTTTGGAATATTTTATTTTGGCGATAGAAACTACAACGTTTTTCGTATCGCCTTGTTCTCTGTGCTTTTAGCTGAAGTTTCTGCTTCAGCATTTCCGTGGTTGGTGGAATGTCAATTAGTGATTTAATTTTGTGTCTCCTCTTGATCTTTTTGCACTTGCGCGTGGAAATATTAGGGTTTCTGGTGAGCTCATCTAATATAGAAAGCTCACATCTGATTTGTTTTATTTCTCGTAACAATTTTGCTTTCCAAGCTGGTTCTCTACGTCTGTTAACTTTATTTATTGTCTTGATCCCAAGCTTCAGAGTCGCTGCTAAAGCTGTTGCGTATATTACGTTGTTAATTTCTGTGATGTTTCCCGGTGGTTTATCTGTTAACAGTGTTTCCAGAGCAGCGTTGTATATTTTCACAATATGCTTGTTGGAATTCGTCATATGGATTTTGGGTAGCTGGTCTCTTTCTGACAACTGTATGAAAGTTACTTTGCTGAGTACTTGGATTACGTGGTTTTTCGCTTCGGTGATTTCCGCTTTGTGGTTTTCAAGGAATTCTAACATAATGTACCTGGAGTCATCTTCAGAAACATTGTCTGGAGAACTGCAGGTTGTGTTTAAGATAGAGTCTTTGATTTTATTTCCTGGTAGGTTATTTCGTATTTCATTTGTTTTAGTTTTTACCTCATCCTCTGTCACACTACTTATATCTACATTCATCTCATTACATTTTGAGTGATGGATCATAGTATTTTGTCTTATATCTAATTTTATCCTATCTATTTCTGTCTTTGAGAGTCTGTTGTTTCGCATAATGTCCCTACGGACATTAGAAAGCATGTTTGGATTAAGGTTAGGTCTTATATCATTTCCCACCATACTTCTCCATATTTGGTAAGTTTGATTGGTGGTGTTCTTTGCTGGGGTTTCGAGAGCAGTGAAGAAAGATGTCATGACTTGTCGATACTCTTCGCGGGTCCATTTAGTTCGTTTTCTTTTTATTAGTCGATTTGGTATTGAGTCACTTGGTCCAAGATTGGCAATAATCCGGTTTTGGTGACCTAGTGTCTCTTCGTTCGTGGAGGAGTTTGTTCCAGTAACAGATTTTTCGTCCTCAGACTGGTTCCTCTCTGAGAGACGCGGCCCTTGTTGACCCGGGAGACGACCGATCCGGTATGAAATTTAAAATTGTTAGAGATTTGCGTTTAAACCTTGACCGCCAAGGGGATATTTTTTTTTTTTTTTTTTTTTGCTGGAAGTTGGAGTAAACAGTTCGAAATTAAATGTGTCGATATAATGCTATATATATCTTTTAAATACTATTAATAAAATAAAATAAAGAAATATAAGATTATTAGAATAATTATTGTTATAAATGTTGTTCTTATATATGTACCTCTGTGTGTGTATATATATATATTTAAATTATCATAAGTATAAAATAATTATTATTATTATTATTATTATTATTATTATTATTATTATTATTATTATTATTATTATTCACCTCTGCCTTTTCCTTCTTGTTTATCCTCATCTCCTTGATTTTCTACTTCTCCATCCTATTCACCATCATCTTCTTCTTCTCATTATTATTATTATTATTATTATTATTATTATTATTATTATTATTATTATTATTATTATTATTCACCTCTGCCTTTTCCTTCTTCTTTATCCTCATCTTCTTCATTTTCTACTTCTCCATCCTATTCACCATCATCTTCTTCTTCCCATTATTATTATTATTATTATTATTATTATTATTATTCACCTCTGCCTTTTCCTTCTTCTTTATCCTCATCTCCTTCATTTTCTACTTCTCTATCCTATTCACCATCATCTTCTTCTTCCCATTATTATTATTATTATTATTATGATTATTATTATTATTATTATTATTATTATTATTATTCACCTCTGCCTTTACCTTCTTCTTTATCCTCATCTTCTTCATTTTCTACTTCTCCATCCTATTCACCATCATCTTCTTCTTCCCATTATTATTATTATTATTATTATTATTATTATTATTATTATTATTCACCTCTGCCTTTTCCTTCTTCTTTATCCTCATCTCCTTCATTTTCTACTTCTCCATCCTATATGCCGTCATCTACTTATTCTCATTATTATTAAGATAATGATAACTATTATTATTGTTTCCTTTGATTTCTGTTGTATGCACATTTCCTTCTGTGTCCCACCCAGCGATCTCAGGTCAAATATTGCTTCATGACATTTTCCCCGATCATATTTGTTAAAAACAAACAAACAAAAGACACGTAAGGTCACACATACAATTTACATGGCTAAAGTTCTTGTGAGTACAATGTTTTGTATTGCTTTAAGGCATGGGCTACCAGGAATCCCTACAGTAAGTTTATCGAAACCTTTTCCAATCAATCCGCGTCTTGAGTCTTATGTTGGGTGTTTTCCTGTATTTTTAAAATTATATATATAGATAGATAGATAGATATAGATATATATAGAGAGAAGGAGAGCGAAAGAGAGAGAGAGATTACTAGCATGATACAAATACACACGCACACACAATTATATATGTATATATATATATGAATATAGATAGATAGATAGATAGATAGATAGATAGATAGATAGATAGATAGATAGATAGATAGATTTCCTGGGAATTTGATCTTGATTGTCTTTTGTAACTGCCTCCGCAAATTGTCATAATACTCTCCACTGGTGTTGTGGCCCTTTTAAAAATCGTAAATAAACACAATGCCTATCGCATCCCAAAATTCCGAGGCTATCACCCTCAGGTGAAATGAGCTTGGCCTGTTTGTAATATACTGGGCATGTTCTGTTTAAATTAACAGTTTGCATTATTAGGTTAATACTGTGATGTTAGCTTGAATATATCATTTTTTTATTCTGTTTTTGTTTTGTTTTGTTTAATCAAAGTAAGAAAGCATTCCTCGTTGTCACTTATTGATAAAACAGCTAATTTCGGGTATGTCTGTCTTAGACAGAAAGAGATTGCAGACAGGTCTAAAACGGACACAGATGAAACAGCTGTGTCAGTATCATTCACTATCTATCTATCTATCTATCTATCTATCTATCTATCTATTTATCTATATTTGTTATTATTCTTCTATCTATCCGAGTCTGTTAACATCTATCTATATACATTCATATATATATATATATATATATATATATATATATATATATATATATATATATATATATATATATACATGTCTGTGTGTGTGTGCATTTATACCGTGCTAGTAATATCCATCTATCTCTATACGTATATCATTTCAAAATACAAGAAAGCACCCAACACAAGAATCGAAAGCCAATCAATTAGTCAACTGATAAATTACTATTAAATTAGTCATAATCTAAACTGTTAATTGACATAGAACATGTCTGGCGTATTATTTACAAGAATTCAACCTCAAAGCCTAAGTCTGTAGAAAGAGAAGGCTGGTTAGCACCGAAGAACTCATTTGGTTCAACGAAAAGAGAGTGGAAACAAAAGTTCTATAACCGTAATTTAAGCGGGAATAACTTTAATAACGACACAGTTCAATTCTAGAAATATTTTGTAAAAGAAAAGGATGTAAAGGTGTCCAACCACAATTATATTGGGAAGTGGTAGCGAGAAGTAAATCATGTATGTGAAGGGCTTATGTTACAATATTTGCCTTTTCGAAAAACTTAACATACTACAGATAAAACATATATTGATAAGGGCAAATTCCACTTCCATCCATATAACACAACTCATTCAGTATGTAGTCTACCTTGAGAGGCTTTCAAGTCTTGTGATGGGTGATTTAGTGTATATTTATGATAAATATATAGATATTACTAGCATGATATATATGAACGTAATTAGATAGACAGATATTACTAGCATGACATGATTATATATATACATTATACATATATATATATATATATATATATATATATGGATATGAATGTAGACAGATAGATAGATAGATAGATAGATAGATAGATAGATAGATAGATAGAACGTGAATGATTGATGTAGCTAAAGAGATATTAACAGCATGAAGTAGATAGATAGATAGATAGATAGATAGATAGATAGATAGATAGATTGAAACATGATTGATTAATATAGCTAGATAGATGTTGGCAGCATGAAATAGATAGCTAGCTAGATAGATACATAGAAAGAAAGAACGTGATCGATTGATATAGCTAGCTAGCTAGATAGATATATATTAACAGCATTAGATAGATAGATAGATAGATAGATAGATAGATAGATAGATATTAAATTACTGGTGTAGATAAGCGGACACATATAGATAATGGCGAATGCTTAATAGAGAGAAAATAAAATCGTTGCTCTAATTTTCTTTCGGTGAAACCTGAACAAGATTCTTTGATATCCGAAATTCAAAGGAAACCAGAAATAGTTTTCAGGCAAAAGATAAAAAAAGCGCTAAATCCCTTTGGTAAGACGACTCTTTTCTTTTCTTCTAAGGTTTTATGCCGCTATCTGATTTCTTGAGTTCAACCGACTTTCTACGTTTTCTTTTTGCCCGCCGCTCACGGTTTATTGTTTCGAAATTTATTAATTTACTAATACAAAAAGTCTAGAAGCAGTTTGTGGTGGTGGAACGAAAAATATTTTTAAGCCCTTCCTTCCAGTTCCTGCCTAGGAAATCAACTGTCGAAATCCTGAGTTTTGATGAACTCGAAAAACAAACTCTAGTCCCAATGGAAATGCGGACCATTTCCATCCATAATGTATTTACTTTCCTTATCTTCGTGCATGTGAATGTGGGTAAAAGTTAGTATAACTCGTGAATGTGTCTGGAATGTGATGCCCTTCGTCGAGTTAAGAGTGAGATCAGGCCTAAAATTAAACCTGCTTCTCTGGTGATCGCAAAAGCGTGAAATCCAGGGTCACAACTCATATCCATGAATATGTTAGGTCTATGATTGATATTGAGCACTTTCCAATAAGTACTAGGCAGATTTTGGCATATTTCAAGTCTTTGGAGATTTAATATCTCCTCGTAAACTGTTTTCTTTCTTTTTTTTCTTTACAAATATGTCCAATAAGATGTGCTAGCAAAATTAATGATTGACAGAAGAAAGTGTCACGTTGCTGAAAAAAAGATTTGGGGTGTGATGACGTTAAAGTAATTGCCCCGAATCAAGGAACTGAGTTCAGTTACATAAATGTTTCTAATTTACTCATGGGGTCGGCCTGATTCCAAAATGATATGATAGGCCGGGCTATGGTCTATAAGAGTAAAGTTGAAAGACTGTGACACACTGACATTCGCATTTGTTATATAGATGTTGCCAGAAAGCCATTATACTTATTGTGAATGGCAGAGAAAGGCTCGTTGAAATGAGAAAACATTGGTATTATTGGTGTCTGCTACCTTCAATCTACTTCGACTGTGATAGTAATGCACTTATTATGTCAATGGTGATGCTTTTTTTGTACATCAGCAAATCTTTGTCTTTTCAGGGCATTTTTCAATTTCGGAAATAGCCAAAAAATCCTAGAGGGCAAAGTCTGGGTTGTCCATTTTCATAATTGAATTCTTATTTAGGAATTCGCGAATGCGAAATGCATCACTCGCAGAATCATTGTCTTGGACAAGAAACCGCTTGTCAGCCCCGGCCTTCCTACGAAAGCAATATTGTGTAACACTTCTTTCACTCCCAAGTAAGAATTTGCATCTACTCTTTGTGTTGTGGGCTGCCCATTTCTTGTAATAACATACATATATTGTCCTCCTTTGAACCGCCTGTGCCACTCAAATTATTCGATTTCTTCATCGCATATTCACATGTCAAAATGTGACAAAAGCACATTCAAGTCATTCCGTTAATTAGATTTTATAATCTCATATATCTCTAACTACATAAAGCGCAGTGTACATGTGTCCGTCCGTTCGTCCGTCTGTTTTCGATCTCTACGAATCATAAACAACCTGAAGTAACAGGTAGTAGCTACCGTATTTATTCAAAGTTAAATACAATGTAACCCGGATATAAGAGAGTTGTCGGGACCGGAGAAGTATCTTATATCCGGGTTTCTCTTATATCCGTGTTTGAACTATTATATATACATTAACACAGGCTCTAATTTGGGACCAGAGAAAATCTCTCTTATATCCGGGATTCTCTTATATCCGGGTTACACTGTATATAACTCACTGAAGTTAAATTTAAATGTCGAACGGAGAGAAAGGTTAAAAAAATAACAATTTTTCATGAAATGTTTAACCGTAATTTCGCTTTTCGTAAGAATTGCAATTGATATCATCTAATTAAACCGTAATTAAAAATAAAGTGGGGCACAGTACGTTGCTCATACGTTTTATTTTTATTGTGCGCCTACTTTGATGTACTGGAGATATATTGCTGTTGAAACTTGACTAATGCATGGAATAATAATGCAACACAAAATGTACTTAGAACAAAATGTATTGAAACAAGAAAGTGTACACAATATTTACATATAGTCTTTTGTATATTCCTGGGAAGACCGTTCCTGGAGAATGTGTTGACTAAGTCGCAGTCGGGCAGAGTCTCTAGTTGGATCTCTTGATTCTCCTCCCTGTCTTCCGGTACCAACCATATTTATATAGTCGGTACTCCACTATGCAAATTAGGTGGATCAAACCACAACAATTGCATAGTTCGCATTCCTTACTGTCCTTTAAGCGTGAATTTATGTGAGGGGATCATAAAGAATGGTGATTTTAAAAGAAAATTAAAAATTAAGCGCAAAGATAATGTAAACAAACTACGGAGATCGATTCCGTTTACGAAGAAAGATTATGCCGAATTAAAGTGCCGAATTAAGATAAAACAATTTTATTTCTTTCTAAATTCTTATAACTTTTACGGGCATAGAATGCTGCAGGTGAAAGGCCGAAACCCAAAGGCCCTCCATACGAGCAATCTAAAGTCCACCCGAAGGGCGGCCTCTAGGCTAGTATGTAAATAAAGACAAAAGGAAAACTTTTCTTAGTTGGCGTGTTTCATCTTCTGATGGACATTATCAAAGCTTGATAAAGTCCATCAGAGGAACAAACATGTCGGCTAAGGCTAAGGCTGTTTTCCTTTTGTCTTGTTATTGTGTTTTGAAAATATATTTTACTAATATCTGAATCTTTATATATATCTCATATATCTCATATATATATATATATATATATATATATATATATATATATATATATATATATATATATATATAGTCAAACCTAATGAGCCAGACAAACCTACCAAGGTTTCACTTATGTAGATTGGTAGGGTCAGCTAAGTGAAACCTTGGTAGGTTTGTCTGGCTCATTAGGTTTGACTAGGTTTGCTCTACGTTTGTATCGAGCTCTTTAGTTAGTTGTTTACTCGTATCGGTTTTTTTTTTCTTTTGGGCCTTGAACCTGTATCTGTGCGATTATTTTCGACAGACTTCCATGTTCCTGGCTCTTTCTTTTTTAAAACCTTTTTTTCCCTTCGAGATTGATTTGGCTATTGTTAAATCTAGAATTCGAAGGTTTTTCGACACGAGTATAGTTACCTATATTTATATATACATATATATATATATATATATATTACTACCCTAAAATTCACTTTTAGTGTGTACCCGTATTTGAGTAGACGCACAGTTTATTTTAAATTTATATCAAAAATTGAAACCAAACTTTCATAAAATTAATTTTGAAACTGCATAAATGTTTTATAATGGTTACAATAGATAATTTAAAATGTCAGGGTTTGCAGTAATAATTTTAATACTTATTCTTTTAAAAAATATCGACACACCATGCCTAGTTATCTCCCCTGAAGCGGTGTCAATCTTTTACGTACTTATTCAGTGTTCTTCACTTCACAAGTAAGAAATTTAATTTTCAGATGAACACAGCAATTCTGTCCTTAACAAAATTTATCTTGAAATAAACAATACCCTGCGGATGACATTGTGCTATGTCGAAATTACTCAGAATAAGATAACAGATGTAATAGATGTAAGCGAATGGTGCTGGGAAGGAGCTGTTAGCATAAAACGTACGGTTACATCTAGCGATTCCTGCTGTAAAATGATGGTACCTAAGTGGCAATTTAGTACTGCGCTTAAATTCGTATAGTCGAGGTACTAAAGACGAAAGCTTATCATGCAAGTATTTCGTCTTTTTGATTTCAAGTCAAATTTGATCTTCAAAAATTTAAATGAAACGTCTGTCATTGTCTTCTGTCTTCTTAATTCTTGTTCTTTTATTGTTATCCAACTTTAATAATTTTTTTCTTCTTATAAACCAGTCGTTATAGAAAAAACAACGCGAAGCTATATTAGGGAGGTGTGTTGGGGGGGGGGTTAACTGAAGCCAAGTTGCCAGGTCAGGACCGATAACTTTGTAGATTCTTCTCCTTGAGTTTATCAAGAATCTCGAAATACATAGTATAATCACCACGCCTGCATTTAGGTCATACGCGTAAGATAGATGCCGGCGAGATCATTTGTCTAGCACGGCGTAATACATCAACATTCCTAAATACAGTCTTAGCAGTGGATTCGATAGAATCCTCCCACTTCAGGTGAGCAGGAAACGTTAACCCGATAAGGTGCAACGATAACTAAAAATCGGAAAAACAGCGCTCGACACGCGCACGGACGAACGATACCAATTGTGTGCGCGCTGAAACCACGTCGTACGGCAACGAATGCGGCTAAGACGGAAGCAGTAAGAACTACACGAATAGAGAGAACGGTCAGCGAAAGTATAGGAGACTGCAAGAACAGATAAGCGGAGAGAGAGAGAGGGACAGACAGATAGAGTTAAAAAAAATCAAGACGCACACGGTTGTGAAACACTAGCGTGCTGCATCACACGGTGACCGAGCGATGAGAGAGCTGAAAGGGCACGACGCGTACCCCAGTGTTTAACGAGATCCATCCGTACTCAAGACGCCCACTGAACTCAGACGAACACCCCTACCAAGGTTCAATGGGTCACTCTCCTGGAGGTTAGCATCAGCCATGCTGGTACAATGTGAAACGTGTACCAAACGTGAAGTACAAAAATGTTAACATCTTAAACATAGTCCAATGAAGTCCTAATGGACAAAACGCATCAGACTAAACTTTTTTTGCACTTTTTTTGCACTTCTTTCCCCTAAAATTGTTTTTGATATATAAAACTTTTATATGTCGTTTTCCCATATATATATGTCCGGACAGAGTAAGAATATAATATAAAAGGCTCAAACACTAATATTCCATCGTTATAATTTATTACATTGGAATCGTAATCCCGATCCAAATCATCAGACCTACAAATTCAAAAAGAAATCGGAAAATTTATCTATCTATCTATATATATATATATATATATATATATATATATATATATATATATGAAGAAAAATAGTCTTAAATTGTGCTATATTTATGGGCTAAAGTGCTCAATATCGAAGACAGAGCGTGTGTAAATATAAAAGTGAACATAGAAGTCAACACCTAGAGGCGACAGGCTGTTTCATGTTAGACGCAATCGTGGCCTGACGATTATATCTAGCATGAAACATCTGTCGCCTCTAAGTAATGACTTCAATGTTCCCTTTTATATTAACACACGCTCTATCGCTGCTATTGAGCACTTTATCCGATTAATATAACACATCTTAAGAGTATATTTCTTCATATATATATATATATATATATATATATATATATATATATATATATATATATATATATATATATTATAAATTAATAGATTTAAAATATGGTTTTACCGCTACACAGTGATAACCATGTTTCAGAAATGGAAGCTAAAGCCCCTGAATTTAATTTTGTTATTAAACCAAAGACATTAGTTCCATTTCCTCATCAAGCGAATTTTGGAGTAACTTACTTTTTAAAATTTACGGTTGTTAACGGCACAGGAAAGATTCATAGTTTGAGGGTTTCCAAGGTTACCGATAAATCCATTCATCTAGACAAGGGGTGGTAGAGGGTTCAATTTTTAATTTTCGTTGTATCAGTTAATAGTTACATTTGAAAGCGGGGTTATGTTTAGGGATGGGTAGGGATGTATCTTTTAACAAATTCTGACATCCGCTAAATTCATGTCATCTGGGGGTTTTTCTAACGGCAAAAATTCTTATGGTATTTTTTCTATTTGTATATTTAAAGATTTTGAGGGACTGTTTAGGTTAGAATATATATATAGTCAGACCCAAAAATGTATACACATTCGGAAAAGGAAAAAATGGTTCTACAGATATTACAATACTAAATTTATTCAGGCATCACGAGATTCATACAAGTTAACTTTGGAACCGACAATCACAAGAGATGCACAAAATGGTGGCCGTTAGCTTCCAGACATTCATTAGTCCCGCCGAAACTGTCCAGTGGGAATGCTGCAAATGCATTTTCAATTTCTTGTCTAATGGCCGCCAATGTAATGCCATCTGTCGAGAAAATGTACTACAAATAGTGTTACTGCAATTTGATAAAACTACGAAAGATAAGTTTTTTTCCTTTCCTGAAGTATGTGTACATTTTTGGTGGACTCTGTATTATCAATGTATATACGTAGAGGGACATGTATATTTGATGGCATGATGCGTATAGATTTGCTATGTACTCAGAACCCCCTTACCTTCTTAAGACACTTTATTATTTCCCGGCGTTCGTCGTCTTACTTTGAATGGGCAATCTGGAAATTCAGGTCGCGTTTTTCTTTGTCTTCGATCGACTCCAATTAACTTTACCTTCTTCGTTTCCTCTGTTCGCTTTTGCCTCGCTTCCAACTCGTGTCACGACTTATTCCCCCAGTCATATGCCACAGACAACCGAAGAATTCTGCCTTTTTTCTTCCGTTAACAGAAAAAGAAATGGAATTTCGTTTACAATCATTGCCAAGTTGGAAAGGAAAAGTCAATTCGATCTTGATAGGGAGGTGAAAGTAAGCAGAAGGGAAAGACGAACAAAAGGAATGATAAAAGAAATCAGATCAAAGTGTTCTGAAAGCATGCGCCATATCGCGTTGAAACACCGGTTCTCGTACGGTCGATACTTAGACAGGTCACCGCTTAAGAATACCTTGGTGCTGTAAGCTTGGATGTGCAGGTGGTGTAATGGATAATGGTTGGAGATTGCTAATCGGAAAGCAGAGTTCTAATTCCGGTCGGGGCCGTTATATTCATTTACGCACAAACATACTTGTCTGCGTCCACCACACACACTCCTCTGTGAATTCTGCTCATGACTCTCCAAGAATCGGCTCGTCCTTCACAGCTATCTACGCCACCACCACCAGAGGGTAGAGAAATGGAAATAGAGAGAGAGAGAAGGGGGTAGAATATCCCGATGCTCGGATACCAGCGGGTGCTGACGATGGAAAAACAAAAATACGGAAGCCTAGCATTTCATCATTTACGAGTGCATCAAACGTCACCTCTCCTTCGCAAGGCTAATCTCAGCAAGGTAAACGTCACTTTAGCCCGATGAAATCCTAACGGACGAAAGGCGTCCCACAAAAGCTTTTCCCACATTGTCATAAGCTAATCAGTTAAAATACGTCGGATGCAGAGAGGGACGCAGGTTCGAATCCTGCCGGAGAGCGCATGTTTTGTTAATGCGGTTTCTCGAATATTCAGCCCGGTAGATAAAGACAATATACTGTCTAAAAAATAAACGGAGCGTCTACATGACAAGGATCATCTATGGGTATCCACTAAAATACATCAATGGCCAGAACCTAAAGCGTGCTTCACATCGTCTCCGGACCCCAGATCAACAGGCATCAAGTTGGATCTGGTCGAGATACAAAATAAATAATGTTAAATAAAACCAATGTTCACAACAAAATGATACTTCCGATATGAAACACATCTGTTTACCTTCCATTCTATGTCATGAATAAAGGTAGTCACGAGAGCGTTGTGTATTTTATTTAACACAACGTTGAAAATATCAGTTGTAAAAAGAAATCCAAAGGGTCGGACACGTATTCATTTTATCCTTTTCCAATTCCTTAGTGGGCCTCTTGATTTTGTCTAAAGTCAGAATACAGCGGCCTCTGAATTCTATTGAGGGCTTGACGGGTCCAACTAACATCAGTTATCCTTTTATTTTGTGTATTTGTTTTGATATCTGGTATATTTCTGAGATGAGGCATTATGTACATTATTTACTGTTGTGGCTTCCGGGAATGGAATCCTGCACAAATAAATAAACAACGCCAGTAATTGAGATAGAAAAATAAGTGTATTAAACGTAAGAATACAGACTTGAAGTGAAGATTAGTAGTCCAGGAATGCGGGTTAGTAGAAAGTATATGTACAAGTCTCTGTAAGTGAAGCCGTAATTATCTCTCGCCGGACTCTCGTGAACACCCTGTGTACTGTCTCCGTATCTCTCACCCTGACTCAACGTATCTCCACGTATCTCAACCCGCAGGTATTCTCTCTGTCAGTATAAGTATCAAGTCCATCTTGTGTAAAAGGTGTCTCTCCCACAACATTTACATTATTCGGACTATTGTCCTCATCTTTGTCCCCATTTATTACAACGTTTGACAGAAACCAAAGAGTGTGAGTTCAATACCCGGTTAAGGCAGTGGAGAACTTTGAGAGGGGAATTAACAGGAGATAACTGATAACTGACATCCATTAAACATGGCACGTGGAATAGAACAGTCTACCCCAGTGAGCGAAATAAAGTGTTCACTTCGACATTCCAACCACATGAAGAATGCCGGAGCGTACAACGGCCGAAACGTTGTAATACATATGGCGACAAAGATGAAGACAATAATCTGAATGATGTAAATAATGAATTGGTTAGATATAACCGTAAGTTCTATGATAACAGTTTATCTTCTCGCACTTCTCATTTGTGAAATTCTTTACTGGCTCCATGCTTTCCGGTCAACTCTGATCTTCAAACATTTACATGCAATGTCAATCGTTATCTATCTATCTGTTTTCCTGATTACTCTTCTATTGCTCTCGCTTCTTCATAATTTTTTCTGTTTTCTAATTCATTCACGCCCAATAGTCCGAATAATGTAAATTTATTTTGATATTTTACTTTGTTTTGGGGTACCTCATTACGTATCACCGACAGATTTCTGTATATAGAATTTTATAATCGTTATCTTTTATGTCATGGGGCGGTTTTGTAAGTCCGCTGAGAGTATGCCGTATTTTGGTATATGGAATATTGGATGATGATGGATAAGTTCTTTTTGTGGGTGTGCAAATTGTAATGAGTGAATGGATTGTGAATCTGATTAGCTAGACATAAGATAGTAAGTGATTACCAGCCTCTGCCCATTAACCCCTCTTTTCGGACTTGTACCACAATTGTATTTTATATAGAATAAATCTAGACACGTATGCAAAAATAACACTCTGTCTGATAGAAAAAGCTGTTGGTGGCGCCAGGTGTGTCAGTACCGCCTTAGCCACCGAAACTGTGTTACTTCCTCTAATTTACGGCTGACGAGTGCAGGGCACCGCACTTGCTTTCACACGTTGCATATAGAAAATCGTAATTTCTTTCCTCCGTTCAAAAACGTTATATTGACGTAAATTGTTTAAAGTAATGGTGTTCATAAAGTAATATTAATATGATAGAAAAAAATAAATTTGTTCAGTTTTAATTATATTATGTCTTAAATAAAAGTTTGATATTAATGCGATAGCGATGTTGTATCCTAAGTTTTGTTACTACATATTTTTTTTTTATTTGAATTAACGTTTTAAAATTACATAACTGATCTAATTGGCCACACAAATTTTCGCGTGATTCATGCGTTTGAGAAATTGTTTTAAAATATTACTGCTAATGAAGTAAAATTGATTTTTTTATGAGATATAATTTTCTTCAGCCATAATTATTAAGAGATGTATCAGATTAAAATTAAATGCTGTTGGAATTGCAATGTATCATTTTTTTTAAATTTCTCCTCTCGGTGAGAAAAGACACAGGCGTGTCCGAAAATTGCGATTTTTCAACACCTTTCTCTTCCATTTGGTCAAAAGACCGACTAATATTCAATAAATAGTATTAGTAATATTAATAATATTATTATGTTTTGTTGTTTATTTATCTCCTGGAATTATTCCACCTTCCTATTATATTATAAGTATGCATGGAATATATATATATATATATATATATATATATATATATATATATATATATATATATATATATATATATATGAAGAAATATAGTCTTAAAGTGTGCTATATTTATGGGATAAAGTGCTCAATATCAGAGATAGAGCGTGTGTAAATATAAAAGTGAACATAGAAGTCAACACTTAGAAAAATAACTGCACTAGTTGCCTGACGATTGCATCTAGCATGAAACAGCCTCTATGTGTTGACTTCTATGTTCACTTTTATATTTATATATATATATATATATATATATATATATATATATATATATATATATATATATATATTAGTCATCTGGGGGTAATTTCAGTTTAAATTGATAAATTAATTTAAATTTAAATATATTACTCTTTAACTATCAATATTGATAGTAAAATGTTAAAATTAAAAATATTTTTTTGATATTTAAACACTTAAGTCATCACCTAACGTTAAACATTAACTGTGAAATTTAAGGAAACATTTAAATAGATATAAATATAAATATATGTCAAGATTTGAAAATATATGTGTAAGTATTGATATATGAATATACATAGGTACCCGTGTATATCGATACATGTGTATGTGCCTATGTGTGTAATTGCACATGTAAATGAACGTATGTATATGTGAGATTTACATAAGTGTATGTGTGGTATATATATGCATATGATAAAACAAAATATTTCATATTGCCTTCAAATATTACTGCATCTTAATTTAAAACCTAAACTTTAAGTAAAAAAGATTACCCATCTAAAAATAGTTACAAATTACATTCATGAATTAGATTCAAACTGATAGAGATGTTACCTTAACAATCATTTACAATATTAAAAGATTACTATCAGTAAACCGCTATATTTTAAATAAATTTCTTTTAATGTACTTTCTATGAATGTGTTTTTAAATATACTATTTAATTCATATTAAATCGCTAAATTATTTGTAAAAGAGTTAAAAATTTAAAGTGCTAGCAAACTTCAAATTAATTTCTTCCGTAATTTTGAAAAATTAAATTACTATCAAACATTAAAATCTCTTTTTTTACATGCTAAAAATTACCACTCCTCCTCACTTCGTAAAGCCTAATTACAGCTTCTTTCTCTTTACTTCCCCCTTCTTTCTTTCTTTTTATTTTTTCTCTCTTCTCCCCTTTCCCTTTCAATATATCACTTCCGTTAAGTTAACCGATTAAATAGGTCAATGTCTGGTCCCTCCTCCCCTAATACTAAGTATGATAGATAGAAATATTAAAATAAACCCTCTCTAAACTCGATCATGTCTATCACATCACTCCTCACTGTCCTCTCTGTTAAATTACATAAACTTAATACTACTCGTCAAAAGTGTAAATGTTCATTTCATTTTTCTTTTCACCTTTTGGAAGTGTACTCTGATGATCCAGCGTCCTTTAAAAGGGCTATGGTGAAATAAATTATTACATGGAGCCTTAAAGTGGTCTGTTTTTCTTTAATATATATATATATATATATATGACAGCGTACAAATACTCATTACCATCCGATGCCCGATTAGACATACTAGAATTTTTACAAACTTAGATACATATAGAATTATCTAAGGTTTTAATGCGCTTGATACGTGACTGACCAATGAAAATCGACCTCCCAAAATTCGAAAATACCAAAGTTCTCTCAATCACTGACGAAGCTTTAATAAAAGGGAAACATGTTAGATTGATATTTATTCGTTTCCTATTCCTTTATTTTATCATTCTGCAGGATTCTGATCTATATCTGATCTGCAATTGATCCTTATCTCATTCATATATATATATATATATATATATATATATATATATATATATATATATATATATATATATGTGTGTGTGTGTGTGTGTGTGTGTGCGCGCGTATAGGCAGTATATTTTAATTTGATTTTGTTTCATTGAATAATATAGATATATTGTGTCTACTTATTTTTATACTGATCTTTTCAAGTTGTCTAATCGGTTTCTTGATGTTGATGACTATCGCGGCTGTAATTCGAACTCGGCTGTCCGATTTCTCATTCCGAGCCGTTATCCATTAATCCACCTCGATTAGTTCCACATTTCAAATAAAATGTTAGGAAGGAAACCCCCATAAATAGTGGAACGAGACAGCCGCACATCGAAGCTTACAGCAGCTCGTATTACCCAGCGGTCAGCCATCAAGATACTGAGAAAAGTTGTTTCAAAATTTCGATTGCATTTCCCAATACGCTTAGATATACGTTTCATATCAGACAAAGGTGACATCACGGCCGATGCAGTATAACGTATATCTATTTTATCATTTGACCAAAGTACCCTTACGCGTCAAAGAAAGCTGAAAAATGTTATCCACGCTCCGGCGTAATTGCTTTCTTGAAGGAATCAATCTTGACTTGTTCAAATCAAAGTTCAATCGTCACTTATTTCCATCAGTTTCAATTCTTACCACTTTGACATCTATTCATATCATACAGTTTATTAAGCTTAACCATACTTTTAATACTGCTACCATATATGATCTGGCATTCCTGGTATATATTTAGAGTTTTTTGGATTAAATCCAAAGATTATCTGCAATATTATAGGTCCTTACCTAGCTTCCCGCATTCTGTCATTTTCTCGCTGCCGTAGCTACACTGTGTGATTTCTATAATTACTTTCATGTAATTCTTCTAATGAACTCACCCCTATGTCACCTAAAATTTATAACTTTAAGTGTACAACTATATTGGTAGAAAAGGTCTCATCATTTTACAGTTGAAATGGCTAGATGCAACCGTACGTTCTACGCCTACAATTTCTTCTCTCGCACTTCTTGCCTGTGGAATTCTTCTCCGGCTTCTTGCTTCCCAGCCAACTTCGATCTTCAAAAATTTAAATTCAATGTTAATCGTTACCTTCTGTTTTCTTACTTCTTCTTTATTTGATATTTTTCCTTGATAATGTTTTTCTCATATTCTTTCACCCCCAGTAACTTATAGCTTTATTGCTTTGCTTTGGGTGAAATGATTAGTATATATATATCCGTTCATTACACAGAATTTTTGGTTTCAGTAAAGAAGGAACGAAAGAAAGAAAGAAATAAAGAAAGTGGCCTTGTTGGTGCCTGAAATAAAGACGCAAAGAGTGGAATTGAATTAAACAAATATATTAACAGTTACAGCAAGAATGTTTGGTCCAACTGTCAAAGCTGACTGCCTGAAACTTCCCTCTTAAAAGGGCAGAACCTACTCCTATTTATAACTGGGATAGTCCATGAGTGCGTGGCTAAATTTCCGTAACAGAAAGAATGTGTTGTGGACTTGTTGGGGCCAGAAATAAAGACGCAAAGAGTAAAATTGAGTTAAAAAAATATATTAACAGAAAGAGTTACAGCAAGAATGTTTGGTCCAACTGTCAGAGCTGACTGCCTGAAACGTCCCTCTCAAAAAGGCAGTACCTGCTCCTATTTATAACAGGAAGAGTCCATGCGTGCGTGGTTAAATTGCCATAACAGAAAGAAAGTGTTGTGGCCTTGTTGAGACCAGAAATAAAGAGAAAAAGAGAGGAATTGTGTTTAAAAAAATATATTAACAGAAAGAGTTACAGCAAGAATGTTTGGTCCAACTGTCAGAGCTGACTGCCTGAAACTTCCCTCTCAAAAAGGCAGTACCTGCTCCTTTTTATAACTGGGAGAGTCTATGTGTGTGTTGGTAAATGACCATAACAGAAAGAAAGAAAGAAAGAAAGAAGATAAAGGAGGCGAGATCGCCTGCATATGTTTAACGACTAAGAATATAAAACCATGACGCTGTCTTGATGATTCCCAAAAGCTCCTGGAACAAAATGGCGTAGATGTGGCTGAATACGCCTACGTACAAATATCTTAATATTGTCTTAGAAAATTATTAAAACGCTATAAAATTTTGTTCTAACGCAATAAACATTTTCACAATAAAATCGGGAATAAACACCTGATCTTTGTAAAATATTCAGGATATTAATATATTTTCCTACTGTCGTAATAAGTTGAAATGGTAAGATGTAAACGTAAGTTCTATGCTGACAGTTTCTTCTATCGCACTTCTCACTTGTGGAACTCTCTTCCGGCTTCTTGCTTCCCAGTCAACTTTGATCTTCAAAAATGTAAATATAATGTTAATTGTTATCGTTTGTCTTCTTAATTCTTGTTCTTTTATTATTCTCTTTCCTTAGTAGCGTTTTTCTTGTCTTTTTTCAAATACCCTCTAACACTCAGTAAACAACTTGCGTCTTAGTGGCTTTATTGCCTTGTTTCAGGTCAAATGATTAAAAAAGAAACATTTTATTGACTATAACGTTATACCTTAAGTAGCTCTCGTGCTTTTTAATTGGGTCAGTTTAAATATAAAAAGCAAAAAAATCCCCCCAATAAACAAAGGACGATACATTGTTACGAATAGAAACATATTCATGAGTTCATGTCCTTTTCGATGACAACAATTGTTACTGTGCTGTAACCAAGGAATGTACGCATCTTTGAACAAAACGATACTTCATGACCCCTAGAATTTACCACGCCCTGAGAGACTTACTGCATATAACTACATCTGCGAGCATGTTAGTATGTCCGAATATGTCAGAGCTGACTGCTGGAAACTTCCCTCTCAAAAAGGCAGTACCTGCTCCTATTTATAATAGAGAGAGTCCATGAGTGCGTGGGTAAATTTCCGTAACCGAAAGAATGTGTTTTGGCCTTGTTGGGGCCAGAAATAAAGACACAAAGAGAGGAATTGAGTTAAAAAAATATATTAACAGAAAGAGTTACAGCAAGAATGTTTGGTCCAACTGTCAGAGCTGACTGCCTGAAACTTCCTTCTCAAAAAGGCAGTACCTGCTCCTATTTATAATAGGGAGAGTCTTGTTTCAGGTCAAATAATTAAAAAAGAAACATTTTATTGACTATAACGTTATACCTTAAGTAGCTCTCGTGCTTTTTCATTGGGTCAGTTTATATATAAAAAGCAAAAAAATCCCCCCCCAAAAAACAAAGGACGATACATTGTTACAAATAGAAACATATTCAAGAGTTCATGTCCCTTTCGATGACAACAATTTTTACTGTGCTGATACCAAGGAAAATACACAACAGCATCTTTGAACAAAACGATACTTCATGACCCCCTACAATTTACGACGCCCTGAGACACTTACTGCATATAACTACATCTTGGCCGAATATGTCGCTCGATATAAATGATCCATTCTTTTGTTCCATAACAAAAACCTACATCGAATGAATTTTAATAGTAGGAATGTCTGTATTAATGACTACCGATCGAGAAACGCAATTTCTGTTCGCTTCTTTTGAAGATTTTGATTTGTAGTAAGATTTTCTATTTACGATTAGTAAATATAGTTTTTACTTAACTATATTAACTAATCGCGACAAATTAATACAGAAATTTAAAACATTTAAAATTTTATAAATTATTAAAATTAAAAGAAAACTTAAAAGAATTCTTGAAAAAAAATCATTACATATCGATATTTTTTATAAAGATAATAATGTCCCTAATATATATTATTCATAAAAGTAGTTAAAAGCTTAGATATATATATATATAAAAAAATATCTTATTTAATCAGAAAATTCAATAATGTCTTAGTTTTATTGCATTTTTATGTTAGGAATTAGAGCAGATTTTCGGTAACTGCGGGTCCAGTTTTCCAAAAAGGAAATTGATGATTTAAATTCTACGAACAGTTCTGCGTATAGCTTATATAAACATTACGCTGTATGACAATTAATTTCTCGAAACCACATAAAATTAAATAATTGCGTTTTAGTGGCTTTATTGCCTTCCTTCAGGTGAAATGATTAAAAAAGAAACATTTTATTAACTATAAATTTCTACCTTAATTTGTTCTCGTGGTCAGTCAGTTTAAATATAAAAAGTAAAAAAAAAATAACCAAAGTACTATACATTGATACAAATAGAAAATGTCACATATTCAAAATTAGTTCGATTTCACGTCCTTTTCAATGACAACAATTGTTATTGCGCTGTTACCAAAGAAAATACAAAACAGCATCTTTGCACAAAACGACACTTCATGGCCTCAACAATTTACCACGCCCTGAGAGACGTACTGCATATAACTACGTCTGCGAGCATTTTTGGTATGGCCGAATATGTCGCTCGAGATAAATGAGCCAATCTTTCGTTCCATAACAAAAACCTACATGGAATGAATCTTAATAGCAGGAATGTCTGTATTAATTACTACGGATCGAGGAACACTATTTTTGTTCGCTGTCTTTGAAGATTTTGTCCACTTTGTCCACTCTTGGGATCAAGAGAAATAAAAGCCGTGACATATCAGCCGCTTTCTGATATAATTGTTCGGAGATTACAACCAAATAAAACAAGGACAGTTCGCAAAAATCATAACCAGTTTGATAATTTACGCTTGATACAGCATTCAGTCAGGAAGAACTCGCATACACTCCATCACAAATGCGATTTGGTACTACTTAGGCTTTATTGGGTCAATGTTTCGAGAACTGACAAGAATTATGCTTCTATCAAACGTCCATGCATTGAATATTGCTGTCAGATCTGGTCTGCTCTTTCTGCGATGTCTTCTCGGCAAAATGCAATGAAGGATCTGCAAAGTCATCGCTAACCTGATTTGGTATCCCGGCACAGAGATATACCGCCAGTGGTCCAGCCCCGTGCGCAGGGTTAGCCTGCGGCCAGCTGAAACTCGCTGTAGTTTTTGACTATCGACTGAAATCCTCACTGGTGAGAACCTCAGAATCACTTCACATGGAGTTACCTGTAAGTTTCGGTGCCAGAGACAATTAACTAAATGTTATTTTATAAATGTAAAAGACAATAGGAATACTGTAATGGTAGCCGACGCGTTTCGTCCAATTTGGACTTTCTCAAGGCAAAAAACGAAATGAATTTATTAAAACAAGTAACTAATAATAACAAAACAAAATGTCCTTAGAAACTGGAAGAATTTAGAGAACGTTATTTTCATACTGTTAACTGAAAATTTCGTCAGTTACTGTCACGTGTGGAGATATTGTTTTTATTGTTGTGTTGACGTTATTCGTTTGTTTGCTTTTAGGTTTCGTTTCGTTTGTTTTACGGCATATCAACCTCAATGGGTTATTTAATGCCGACAAAATTTTTATTGTTAATAATATTTTTTTTAAAATCTATTTCTGGTAAGATTTTTTCCTTCAAAAAAATTATTTCTCGTAATAATTTTCCGTATAGCTAGTAATAATTTTTTCCAATAATGTATTGCTGGTAATAATGTTTTTACAAAAATGTTTTGCTGATGTTAAAACCTATTTTTACACGTTTTTACCCCAGTTTTTTTATGGGGGGGGGGAGTAAATATATATATCCATAGCTGGGACCCTAACAGGTGCTACTATCCCGAATCAAGGGGTACCTGGGAACACCCGCAATTAAGAGGTGGTTCCACACTCCTCAAAACCTCTTGATCGGAGGTCATGCTGTTTATCGTCTTACCCAGGACGGGTTTGCTTTAAGGCCGCTGAACGTTGGAGTAAACAGATCGTCGTCAATCATCATCATCATCATCATCATCATCATCATCATCATCATCATCAGTCAATTCGGCTTACGGCCAAATCACGTTGACACATAATTTGGTAATTTCTTATTAAAATGTATTGCTGGTATTTTTTACTATAAAAATAGTTCACTAGTGCTTTGACTTCTGTTCGGGAATTCACTATTTGCCTATAACCGAGACCCTAACAGGTGCAACAACTCCGGATCAGGCTGGGCCTGGAAACAACGGCAATTAAGATGAGGTTTTATGATCCTCAAAAGCTCCAGTTTCCAGATTAAAGGCCTTGCTGCTGGATGTAGTTTATCGTCTTACCCAGGACGGCGGTGGAAAATGGAAAATGAGCACGGTTCTGTGGTTTTTAGAACTGGGGTCATAAAATTGCGTAGATGACCAAATACTCTTTCCGGTTCCTTTCTTTATTATTACACTATTCATTGATTTTATTTCATTATTATTATTATTATTATTATTATTATTATTATTATTATTATTATTATTATTATTATTATAACACCTATTAAATAATAATAGAAATAATAATTACAAATAAATAATATATATATAATAAACTGCGTACCTCCAAAGAAACACGATACTTAAAGTTTAAAATGAATTTTTAAAATGAAAAATCATTCTTCAAGCTTTTATTTTGGCTACCTAATAGATTAAATTTAATATTTTCAATAAGCTAAATACTTTGTATTTCAAAACTAATTCAGATTGACTGGAAGAAGTTTTTATTTCAATCGCTAAAATTCGCTGAATTTTCTGAAACTTTATTTGAGTAATGTTAATTGAGTTAAAATTTAATAAGCCTGATTTGGATAAACTATTACATACTTTTAGATTAAAGTATCGTAGAAATGCATTTTTAATACGGAAGTAGGTAATTATTTAAGATATTGGCTGGTTGACACCTTGACTAACAGCCGGAAGTTTTTTTTCCACATGGGAACATACCTGTAAAAATTACTTGACGAATATAAAGTAAGCGCCAGTTTTATATAATTTTTAATTACCCAGTAATCTTTAAAATTTAGGAAAATAGTCTACGTCATTTAATATTTATTGAATTTTAGGTACTTTGGATTTAAAATTAAAATAGATACTGCACATATTTTATTATAATGTCGTGTATAAACGTTCGCACTTACAAAAATTGGCATTCTTTTTTTTTTAAATATTGGCGGTCGCTGAAATGTAGTAAGATTTTCTATTTATGATTTGTAGACATAAATTTTACGTAACTATATTGACTAACCGCGACAAATTAATACAGAAATTTAAAAGATTTAAAATTTTATAAATTATTCTAATTAAAATTAAAAGAAAAATTAAAACAATTCTTGTAAAAATTCATTATACATCGAAATTTGCTTTCTAAAGGTAATAGTGGCCCTAATATATCTTATTCATAAAAGTAATTAAAAGCAAAGATAAAAAAAATTATAAATTATTTAATCAGAAAGTTCAATAATGTCTGAGTTTTATTGCATTTTTTATTTTACGATTCAGAGAAATTGATGATTTAAATTCTCCAAGCAGTTCTGCGTATAGCTAATATAAACATTACGCTGTATCAAAATGAATTTCTCGAAACTTCATAAAATTAAATTAGTGCGTGGTAATAGATGCAAAAAATAAAAGTTTTCCCCAAGATATTCTAAAAAGGAAACGTTTCTAAAAATAATTTCACTTATTTACGAATAAATCTTGAAAGTTTCATTAAAATCCGACAAGTATTTGATTTTTGCATATATTTCCAAATCACTGTGTGTCGTCGTAAAACAGACATTAAAATGTCCTCTAATAATCACTGGTTGATAAGACGCAAGAAAAATAATATTTAACCAAAATTTCGAACGTTCTGAAAAGGTTTGAAAAATATAATTAAATAATTAAAAAAAATACGTTGGTCTTTCCCCTTAATAGTAATAAAGATTCTGACGATAAAACTTTGTTTTTATTACGGTGGAGTCATTTTTTCATTATGGCATGCATATTTTTTTAGCAAATCTGTCACTATAATATATAATAGAAAAAAAATAAATACAAATAAATAATATATATTGCAAATAATATTAGGTTGGTGCAAAAATAATGTCGTTTTTTGACGTTCAACTTCATGTGAGAAAACGACATTATTTTTGCACCAACCTAAGAGTTGAATATATATGAGAACGTTATTATGTGTAGTAGTAGTAATAGTCGTAGTATTGTTGTTGCTGTTGAAATTGTTAAAACTTTGTCTAAGTGTCTGATTCTAAATTTCCCATTTCTTCTCTTTCGGAAAAGAAGCAGAAAAATTCCAACTCAAATTGTCAGAAAGAAAATACGGCTAACATATTGTGTTTTCTGATGTCTGCTTGACATCATTCAAGATTTAATTAAGTGAGACAATAAATTAAATCGCAAACTACCTCACGAATTCTCTTCATAAGACAGATTTTCTTTATTTATTTTATTGTATTTATTGACCAGAAGAATTCTTTCTTATATCTCTCTTCTGATATAAGATGCCATAACAATTCATTTCACTTCTCTGACGTCACGGAGCGTAGGGTAATTTGAAGCCTAATTCGTTCTGAATTGAAAAGGAACTGAAGAAAATAAGCCCGCCATTTTTTTTTTTTATCTGGCTGACATATTACGTCAATTAAACGAAAGTTTTCTTTTTTTCTTTTCTTTTTTTAAATTAGTCTTAGATCTATCAAAAGGCGTTTCTTTATTATTGCATAATTATGTCTTCGGGAACAATTAAATCGTATTTTTTTTTAAATTAACATCGGAAATTATTAAATCAACGTTTTAAACAATGCAATCAGATTTTACTGTCTACTGGAAACAGTAGTCTTGTATTCGAAATACAAATGAGGAAACAATTACTTTTATATTTATTTTTTAATCATTTCATTCCAAGCAAGGTGATAATGCCGCTAGGAGATTACAAGAAGTGAAATAGAACGAGAAGA
>OZ038501.1:71740188-71807688 GCA_964036315.1 Acanthosepion esculentum
TTGAATACATGGTAGATAATACTCAGCTTTTTGTGCATATACATATTTGTGTAGACATAATTACTAGAGGGGGTGAGGTGTGTTTTGCTTTGTACTTTTGTTGAAGTTATATTTTGGAATACAGTTTGATTTAAGAAATTCTAGAATATTATAAGGATTAATGCCATGAAAGAGTTCTTTTCTGTTGGTTGTTTCGTAGTATTTTAAATGGATTTGGGTGAAGTCACTACAATTTGTTAGTATGTGCGTATTGCTGGTAATTTTACTATAAAAATAACTATTTATACATTTATAGTGTTTGGTTTTGTTTGGAGGAGGGTTTACTATTTGCCCATAGCTGTGACCTTAACAGGTGCTAGCACCACGAGTAAGGCTAGACCTGTGGGGACAACTGCAATTAAGAGGTGGTTGAACGCTCCTTAAAACATGCCATCTCCCGACGGCCTTGCAGTTTATTGTCATATTCAGGACAGAAGAAGAAGAAGAAGAAGAAGAAGAAGAAGAAGAAGAAGAAGAAGAAGAAGAAGAACAACAACAACAACAACAACAACAACAACAACAACAACAACAACATGAGGAAGAAGAAGAAGAAGAAGAGGAAGAGAAAGAAGAGAAAGAGGGAGAGTAAGAAGAAGAAGAAGAACAACGACAACAACAGGAGGACAAGAGGAAGAGGGAGAGAAAGAAAAAGAAGAAGAAGAAAAAGAAGTTGAAGAAAAAGGTGGAAGAAGAAGAGGAAGAGAAAGAAGAAGAGAAAGAAGAGGAGTAGGAAGAAGAAGAAGAAGAAGAAGAACAACAACAACAACAGGAGGAGTACAAGAGTAAGAGAAAGAGAAAGAAAAAGAAGAAGAAAAAGAAGTTGAAGAAAAAGTGGAAGAAGAAGAGGAAGAGAAAGAAGAAGAGGAAGAAGAGGAAGAGAATGAAGAGGAGGAAGAAGAAGAGAATGAAGAAGAAGAAGAAGAAGAAGAAGAAGAAGAAGAAGAAGAAGAAGAAGAAGAAGAAGAAGAAGAAGAGTGGGAAGAAGAAGAAGAGAAAGAAGAAAGCGGGAAGAAGAAGAAGAAGAAGAGAAAGAAGAAGAAGAAGAAGAAGAGGAAGAAGAAGAAAAGGAAGAAGAAGAAGAAGAAGAATCGTGAAGGATAAACGAAATACGAACTGTAAGAAAGTACAGTAAAGGAGGAAATGTAGGAAAACAAGAAAAATGCAAATAACATGGGAATAAATGGATCATTAAGAACGGTCTTACGCTAAATAAGAAAAAAGACTTAGATGAACTGCAACTAGTAATAAACGAATAATAATAAAAATGCCTCATCATAAAAATATTATGATGAAATAAAATTAGGTATAAAGTAATATTCCTGAAAATTCGTCATCTAAGACGTAACAATAACAAGATGATGATGATGATGATGATGGTGATCATCATCATCATCATCATCCACATAACTTTTGTAATCGTAGTGTGCATCCGAATGCTGAAGCCATATTGAATCTCCTTCACAACAGTCCATCAACGCGGCCATCAGCAATTCAGGTGTAGTCATAGTCATCCATTGTTTTACATTGTCCAGCCAGTCTTGCGATGGCGTTCTCTCTTATACGATGATATAAAACTAGAAATAAAATAAGTCATGAAAAATAAGATACAATAATAAAATGGAACAAAACGAAAAATAGAACTAAAAAATTCCTGAAAATGCTTTATTTAAAAAGCAATAAAAATAAGATGAAATACAACTAGAAATAAAATAAGTTCTATGCTAATATTTTCTCCTCTTGCACGTCTCACTTGTTGACCATTCGTTCATACACTGGATATTGCTTTCACCTCTGGTCTGGAGATTCTAATATGTATTTCGAGATCCTTGATATAATCCAAAGAAGAATCTACATAATTACAGGTCTTAACCTGGCATCTTCGCTTTAGTTACTTCCCCCGTTCGTAACGTAGCTTCCTTGAGCCTTTTCTATGAATAATTTTCATAGATTTATTCTAGTGAGCGTTCGTCTGTAGTACCTCGACCTTATAAATTTAAGCCCAGTACTAAATTACCAGCTAGGTACCATCACTTTACAGTTGGAATCGCTAAATAACAGTTTCTTCTGTCGCAATTCTCGCTTGTAGAACTCTATTTCGGTTTCTTGCTTTCTAGTCAGTTTTGATCTTCACAAATTTAAATGCAATGTGAATCGTTATCTTCTGTTTTGTCTTTTTAATATCTGTTCTTTTATTGTGCTCTCTCCTTAATAATGTTTTCCTTTGCTCATATTATCTCACACTTGAAGTGGCTAGATGTAACCGTAAATTCTCTGCTAACAGTTTCTTATCTGGAACTTGTAGAACTCTCTTCCGGCTCAATGATTTCCTGTCAACCCCTTGTGTCGTAGTGGCTTGAATGGATTACAGGCGGTGAAATGATTTTTAAAAAAAGCATTCACGAGAATGCATTTTTTTCAGCCACAATTATAAGATGCAGAAAAAAACTTGTAATAAAATTATGATAGTGAAAATAATTCCACCAAAAAGCGAAAATAATTTAGAATAAAACGAATGATAAAATAATAATCGTGAAGTTTCTTCAGTTTTGAAATATGTCAGCGATTCTAATAGACTCTTTTGATTTGGTCTGGTGCCCCAACCGGTTCATCTCAAGGATCTCGAGAAAATCCAAAGAAGGATCTGTAATGGAATCGATCCTGACTTGGCATCTTGACTTCAGACACATTCTCACCGGCTTAGCGTGGCTTCCCTTTGTCTTTTCTACAAATATTTTCATGGCAAATGTTATGTCGAGCTTGTTTTCCCTGGTGTCCCGGCAACATAGATTTAAGAGAGAAGAAGAATACTGAGCTGTTTACGTGATATCTGTCCTTCTTTACGGCAGCGAATGTTGGACGATTTCCTTAAAGATGAAGAAGCGACTCGAGGCGACGGAGATGTGGTTCTACAGAAGGATGCCAAGAATATTATGGAGGACCGAGCGTGTGAGCAACGGTGAGGTCTTAGAGAGGATGCAAACAAGGAGGGGGGAGCCTGCTGATGTTCCTGCTCCCACCCTTTACCGTTGAAATAGTTAAATGTAACCGCTACCTCGACTCCAGCAGCTTATTTAATCGCACTTCGCGCCTGCGGAGCTCCCTTCTGTTTACTTGGATGTCACTGTGCCATGTGTCCTCAAGGACACATGGCACAGTGGATAAAGGCGTTAGTTAAGATCCAGTGACAGGAGCCAAAGAGTGTGAATTCAATACGTGGTTAATGCTGTGGAGAAGTTGGAGAGGGGAATTAACAGGAAAAAAAAACTGATAACTGACATCCATTATACATGGCACGTGAAACAAGGAGGAGGCTTATACTTAACATCGGGAAGAGTCAGCCGAAGTTCCTGGTACACATAATAAGGAAGGAGGGCCTGGAGAATCTGATACTCACCGGTCGAATAGAGGGAAAGAGAGACAAGGGAAAACAACGCGTGACATACCTAGCGACCTTAAGCATGTGGATGACAGAACGGGGTCTGGGGGAGGTGGCAGAGGGAAGGAACTTGTTGAGAGCTGCAAGGAATAGAGGGAGGTGGAGAGAATGATCGTCTATGCCCTGAAAGGACACGGCACATAGAAAGAAAAAAGAAAGAAATTCTTTGATCCTCCTACGTCCACACTTCTAGCGGAGTGGCTATGTTTACTGTTACAATTTTTGGATACTGTATTAACTAGTGAGCCAACCAAAATGAGCTGACTCATTTTATAGTTTACCAAGAGAAGGTTAACCAATCAGAAGACGTGGAATATTCGATCCGACGTGTATAAAAGCAGCCATTTTGTTTTCTCTCGGAATATCCACTGCTGAACTGTCAGATGAAAGACGTGAAGAACTACGCTTTTCTACTCTCTCCGAATATTCACTAATCCGTTAATGAATGGTATGAATTTATAAACAAGGATCATACCATTCATTAACGGATTCGACGTTAATGTATTTTATTATTAAAAATTGTTTGCGAGAGTGATCCGTGCCATATCATTAACTTCATTATCTGCTTTTCGTATGAATGATTCGCGTAATATAAATTGAACCCGCACCACATAATTGATATATATATATATATATATATATATATATATATATATATATATATATATATATATATATATATACTGTACGTATGAGCATTAATGGGTATATTCCAATCCTCATAAATTCGTTGGACACTATTGTAAATAGGGGTAATATGTTGTCTAATTAATCCGCCACTACCAGTGGTTTACCTACTTCACGCCGCTGGCGAGTATTGTGTTTGTGTTGATGTTATAAAGATTACCATTTCATTTCCAACCTCCATTTTGGTTATTCCTCAACCAGGAACCCTTTCTACGTTACAATATATATATATATATATATATGTATGTATATATATATATATATATATATATATATATATATATATATATATATATATATATATATATATATATGTGTGTGTGTGTGTGCGTGTGTGTGTGTGTCTTTCTGCATAATATGAGCATTTTCATTGAAGAAAGGTCAATCTCTCTCTGTCCCTCTCTTGCTCTCTCTCTCACCCTCTCTCTCTCTCTCTCTCTCTCTCTCTATATATATATATATATATATATATATATATATATATATATATATATATATATATATACATATATATATATATAATTATTTATTCGAAAATTAAAACATAAATATGTTATAAAATCAATACAAAAATAGCCATTTCGTTTCAAAACGTCTGGTGCCTTATCAAGTGATGGTTCTGAGTGTAGAATAAAGAGTTTTAAAAGGTTCAAATCAACCAAACACCCTTCGTTAGGGGAAACGGTGTTACATAATCTGGAATGACCAATAAAAATACAAGTATATGAAAATTCAAAAAACTTGACAACGAATTTTAAGTGTGGAAACAAAATAACTATTTTTGTAGTGATTTTAAAACATATTTATTTAGTCATAATTTTCGAATAAATAATTATATTTGCTCTACTCTGTATTGAGCACCCTTTTAAGAATAGCGCTTTTTGGTTATTGGAATTTATTCCGTATACACCAATCCTATACTTGGTTATATATATATATATATATATATATATATATATATATATATATATATATATATATATATATAGGGAAAGAGAGAGAGAGAGAATTTATTTTTACTCGTGCATTTCTGAAAAGGCACATGTTCACACGCATATTAATAAATTTCGAATGTAGTAAGACCGATTTTTCGCTCACACACAAACTTTCATATATATATATATATATATATATATATATATATATATATATATATATATATATATAGGAAATCGGATGAAGTTGTTTTCGACTCCAACACCGTTTATCAAAACGCTTATTAATCTTCGGACATTTATGCGTTTCAGATCGCAAGATAATTCCATTTGGATAATAAAAAAATAGTAAAATTTTACGAAACACAAAGTTATTATCCGATTTGGAAAAGAATAATCATTTTTCCTTTATGCTGGAATAATAAATAAAATGCAAATCGACAGCGAAGCATTGTATTTATTTGCTTGTAAATCAAATTTGGTACACGACTATCTCCGCTTTCCTCTCAATGTCTACGTCATCTCCACATATGCACACGCCTTCACAACTCCCACATACACACACACACACACACACACATATATATATATATATATGTATGTGTGTGTATGTGTGTGTGTAAAGAGATAGATAATAAGAGAATGTGGGTGCAACTTGAGGGAGACATTGTTAGATATACATTTGCAGCAATAGGTTTAATAATATATATATCAATTTAATTGCCCTCTGAGCATTACCACGAAACCATTAATAATTCTAAAATGCTATCATACCTATTGTTAATCTTATATATATATATATATATATATATATATATATATATATATATATATGTGTGTGTGTGTGTGTGTGTGTGTGTGTGTGAGTGAGTGTGTGCGCTTATATCCACCCTGACGTGACAAAAGAAATAGGATATATACACTGACGTGACAAAAAAAATAGGATATATAAACTGGCCTGCCAAAAGAAATAATTATGTAACGATAATGTTGGGAAATGAAATGAGCTGACCTATATCAGCTGAGTTCTGACATCGGCTGAGTCCTTGTCATCACCGCCCAGTTCATTGTTTGGGAACATTAATTATCGGAGTACGTTTGCTAGACAGATGTGCTACTCCATTTTCATTTTTAACATCCCCCCGATCTACGTTATCACGTGTATGCATATATATATATATATATATATATATATATATATATATATATATATATATATATACTGACGTCCCAAAAGAAATAGGATAAATACTCTGATGTGACAAAAGAAATAGTATATATACATTAGCATGAAAAAATAGGAAGGCAGTCAATGGCAGGAATGGAAATGCCCAGACCTATATTAATTGTGCTCTGACATTTGATGAGTCATTACTTTCACCACCTAAGGTGCTCATTGTATGGAGGCATGAATTATCGGGGTAAGTTAGCTAGACAGATGTGTTATTCCATTTTCTCCGAATGTGTTCATATTGTGGTTAGTGGGTTAATGAATCTTTAAAATTTATTAAGTGAAGTGAATTCGTCATTTTATATCAATAACTTTACTAATTTATTTTTGTATGAATGATTCGTCGTTATAAATATATATATACAGTGTAACCCGGATATAAGAGACCCGGATATAAGAGAGATGTTCTCTGGTCCCAAATTAGAGCCTGTGTTAATGTATATAAATTAGACCCGGATATAAGAGACCCGGATATAAGATAAACGCGGATATAAGAGAGATTTTCTCTGGTTCCGTCCTCCCCGATATAAGAGAGTTCGTTTTGAGTGACAGTGTGATGTCGTTAAATCGGTCAAACAGAGGTCAGTTAGAGAGAGCGTGAAGTTCAATGACTTAATCTTGACTAGTCTAGAGACACGGTGTGTCCAATCTGTGTCTGTAGAAGACACCCTCTACCTTATGATTTTGCTTTGTGTGTCTAAGGTTAGCGCCGCCCGCTTTTTTGCCGATTTTGCTTGTTGCATTTACTAGACAGCACTTTCACTTCACCCACTGTTCTGTTGAGTCAGAAGTTTGTCTGTTAATTTTGCCACTGAAAACCGTTTGCTTGCGATCATTGCGATTAGTGATGTCGGCGTCGGCGTCTCAACGAAAAACTCTGACCATTTCTGAACAGTTGGAGCTCATCGACGATGTGAAAGTGAAGAAATTCAAACTGGCCGCTGCAGCCAAAAAGTACGGAATCGGTTATTCAACAGCAGCAATAATTCTCAAGAAAGAAGACGATCTCAGATCTTGCATGCAAATGAACGGAAACACTAATCGCAAACGAAAGCGCCAATCCGTGCACAAGGACGTTAACGAAGCGCTTACACAATGGTTTATGCAAGCATGTTCTCATGGAGCTACCGTCACCGATCACGTCATCAGGCAGAAAGCATCACAACTGGCCGTAAATCTTGAAATTGATTTTGAACCGAGCAATGGCTGGCTCATGCGCTGGAAGCAGGCCAATAACGTTTCGTTCAAAAAATTTCACGCCGAATCATCGTCAGCAGATCACGGTTCTGCCAACGAATGTGTGACAAACGTTTTGTCGCAACTTTTTCTTGGATATGATCCAAAAGATGTTTGGAACTGTGATGAAACGGGAATTTGCTACAAAGCCATGCCGTCTGGAACTTTGCGATTTGCCGGCGACGAACAGTCAAATGGGACAAAATTCCCCAAAGACAGACTCACGATGCTTCAGTTCACAAACATGGACGGCAGTGAAAAGCAAGCTGTAGTTGTTGGTAAGTCGGCAAAACCACACTGCTTTAAAAATGTCAAAACTCTGCCGTTTTCTTACTTCGCTGATCGTAAAGCCTGGATGACAAGTCAGCTGTTTACTGACGTTATGAAAACGCTTGATCGAAAAATGATTGCTCAAAATCGAAAGATTATTCTGTTTTTGGACAATGCAACTTGTCATAACTTACTGCCGGGTACAAATCTGTCAAACATCAAATTGTCGTTCATGCCACCAAACACCACCAGTCTCATTCAACCTTTGGATCAAGGCATCATTCGTTCATTCAAAGCGTATTATCGTCGGGAACTTGTTCGAATGCAAATCGCAGCGATCGATGCTACACCGCCAGTGCCGCTGTCCGAAGTGGCCAAGCAGATAACTGTTTTGAAGGCCATGCACATGATGAAACGAGCACTTTTCATGGTCAAACCGTCAACAATTCAAAATTGTTTTAAAAAGGGCGGCTTTGTCATTGAATCACAGGCTGAAGTGGAAGAAATACTCGACGAAAATGATCAAGTTTCTCCACCATCGGGCATGGAGCAAACAGATTTTGACGAATTTATCAGCTTCGACAACCGTACACAATGTTATGGAGAACTGACTGACACGGACATCACACGTGGTATAAAATCGGATGATCAAGATTTTGACGAAGTTGAAGCGTAAGTTCTCAAGTTTCTGAAAGTGACAGACCAGTGCCAAATTCTCTGGCTGCATTGAATGCGCTTGAAACTCTGACAGCCTACTTTGAAGCAAAATGAAAGTAATCCTGATGGCGCATTGAAAATGATTTACGGACTGTATGGAAGTGTTCATGATGTTAACAAAGAGATTTCTGTACAATCAAAAATGACTGACTTTTTTAAGAAAAAGTAATTTTTGATTGAATTATTTGTGAAAACTGATTGAAAATGTATTTTTGTCTGTGTTTTTGTGTTTTTTATGTCTATAACTGTTAAATAAACTAGTTTTCTGTACGTAAAAACTCTCTTATATCCGGGTTACACTGTATATATAGATATATATCGAGAGAGAGAGAGAGAGAGAGAGAGAGATGTGAACAAACTTACAAATACCAACTTAAATAATTCGATAGATAGATATGAACTTACTGAAATAGATTAATAGATAGATACATAGATAGATAGATAAGGAACAAAGTGATATATGTATATATATATATATAGAGAGAGAGAGAGAGAAAGAGAGAGAGATAGAAAGATAAAGAGATGCATACATATATAATGAACAGAATGACAGATTAATAATGACGTAGATATATATATATATATATATATATATATATATATATATATATATATATATAGATAGATAGATAGATAGATAGATAGATAGATAGATATTTCCAAGGAGTCAATGGACTTTTATTTATAATCCAACATTATTTCTTATGACTTCAAACACTATCATATATGGGTACACGTGTTTGAGCACACTGCTCATATCTTTGTAAAAAGCGGACTTTACTAATCGGGAGGCGCGGTGGAGTAATCGATAGTGGCCCGGATTGGGTAATCGGCGAGCCGGGTTCCAATTCCAGTCGAATCCATTACATTCACTTACGCGCTAATACCCTTGGGAAAGGTATGAATCCTCTTCTTCTCCACCGGCCAGCTAAAAAAAAAACATACCAACTTAAATACATCGATAGATAGATAGATATGAACTTAAATACATCGATAGATAGATATGATAGCCGGGCAGACAGAGTTCTATAGCTTTGGATTTCAACTGGTCTAGCACAGAAAGAAATGCCTATATATATATTTTTTTTTCTGGTGACTTTCAGAGCTGTTTAATATTTGAAAAGGATGAAAGCTGACCAGGGCCCGCTACCACGGTTTCGATCTCTACGGTCTCCTCTGGTGGTTTGTTCAGCAAATCAAATAGAGGGAGCTCGACAACTTAAGCACTTTCGAAACCGGAAGTAGTGGCAAAAAGAAAAAAAAAGGCTTTAACTGGGTTGAAATAACCTCAAGCCCAACTTCTTAAAATGTCTGCATTTGGTCATGATCTCCGACCTCTCCTTCAGCAATCCGTTTCTGCTTTTATATGTTGCTATAGCCAGTTTCTCTTCCTGGCTTAGTCTACACATATTCTCGACTATCATTTCAGTCTTTAAATTTCTTAAAATGCTCCATTTAATGCTTAAGCTATATATATATATATATATATATATATATATATATATATATATCCGTGCGTTCAGGCTGGCATACATACACAGTTGTAATTCTCTTACGCCCGAATATATATATATATATATATATATATATATATATGTATGTATGTATGTATGTATGTATGTATCTGCGGCTAGCATCGAATTGCTTATATCGATGTGTTGGTGTCTCCAAAAATAGTCAAATAAGCTTAAATAGCCCCAATTTTAAGAAGTAACCATTTTGTCTGATGATCACAAATCTCATATACGTACAACTTGTTATATATATATATATATATATATATATATATATATATAAGGCAGCATGTGTGTGTGTATGTGTGTAACGAATGCACGGCCGCAATTTTCGACGGATTTGCACCAAAATCTACATGCGCATGCTCCAAGTTAGTAAGAACGCCCAGACCGACTTTGCATTTCCCAACTCCCATGGATAATGGAAATAATCGTTTTATCCATGCTTCGACAGTTTTCATGTAGTTTGCGGGCATTTTCTACTGGCCAGAGTGAGAGCCTATAGCTGGCTGCCACAAATAGGCAGGAAGATTCTATTGGCCAGCGTGAGAGTCAACAGCTGTCTAACACGAATGTTAACTAGCATGCTAGCATGCAAAATAAAATCGATAGCTGCATTCGTCACATATGGGAAAAATTTAAATATGCATGGCACTTTACTCCAATTGGCTCATTCGTTTGCTTAAACTCAACGTTGATTCTGATTCCGCAGAACTGCGTTCGGTGTGAAAAAGTATTTGTTGTTAACATTCTTCTTACATTCGTTTTTTCCAGTTACGAGACTTTTTTTTAAAGCTGAGGGTTTTGTGTTCATTTTGTTTAGTTCTTTTTTCGTAACAGATTTAATGTTTAGTATAGAGTTTAGAAAAACATTCAGTGCGAGATAGGCAAGAAGTAAGGCATGTAGCAACATCAGCACAGCAAAGGGCACTCCTTTAAAGGCAAGGAAAGGCAAAAAAGTGATAGCGATTGCTATATGAGTCGTACGATTTTTTAATCAAGCACAGGCAACGCCGGGCTATGCTGCTAGTATATATATATATATATATATATATATATATATATATATATATATATATATATATACCAGTTTTCCTCCAAGAGATTATCTAACTTAGTCAGAGGTGTTTTATCGCTTCACAGTTGTATCTTTTGCCATATTTTGAGATAGATAGATAGATAGATAGATAGATAGATAGATAGATAGATAGATAGATTATGAATATAAGAATCAACAAGGTTTGGCGAATGACATTTCCACACCTCACGTGATTTTCTGGCTAAATGTCATAACACCTTTAACAAATATAAACCCACCCTAAAGTATCACATCATTTCCACATTGCTCATGTCTCAAGCTGTGATTGTGGTTAACGCCAGTAGCCACAAAAGATTTGTTCCATTTATCTGACGACTTCTGGTTTGTGTAGCAGTCTTCGTTGAAAAAGGGCAATTGAAAAGTCAGTTTTCATATATTTATGTGTCCTTGTCTTTTTTCAGTTTTCTTTGTCGATGTTTTTTTTTTAAGTAGGCCTTATCAATAATTTCTATGAAGACTTTGAAGAAATAATAATACACGAGATAAAAGTTCAAGATATAAAAACGGAGACATTTTTTTTAATCATTACCCACCAATGAAGGCAATAAATCCACTCCGACGCAATAGACTAATGAATGTTAAAGAATATTAGAAAAACGGTTACAAAGGAGAGATGAATTAAAGAATAAGTATTGAGAAGACAAAAGAAAACGATTGACATCGCATTTAAATATTTGAAGATCCATGTTTCTTCGAAGCAAGAAGCCGGAAGAGAGTTCCTCAGGTGAAAAGTGCGATAGAGGAAGCTGTTAGCATAGAACTTCCGGTTATATCTAGCCATTTCAACTGTAAACTGAGGAGACATCGACGCCGGTGTAGTAATATGCTTAAATTCATAAAGTCTAGATACCTTATAGGGAAATTAATTCATCAGAACAATTACCATGAAAGGATTTATAGAAAAAACACAAGAATCTATGTTAAGGCGGTTGGAAAGAGACTGAAGCCGAGATGCCAGGTCAGTACAAATAACATTGCAGATTATTGTTTGAATTTTATCAAGATTCTCTAGATATATAGCAGAAGCAACAGACCAGAAAGACTGAATCAATTAAAAAAAAATCGTCCCCAAATATCATAACCCTTCAAATACTGAAAAAGACCGGTATACCAAACGATGTCAAATGTCATCGACATATCCAAAGCCACAGTCCTAGTTTCATTCTTATCTAAAGCTTGATATACACTTTCAGCAATAATCGTTAGCACATAAGCAGCTGTCATAGTGGAGCAAATGTCATATTGCTTATCTCAAAGAAGACCCTGCGATGTTAGATGTTTACTCAATTCAGAGTTAATTAGAGCATCTGGTACTTGCCAAAATTACACCAATGCTCTAAAATATACATATGGTGTCCATGTAGAGAAGGAAATCAAAATAAAGACAGAATTTTAGAAATGATACCTGCATGAACACAGCCTAAAATATATACATGGCGTCCACACAACCAATGAAAGCCACCCAAAAAACATAGAATTTAAAAAATATAAAAAACATAGAATTAAAAAAATATAAACAACATAGAATTAAAAAAAATACTCTTACTAACACACTCAATATACACAAGGAAAGCAAGACAGACAGAAAATGTAAAAACTGATACGTACATAAACACTAACGCTCTAAAATATACACATGGCGTCAACTCAAATAAATGAAAGCGAAAACAAACACAGAATTTAAAAACATTTATACATATATAAAGACTAACACTTTAAAATATACATACGTCGTTCAGACAACCAATGCAAAACAAAAAAAAAACAAACACAAAATTAAAAAATAACTGATACTTACATAAACACTAACACATTAAAATATAAACATGGCGTCCTCACAACCAATGAAAGCAAATCAAATACAGAATATAAAATCGGATACATATATAAACTAACGCACTAAAATATAAACATGGCGTCGATGTAAACATTGAAAACAACACAAGATTTTCAAAAATAGAACATAATTCCACATTATTCTATTTTCCAATATTTCTGATACAGTCAATTGGACCACCGTGTTAAATATGTAAAGGGTTCCCTACTTGTTCCTTATTTAATCGCAGAATTGGAAATCTATCAATTCAAAGCTCGACACTCACCTTACCTGTACTGCATGATGGTTTTCTTTTTACTTTTATCACTGTTTTATTACTCTATTTATTGTTATTTTTCTAGAATATCGAAAGAAAGTTACTTGGTCCTCAATCAAATCTGCTTAAATAAAAGACTTCGATCCAAGTAAGCGAAATCTCTCAACGCAATACCAGGTGGTTGGAATTTCGAACAGAACTTTGTATTTCATCCAACGGGTCAAATGTTTCAAGGACACATGGCGTGGAGGATAAAAGCCTTGGTTGGATCCAGTGTACACCTACCCAAAGTAGTTGTGAGTTCAATACCTGGCTACTGCAGTGGTAACCAAAACTTGGCGACCTGAGCAAAGGGAGATAACTGAGACGCCCGGAAGATGCAAGGCACGAAGAAATAAAACAATCTTGCGAAGTGGATGAAATAAACTGTCCAGTTTGAAATTCCAATCACCTGAAGAAGACCGAAGCGTACAAATGCCGAAACGTCGTAAATATTGCATTAAAGATGAGGACAACAGTCCGAATAATGTAAATAGCTCGCTAAAGATTATCCCAAGATCGCGTCTAAAATGTTTCTCTTCATTTATTTTTTGGTATGAGTAATGTAAGTAGCCACGTTTATGTGTTTTCATAATTTCCTTTGTTTTTCATTTTTCTCTATTCTCGTGAACAAATATTTTCATGCTCGTAAATCTTAATTTGCATTTGCGTTTTTTTTTTCGCTACTCACTCGACAAGTTCATTAGACACGTCGGAATTGGAAAAATATGCTTTCAGATTGTTATATATAACTAAACAACAATTCGCAAATCTTCAGAGAAAAAAATAAAATTTGCAATCTATAAGTTCTTTTCTCGGCGCGATATACTTCTTACTTTTTCCCTTTCGAGTTTTCCATAATCTCATATATATATATATATATATATATATATATATATATATATATATATATATATATGTGTGTGTGTGTGTGTGTGTGTGTGTGTGTGTGTGAGAGAGAGAGAGAGAGAGTGTGTGTGTGTGTGTACCTCCAAATAAACGCAATACCTATGGTTTAAAATGAATTTTAAAAATCTTTCTTGGCGCTTTTATTTTAGTTTTATTTTCAATTTTATTTTAGTTTTAATTTTCAATTTTAACAGATGAAATTTAATATTTTTAATAAACAGGATAAATTGGTATATTTCAAAACTAATGTAAATTGATTGGAAGGAGTTTCTTTTTTTGTTATTGAAATATTTAATAGTTGCTGATATTAGAAATTTTTAGCCCTTTTGTCAGCATAATGGAATTTTTCGCTGTTAAAAAAAAACTTTTCCAAACATGAAATATAATTTTCTGAAACTTTATTTGAGGAATATTATTTAATGTTTATGGTTTGAAACAAATATTACTTTTAGTGTAAAATATCGCAGAAATGCCTTTTCTTTAACACGGAGGTTTTTGTTTATTTAAGGTGATGAAAGCTTTCTTGACATCCTGACAGCTTTATTGACAAGCGGAAATTTAACAATTTTTTTACGGGGAACTATCTGTAAACATCATTTCTTGAGGAATATAACATGACCGCCTTTTTATATATTCTTTAACAACCCAGTAATTTAACTAATATATATATATATATATATATATATATATATATATATATATATATATATATACATATACATGAAATAAATTATATAAAGATAAACTCCTACAACAAATAAATTCTCAAATTACTATATTAGTAATAAACGCAGTCTTAAATTTTCAAAAAATTCAACCTTAGCGTTGCGACTGCACGCATCAAAAGTTTGTATCCGTTAACAATAACACATTTCTAAAAAAAAAAAAAATAATTTCCATCCCTGAGGATGACTGAATGTACAGTTGAAAGTACTTGCAGAATAAAAAAAAGTCCTTATACATCTTGTAGTTATTATAAACAAAGATCAGAACATTCATTGAGTGGTTCGTAGGTTAATAAAACTTTAAAAATTTGTTTGCGCAAGGTTTTCGCCATTTTATATTATTAACTTTACTAATCTACTTTTTGTATGAATGACTGATTGTAATATAAATTGAACTGCACCACACACACACACACACACACACACACACACACACATATATATATATATATATATATATATATATATATATATATATATATATATCATATTAAGTGTGTGTGTAAATACGCTGGAGTAATGGTTAGAAGCTCGGATTAAGGAATTCCAGTCGAGTTCATTACATTCACATACAGAAGAATTGTGTTTACTCCAAATGCGGATTCTCTTATAAATATACAGAAACAATTGAATATCAGGTTGCACGGTGTTAGCACACACTGTCTATAAAACTCGGCATGACTGAGTGGTATAATGAGCTGCACAGGAAAATATGCAAACTTTACGAGAAGGAAATTGCAAGAAACTGGTATGAGCATCACCCAGACCCGGTTACAGAGGAAGGACCTGTAGTAATTCTATGGGACTTTACAATACACACAGACAGAACAATCAAAGCTAATCGCCCTGACGTCGTGATCAACGACCACAAAGCAGAATGTGCTTTCTTATTGCAGTCTCTGCAGAGTGTACGGTATCTTTGAAGATTATCAAAAAAAAACTATCAAAATACAAGCATCTTGAAGTGGAAATCTCCAATATGTGGCATATGAAGACAGCTATAATTCCAGCTATAGTTAGAACCCGAGCATTGATTTGAAAAGAGTCCGATAAACGCATTGAAGGGATTCTTGATAAACAATGCCTGAAGGAAATACAAAAAATATGTACAGTGGACACATTACAAAGAGGTTTAGCTATGTAAAATTTGTGTGACCTTACCTTTATTTTTCTATTATTTTTATTTATTTGCTTTTTACAAGCTTTTGAATTTGCTTTTTTTCTTACTTTAGGTCTCTGGCTGGGACCCACAAGAAAATGTGTATACGACAGAAATCTAAGGATATAAGAATATATCCTAAATCTAAAGGTATAATAATACTACTAATAATAATACAACTGAAAAAAATACGTGAAAATTACGAAAATTTCACGTGATTTTTTTCAGGGTTGTGCTTGTTGGATTACAGCCCCCTGATGATAATTACAGGCGCCGCGAGATTTGAAAGAATGCATCTCTTTCTCGGTGAATTTTTATATGGAAAGGATATTCTTAGCGCTCCCGCAAAATGTAAGAACTTCAAATAAAGACACTGGAAGTGGCTTTGAAATGTTCACATTTAAATTCATTTCTCATTATTTTTCTTTTGCAAAATGTCCTCTCAATAGATTTGTTAATATTTCTTTGTTTACATTCATTGTCGTATTCTTTTTTTCGTCGTACACTAGTCTGCCAACATTTTTTTTGCAGGTCAAATATACCAACGACATGAATATCCACATCACGAGCGTTGAAGCCCGCAGCACGCTCAGTAGATAACTACAGCTATGATATTTAATAAATTAAGAAAAGTCACTTGTACATTTTCAACGCAAGCTGTAATCTATATAATAAATGCGTATGTCAGTTTATCACTGTGCCTCATTTTTTCAACTTTACTCCGAGAGGTCATTTCCCAAAATATATCATTTTGGCATTAGGCGATCCGTGAGCAAATTAAAAACATCCTTTGCCGGATGCGAACCAGCAATCCTGACATTTTGGATTCCCAAGTTTTCATTACTGCGATTGCATTCGGATTCCACCATATTGGCTTCTACTGATGAAAACAATTAAAGGGACGCAAATCTATAACTTTCAATAGCTCATGTTCAAATGAAAAAAAATAGTGTTCGCAATTTACAGTGTTTCAAAATAAAAAAAAATCTCCATGTTTTCAACTTTGCTCCTACAGGCCGTACCCAACATATCATACCATTTTGGAATCAGGTTCACTCTGTAAACAAATTAAAAACATTCGGGGCTAAATCCTGAAATTAAATTTTGGTAATAATCTTAAATAATTGCGAAATCCAGCGAAAGTCACCCATGAAAGAAAATAATTGTTTGTACGCAAAGTAAGGACCCACGTAAATCAAATAGCGTTTAATTGTTTTGGGCAGCAGAAGAATTATCGTTGAAGAGGTAAGCTTAAATATTCATGCAATACTTAAATGCAGCGATCAATTTTGAGTTATTCTGTAGTTTATAGTTGCCTATCTCATCTACTCCTCCCTACTGGATCTAACTAACGCCTTTATCCAGTGTGCCAAGATCCAAAAGAGCGTGAGTTCAATACCCGGTTAATACGGCGGAGAACTTGGAGAGGGGAATTAACAGGAGATAACCGATAACTGGCATCCATTAAACATGGCACGTGGAACTAGAACAGTCTACTCCAGTGAGCGAAATAAAGGGTTCAGTTCGATATTTCAACCACCTGAAGAAGGCCGGAGCGTACAACGGCCGAAACGTTGTAATAAATATAGCGACAAAGATGAGGACAATAGTCCGAATAATGTAAGAAAAATCTCATGTTAAAAATTTCAGAAAAAACATTGTAGAATTATTTTTAAGACAGAAAGATCTATTATGACTTATTTTGACGCATTGCGTTTATTTTCAATTATTCTAGCCGAATTGTGCAATTGTATTGCATGTCATCCGTTATTGTACATTAATGATGTTACAATAAAATTTGCATTTTATATGAATACTACTGATGTAATGAATATGCATACACCTGTGTTCCCCCTCACAGAAATATGAATGGCCGTTGTCAGCCATAAATACTGGCTGATGTAGAGGTACAGAAAAGACGCCATTGTGGGACGCCATTGTAGTACGCCATTGGACTGAGCCATTGCCTACGCCTATCGCTTAAGCATATTACCTACGACAACGACGAGTACCAGTCGATTACGGCTACCTGCTAGATTGTACTACTCGGTTACAGTAGCCAAAACCACTTAGCTACTTCGAACAAATATATCCCTTTCCGGGACATATCAACTACTTTATGAAAATTGAAATGATTAGAGTAGGGGGCCCAGTATCATAGACCTGGAGCGGCATGAGACCCTTTCGCCGGACCTAAATATAGGCAGTTCAATTTCGGAAAACCTCACTTACTTTCACACTTCAAACATGTGAACAATTTTCTACCTATATTCATATACCTTACAAATTAAACTAAACACAACGGAATATTAATAGTGTCTAAATCCGGAAATTTGCTTACCTCGTGCTAATCTCTAAAAACACTATATAGATTTTTTTTATCCATGAATGCGTTAAAATTATTCAAATTTTGAACAAGAAAAATCTCAAGTTGATCTTAAAACTTGCAGCAAAACATTGTTGCTTTATTTAAGATGGAATGATCTATGACATTTATTTTAGATGGAATGATCTATTATGACATGTCTCTAATTTGTATTTAGATACATTGTATTTATTTTCAATTTTCCTAATTGAATTGTTCACCTATATGGCATATGATCCATTATTGTACATAATTAGGTTACAATAATATTTGTATTTTATGTGAATACTACCTTATGAAAATTTAGACGACAATATATTCATCGCACTCTATATTATGACAGGTCTCTAATTTCTATTTAGATACATTGTATTGATTTTCGATTTTTCTAGTTGAATTGTTCACCTATCTTGCATATGATCCATTATTGTACATAATTAAGTTGCATTAAAATTTGCATTTTATATGAATACTACCTTATGAAAATTGAGATGTAGATATGGGGCGCCATATCATACATTGGGGGAGGCGTATCATAGATCTGTAGTGGGGGCACAAGACCTTGCAAAAGCACTGATACAGATAGATAGATAGAAAGAGAGAAATAGGATAGGATATGATAGGATAGATAGATAGATAGATATTAAAAGAATTAGATAGATAGATAGATAGATAGATAGATAGATAGATAGATAGATAGATATTAGAATAATAAGATAGATAGATAGATAGATAGATAGATAGATAGATAGATAGATAGATAGATGCATAGGTGGATATTAAAAGAATAAGATAGATAGATAGATAGATAGATAGATAGATAGATAGATAGATGCATAGGTTGATATTAAAAGAATAAGATAGATAGTTAGATAGATAGATAGATAGATAGATAGATAGATAGATAGATACATAGGTTGATATTAAAAGAATAAGATAGATAGATAGATAGATAGATAACAATAAAAATCTCAAGTTTATGTAAAAATTTGCTGCAAAGCATTATTGATTTATTTAACATGGAATGATCTATTATGACAGGTCTCTAGTTTGTATTTAGATACATTGTATTTATTTTAAATGTTTCTAGTTAAATTGTGCACCTGTATTGCATATGATCCATTATTTTACTTGATTAGGTTACAATAAAATATGTATTTTATATGAATACTACCTTATGAAAGTTAAGATATAATAGAGTGGGGGCCCATATCATCGATTGGAGGGCACAGATGGAGGAACGAAAGCCTCGTCAGTACCAGAAAAAGTGGTAATAGTTACTGAACTTGAGAAACTTATTTTCCTGGAAAAATGTTTTACTAGAAAGATTTGATAAATTTCAACCGACATTAGAACTGATTGTTCAGTCAATGAATGCAGAATGTTTCCTTATAAGGAAACGGCTAATATTACAATTACCATGACAACATTGGCTTTTTTCTACTTATATTTATATCACATGTTACGCATTAAAGTAAGCACAACAAACTATTAAAATTGAAGAATTTTCGTGGATTTTGACGTCATTCTGTGGTCTTTTTTCATTCAAAACACGATATAAAATTAGCTATTTTTTATCTGCAATGTTGAATGTGTTATGAATTAAAATTATTGAACATTTTAACAAGAACAATCTCAAGTTGATGTTAAAAATTGCCGGAAAAACATTGCTGACTTATTTAAGATGGAATGATCTGTTATGACATGTCTCTAATTTGTATTTGGATAGATTGTATTTATTTTCAATTTTTCTAATTGACTTGTTCACCTATATTGCATATGATTCATTATTGTACATAATTAGGTTGCAATAAAAATTGTATTTGACATGGATACTACCTTATAAAAGTAGTAGAGGGGGTATCATGAATTCGAGGGAACCGTATCATAGATTCGGTTGAGGCCCAGGAGACCTTTGCATTGACCCTGCATACCTTGTATCGCGTTGGGATACGCCTATTCTAACTTTTTACGTTGCAAATTAAGACTATTAGAGGATGACACATTTTTGTGAATTTTTGACGTCATTCTGGGATCTCACCTTTTTGTTCAAATCCATGTTGTTAAGTCTCGAAAAAACACTATATAAAATTCCATAAGGTTGAACGTGTTAAAATTCTTCAAATTTTTAAGAAGAAAAATTTTAAGTTGTTAAAAATTGCCGCCAATATTGTTGATTTAAGTTGGAATGATCTATTATGACATGTCTCTAATTTGTATTTAGATACATTGTATTTATTTTCAATTTGTTTTATTTGAATTGTTCATCTATATTGTATACGATCCATTACTGTACATAGGTTACAATAAAATTTGTATTTTATATGACTACTGCATTATGAAAATTGAGATGTAGTAAAGTAGGAGGTTTCATATCATAGATTCGGGGTGGGGACACGAGACTCTTGGATCGCCCCTGACCAAATATAAAGGTACCACATCAGCATCAGGTTGAGTCAAGCAATTATGTAATGCGTGTGGGTGCCTTGCCGTAGAGTAATGGCCAACAATCTCTTCTGGCAAATCATTATTACTGCTGAGAGTTCGATCCTTACTGGAGTCTCCCTTATTTGTGTCTTTGTGTTATATAAATTAAATACAGGGCCGGCGTGTACTACCTCGGAATCCCCAGTGCTTCGTGACTCTCGTTATCTTATCAACATTTGCTTTTTTTCTAACTATATTTATATACGTTACAAATTAAGACTATTAGAGGATGACACATTTTTGCGAATTTTTGACGTCATTCTGCGATCTCACCTTTTTCTTCAAATCCATGTTTTGTTAAGTCTCGAAAAAACACTATATAAAATTACATAAGGTTGGACGTGTTAAAATTCTTCAAATTTTTAAGAAGAAAAATCTCTAGTTGATGTTAAAAATTGCCGAAAAAAATTGTTGATTTATTTAAGATGGAATGATCTATTATGACATGTCTCTAATTTGTATTTAGATACATTGTATTTATTTTCAATTTTTCAAGTTGAGTTGTTCACCTATATTGCATATGATCCATTATAGTACATAATTAGGTTACAATAATATTTGTATTTTATATAAATACTACCTTATGAAAACTGAGATTTAGTAGAGTGGGGGGAAAGTGCAACACTGAGGTCCGAAAACGTATTTGGATGGCCAAAGATGCTTTCCAAAAGCAAAGCTGAGTATTAAAAGACAGAAAATTTTCGTTAGAATCAAAGTAAAGAGTATTGAACTGGTACGTGATGTCTATCCTCCTGTATGACAGTGAGTGCTGGACAATCTCCTCAAAGATGAAAAAGAGACTTGAAGCAACAGAAATTTGGTTCTACAGAAAGATGCTGAGTATACCATGGACTGAACATGTGAACCAGAACGAGGTTTTGGAGAAAATGGAAACAAAATGGAAACGTAATATCAGGAAGAGGCAGTTGAAATTTCTGTGACTCGTTATGCAAAAGGAGGGCTTGGAAAATTTGATACTCACAAGACAGATTTAAGGAAAGAGGAACACAGGAATCCAGCGCGTAATATATTTGATGAGGTTGAGTAAATGGATGGTAGAATAGGATCTGGGAGAAAATAAAAAGGCAAAACTTTTTAAGAGTGACAAGGGACCGGAAGACGTGGAAGGCCATGCTCGCTTACGCCCTGAAGACACACGGCACATAAAAGATATATCAGAGATTCGGGGGCTCGAAGAGACCCCTTGCAATGGCCGTGTTCTCCAGATTATAATTTTTTTTTATCGTGCTCACTGGAGAATGAAATCAGTGATTTATTTCTGACTCGATGAAAATTTTGATTCTAGAGTAAAATCCTCTGGGCAAATATAACTATCTCTCCGCATCAATCAAGGGGTAGCCTGCCTCGTCCGATAGGTGAAGGCAATAAATGTTCCGGAGCTGTCGAACCCCATCGATTCCACCTCCACCTCAATCGCCGATCTCCGGCCTTAAATTTGCCTTCCGGATTTTGCGCACCACCACCCGCCAAACCTTTACCTTCGCGAAAGCCATCTGCCATATTGACCTTCCACTTTCCCTTTGCATTGACCTTGTTGATTCGGTCATCGGCGATCAACTCACATCAAAACAAAATCATTAGTCGGCGTGATCCATAAGCTGAACTCCATTGACCCCGGCACAGGGCCCCCATCACCGAACTTCTTTTGAAATTGCTAGCCGCGGGGCCACGAAGTGTTAATTGCGCGCCAGCGACAAACTAAGCCCTGATCTGAATCGATGGGCTGCTAAGAATCTTTACATTCTCTCACAATCAAATCAGATTAAAACATTTTCTAAATGAGGGCGGCAACATATACACATAGAGAGAAGCGACATGTATATATATTACTTTTTCCTCTCTCTCTCTCTCTCTCTCTCTCGCTACGTCTCCCTCTGTTTCTTTCCTCAATCTCTCTCCCACTCTCTCTCTATATATGCATATATATATATATATATATATATATATATATATATATATATATATATATATATATATATATATGGAAAGAGAGAGAGGGAGAGAAATAGATAGACAGATGTGCAGACTGGGATAGAGATATAGAGTAGGGGAGAGAGGGAAAGATATAATTAAAGAGAGAGAAAGAGAGAAGGGGGAAACTGACATTCTTATAGAGACTACCTTTATTCTCGCTATCATATCTAACGGATTTGTTTCCCACCTTTCTTGATTTCCGTGAATCATTCCCTGCTTTTCACTTAGTATTTCCTATTAATATTTAAGGCATATATAAAAAGCCTATATATATATATATATATATATATATATATATATATATATATATATTTTAAGACATTTTTATGTTTAGACATTCATTTTATATATACAAATATTTAAGTAATTGCTCTGTTTTATAATATACAGCATTAAACAACATTTACCGGCCTGAATGTCCGAGAAATTTTCATAGAAAATATTCAGACCAGTAAATGTTATTAATACTGTTTATTACAAAACAGACCATTTACTTAAATATTTGTATCTATAAAAAGAATGTATAAACATAAAAATGTCTTAAAATAATTGTTGGAGTTTGTCCATTTTATAATATATATATATATATATATATATATATATATATATATATATATATATATATGACAAAGGCAAAACAGGGATGCTTTAAAGATAGTGCACAGTTTAAAATACAACAAATAATGCAAAACAGAATCAATATCAAATATCTTATGCTTCTGCTTTCCACGACTAAAATTTTCATGTGGAAAGTTAGATGTTCATCCTGTTGTCCCGCAACTGGGAACTGAGTGTCTAGTCAATCTTACGCCTTGAGGATGGTGAGGCAAAAGCATCAACGTCTGAGTGTTCACAAAAATTTTAGTCGCAGAATGCAAGTAGTGTTTTACTCATATTACATTTATATATATATATATATATATATATATATATATATATATATATATATATATATATATATATATGAGGAAATATAGTTTTAAGGTGTGCTATATTCAAGGAATAAAATCCTCAATGTCAGAGATAGAGCGTATGCAAATATAAAAGTGAACATTGAAGTCAACACTCAGAGGCGACAGGCTGTTTCATGCTAGACGCATTCGTCAGGCCGCCTGTGTTGACTTTATTGTTCACTTTTATATACAGACATATATATATATATATATATATATATATATATATATATATATATATATATATATATGAAATATGAACAAGATTGTGGAAAATGTTACGCTTAACTTGTTCCATTAAAAATTACTCTTTTAAATGATGAGAAATAAAAAAATTCAGGATACTTTTGACTCGTAAAGTTTATATATATATATATATATATATATATATATATATATATATATATATATATATATATATATATATAATTGTGTATTTACGTAAAAATCTGTCTTTTATACTGCGTTTTTTTGTTTTTGTTTTTTTTTAATTTTTCTCGTTTTCTTATAATTTTCTTGTTTTTCTGGACATAAATTATGTAGAAATTGTCCGAAAGATCTGTATGTGGGCATACAAAACATTCTGGCAGTTTCTAACAGCAGTAGCTTGTCAGCTGTTTTTCAATGAAACTTGTATATATATATATATATATATATATATATATATATATATATATATATATATATATATATATATATATATATATATATATATAGACAGCCTATCTTCATTCCTACATGTTTCATTAAATAATATCGAAATATTATGTCTATTTATTTCTAGTTCTCTAATTTATTACGTGGATAGTAGCAATGTTTTAAAATGCATTTGAGTTGAGTGACATTTAACACCATTTTGAAATTTATCATCTCTTGTGACCCATCTTGGATTGGGAACGCTTGGTTACAAAACATTGTAAATACAACGGTTAATTTTAATATAATTATAACGCGTCTGTGCAAAAGTCACTATCACAATGATTACATTTACATTAAGTTTGTATTCGCAATTTAATTCCCCGCTGAGGATGATCTCGGAGTAGATCGAAAGTACTTAGGTTAACAAAAAATGCAGCGCCTTCCTTGATGAATTTCGTCTTTAAGATCAAGAAGATAATTAGAGAATTGTTAATTATTATGATAAAAATAGACATAATATATCTATATTATTTAATGAAACCTAATAAATAATTATATATACATACATACATACATACATACATACATATATATATATATATCAAAATTCGTAAATAATTATATAGGCCACACTACAACATGTTTGACACGAAGACTCACTCTACACCTTTTTGAACATAGCTCAATTAGATTTAAATATTCATGGAGACCTACTGGACCCTATTCGTAACATACTTGTTGAATACACAAATATAATAGGATTTTCTACATGCAAAAAAAGGCTAAAAATAATAGAAGCCTTATTAGTAAAGCCCAAAAGAAAAAAACAACACACAATAATATCAACTATGAACATGGACACCATAACTTGACCGTGTTTTGTAAATGAAAACATTATATAAATACATACAACAATCTATTTCTTATTAACAGTTAATATATTTTAACCTTGAAAATGGCTAAATGTATGGCCGAAAGCGCTTGGATAAAAAGAAGATTCGGCCAGTTTTTATATAATTTATCATCTGAAAATAAAAAATATATTAGAGAAATTGTATAAAAAACTAAATCAGAGCACCTTGTCTGTCGTATTCAATGAAATATATATATATATATATATATATATATATATATATATATATATATATATATATATCCGATGCGGTGGGAACGAAAGTAATATATAAAATATATAAATTCTAACGTTCGCAGCATTCATTCAAAAAAGAGCTCGATACATGTAGTAGAGCGATAATTATTTATTTATTATTCATTCAACATGAACTACCCGACCCACCCAACACCAAACTGCTGTCAACAACAACTATCGTTTCACTTAGGTACTCTAGGTATATTTTGTTAAGTACATTTTTCTTCTCAAAAAACGGAAAAAGGAAGTGACGTTTTACATCCGGGCTTGCCTACGAACAGGATCGTTCATAACCATTTCCGACCCTCAGCCGTAGATGTGCAGTTAAAATGCACTGAAACCAAGTTGCATCTTTGTTATGAGTAAAATGGTTTTGTCTATATGATAAAATTATAATATATATATATATATATATATATATATATATATATATATATATATATATATATATATATATATATATATATATATATATGTCACGAGTTCCGTGACCCAGAGGTGTTTTTTTTTCCGGGCAAGATAGACTGACAGAGCCCAGCCCCAGGCGGGGTTAAATTCAAATTTTTCCTTCTCATCGACCGGTTACAACCCAAGACTATAGAACACAGTCTCTCCTGCTATTTGTCAATAACTGGGGGTGAGGGGAGAAGAGTAATCATACCTTTCGTAAGCGAATGTAATGAATCCGACAGGAATTCGAACTCTGCTCCCCGATTATCCAATCCGAGCCGCTATCCATTACTCTATTACTACTGCTACTACTACTACTACTACTACTACTACTACTACTACACACACACACACACACACATATATATATATATATATATTATTAAATATAACAGACAATGCATGTCTATTATGTTTTATCATGAGCCGTTCGAATGATCAGACATAATAGATATTCATTATCTGTTATATTTATGTTTAAATAATGATCTGCTGCCCCAACATAATATATATATATATATATATATATATATATATATATATATATATATATATATATATATATATATATATATACGTGTATTACGCAATAGAATTCACAGAATTCTATTCGGACATTACGAAAAAAAATTTAACATTATTATGATCTACACGAAAATCAATATTAGTACACGAAAACGAACAGTGGATTAAGAATTCAGCAGATAATTTTGACTTAGCAATGCTGTCTTTGGATTCTGCAGAATCTTTAGAATTAGTAGAACTATTTCTCTTGTACAATTTTACAGCATTTGAAGATAACCTTAACAGTGTAGGGATTTATAGAGAAGATGGTCTCATGGGCCATAATGAATATACAAAGTAACTTATAACAAAACAAAAGTCATTGAAACAAAGCAAGTTCAGTCGACCATTGATGACAATTCCAGAACAACGTAACTATAAACAATTTTTTTTATCCTCTGTCAGCCGCAATGATGGAGAAAGCATTACCTCGAACCATAGAAGTACGGTCGATAAATTTAGAAAAATATTACATAGGGTATTTAAATCATTTGGTCTCAACTTAGTTCTAAATGCCGACATTAAACAAGTTGGTTTCCTAGATGTTACATTTTCATTTAACGATGAATAGTTTCCAGCCTTACATGAAAAATGTCGCTAACCCAGTGTATATTCATCCTAGCTCGTTGACATACGTAAAAACAATACGCATAAAATTAGCAGTTTACATCAACGAATTGTTGTTGGCCCACGTATTGACTTATTGACGCCGTATCGGCCGGGTTTCGATCTTATCTTACCTGACTCGCCCGTTCATTTTTTACCTTACAAGAACATCAATTCCCTTTTCCAACTGAATTTATTGAAATTTGAAGGTTAATATTAATTTTAATGCTATATTACCTTTATTTCTATCTCGATTTCACCACCTATTTATTTTTTAAAAATTTCTTCGCTATATTACTTTAATTATTTTTTTCTTTAATAACGCTTTATGCTAAAAAAAAAAATAATACGAAAGTTTAAAATGTATGTCGTATTCTAATTCATATTGTAGTTTAAAACTAGGTTAAGTATTATAAATATGACAATGTAAAGATTTTAAATCAGTTTAGTATTCTAATATATATTAGAAAGTCCGTTTCATAAAATACTGTAGTACTCTTTTACATTCCATGAATAATTGTCTCCGTCCTGGGTATGACGATAAACTACATCCGCGTCCAGGGTAAGACGATAAACTACATCCAACAGCAAGGACTCTGACCAAGGAGGCTTTGAGGAGCGTGGAACCACCTCTTAATTGCTGGCGTTCCCAGGTCCACCCTGACCCGGGGTGGTAGCACCTGTTAGGGTCCCAGTTATGGGCAAAGAGTTAACCCCAAAACTGAGGTAAAAAAGCATTATGAAAATGTAAAAATTGATTTTAATATAAGAAATACTTTGTAAAAAATTATTGCCTCAAATTAATTTTTGACGAAAAAAAAATTTACCATATTTTTTTGAAAATATTACCAGATATACAATTTTGAGGAAAAAAATATTAACAGAAATATATTTTTGACAAAAAAAAAATATTACCAGGAAAAAAAAGTTGTCGGCATTAAATGACCCATTGGGATTGATATATGCCGTAAAACAAAAAAGAAGAGGAAGAATGAAGAATAATTGTCTCCGTGCACAGGACGTTTGCGTTTTAGAAACATTAACCTAACCCCGCTAATTTACGGTTAAAGTTCAATTTCTATGATTCTACGGAATACAATTGGTTGAATCTGTTCCTTCTTAGTTCATATCACCTTCCTCCCACCATTTATTCAACCTTTATTTCCTTTTCTTCACCTTTTTCCTTTTATTTCTCTTCTCCCCCTTGCTGTTACAAATCACTTAGCTTCATTTCTTTTTCCACGTGTAAATTCTTTTTTACCTTTTATGGGAAAATCTCCAATGGTGGAAGTGGAATTTATGCTTCGATAACTGCATTTCGGAATAAAATGTTTTAGTAGCATCGTGATTTCCCAACTGATGAAACGTTAAAAAAATAACGTTGAAACAAGATGTACAGTTTTGTAGTGGGTACGTGCATGTTCTAATGTAACACTGCATAATATATATATATATATATATATATATATATATATATATATATATATATATAAGTAATTCATCGAGTCTAGAAGAAACCTCAACAGAAAGCACTAGACGACCGTTTCGTCCTATATTTGGGACTCATCAGCAGTGCGCATCTACTACCGAAAATTGAAACCCGGACAATTACGTTATCAGGTAAACGTCATACCAACTGTTCCAACGGGCCTCGGTAACGAAGGGGTAGCGAATCAGACTCGATCACATATTATGTGGTGGAATACATCCGAGTTTCTCTTTACCCATAGGACTGTGCCTCCACGAGCCACGACTACCATCCCCAAGACGCTCAGTCCAGACCATTAGAAGCCGGTTCAAGCAAGGATATACAAGTGATGGAAATTAGAAGATTTGAGATAATTATAATTAAAAAATTCATCGAGTCTAGAAAACTATATATATATATATATATATATATATATATATATATATATATATATATATATATATCTTATGCAGTGTTACATTAGAACATGCACATATCCACTACAAAATTGTTCAATATTTGTTTCAAGGTCAAAAAAATGGGAAACCATTTTTACACGTCTCATCAGGTGGGAAATCACGATGTTACTAAAAGTTTTTATTCAGAAATACAGTTATCGAAGCATATATCACCTACTTTCGTACTTTGGAAATTTTCATAAAATGTCTTCTAGAATTTACATGTAGAGATGGAAGGCAATCTAATGCATTAAGTAATCGTGGGTGAACGAAAAAAAGGGAATATGAAAAAAAAAGAAGATAAATAAATATTTACGGCTCTACTTTTTGCATTTTTAAATTAATGTTTTGAACGCTGTAATCCTAATTTTCGTTCTCCTACAATATATATATATATATATATATATATATATATATATATATATATATATATATATATATAACCGATTAAATAGGTCAATATCTGGTCCCGCCTCCCCTAATACTAAGATAGAAATATTAAAATAAACCCTCTCTAAACTCTCTCAAACCGCTTCTCACTGCCATCTCTGTTAAATAACATAAACTTAATACTACCCGTCAAAAATGTAAATGTTCATTTCATTTTTCTTTTCACCGTGTGGAAGTGTAGTCTGATGATCCAGCGTCCTTTAAAGGGGCTATGGTAAAATAAATTATTACATGGAGCCTTAAAGTGGTCTGTTTTTATTTAAATTATTAGCTCTGAATTTACATTGAACTCTCAAGATATCATCCTCCTTGGGACTACCTATACGGATTACCAAATTTTTCGTAACTTATCTATATATATATATATACTCAATACTTAATACTCATCGGATTCACTCTTGCGTGGTCATGTGTGACGTCATGAGCTATGGTGCGATTTTCGCTTTCAGCGTCTTATATGCACGTGTTTATCGTTGCTTGGAAATCATCCATGTAAACAAAAACAGACTATCATCAATTTCTTGTTCGTGTATTGCTTAATATATTGTGTAATTGTCATCTTCGGTAATGGTTTATGTAAGCCGAAAGCTTAGATTGGATTAAAAAATATGTATCAATATTGTGATTTTCTTTCATTGTTTAATGATAATGTTATTAATCTTATCAGACGATATGAAAAGAACTTAGATAAAATACATAGACAACAATTATCTATATTATTTAATGAAACATGTATGAATATATATATATATATATATATATATATATATATATATATATATATTTTGAACGCTGAAATCTTACTTTTCGTTTTCCTACAATTTGATATATATATACTGAATTCTAAAATTAGACACATATAAACTAGGGGTAAACAAACACGTGGATATTTTAAATCTACATAAATATTTCAACAGTTAAAAATATTTCTTGAGATATGGTCAAAAAACCTGTTAAACAACATTTAAGACACTATCATCAGTCTTCCGCCAAAAATTCAAACACAGTCGCATTCCACATCACGTGACATCCACGCTTCACGACAAACGCTGTAAACAAACACACAAACACAGTATCTCATTTGATTTCTGAGGAAAGACCGAGGTGGTCTGAAATATTAAATATATACAAAAACACAGAAATAAATACTTTCATAAAAAAACAAAAACAAAAAAAACACCCAATTTTGTTTCATTTATTTTATCCAGATATTATATACATATCAAGAAAGTATACGTGGCCTCTCATTATGCTATATATATATATATATATATATATATATATATATAGAGAGAGAGAGAGAGAGAGAGAGAGAGAGAGACTTAAAGTGAGAGATGTGTGTATTCCGAAGAAGCAAGGTTTACATTTTTGACCCTGTAAAATGCATTCCATGTTATTTTACTTACTTCATGAAGCAGTTTATGGAGTCTCCGTGATTTATATATGCATGCATTCGCTTGCGAAATTTGTTCCTCTGCCAACGAAATTCACATTTTAAATAGTATGATATCACCGTTCTAGTCGTAGTATAAAGTAAATTTGGGGGAACATTAAAGTCGAACTATACGTATAGAATCCAACAGTCGGTTACAACTGCTACTTATTCGGGGAAAGTCAGATTTCTGTTTCAAAACTATTGATTATTTTTCTCTAAGTCAAGAAGTATTCGACTTAAATCTGTAAAAATGTCTATGTTGAGAAAGCATGTTATATTACAATTATATGTTAAATCAATAAAAATTATTAATTTCCGTCTAAGATCTTAAGAGTTATTGACTTACCTTTCGGGGCATGGAACTGCTAGATATGAATACACGATAAAAAACACATAGATAGATAGATAGATAGATAGATAGATAGATAGATAGATAGATAGATAGATATAAACAAACTAAATAGACAGATATGAACAGATTCGACAGACAGATAGATATATGAACCGACTAAATAGATAGATAGATAGATAGATAGATAGGATGAGACTGGACAGAGATAGATAGATATGAATATAATAGATAGGAAAAACTAGATAGGTATATATGACCAAACTAGATAGATGAACTAGACAGACAGAGAGACAGATATGAACATAATAGATAATCAGATAGGAATATGACCTGACTAGATAGATAGATAGATAGATATGAACATAAACGATAGATAGATATGAACATAAAAGGTAGATAGATAGATGGATAGATATGAACATAATAGATAGATAGATAGATAGATAGATAGATAGATAATGAACATAAAAGATAGATAGATATGATCAGACTGAGATAGATATTTAGATATGAACATAATAGAACATGATATATAGATAGATAGATAGATATGAACATAAAAGATAGATAGATAGAACACAAAGAGAAATATATATCAACAGACTTAGATAGATAGATAGATATGAACATAAACGATAGATAGATAGATAGATAGATAGATATGAACATAAAAGATAGACAGATAGATATGATCAGACTGAGATAGATATATAGATATGAACATAATAGATAGATAGATAGATATGAACATGATAGATAGATAGATAGATAAATATGGATATAAAAGATAGATAGAGAGAGAGAGATCGAACACAAACAGAAATAGGTATCAACAGAGTGAAATAGATAGATAGATAGATAGATAGATAGATATGAACATAAACGATAGATAGATAGATATGAACATATACGAGAGATAGATAGAAAAAATGCTGATGACTTAATTTTATCAGTTCTTGCATTTTCTCTTTAATACATTACAATGACTAAAGAATCCAACTGCTTTGCATTCTGACATTTTTTAACATAGGTACAAATTCCAGGGCCTCTTCCTAAGCTGTATTAATTACTAAAATGGCGGAAGTGGATGAGTTTCTTCTCGGAAATATTTCACAAGTGTCGACTCGGCCACATTAGCGGCTTGTTCATTTCCGGTATTATCCGAAATCCGAAGACGTCTTGATAGGATCTTCGAAGAATCAATTGATGACAACACACGAGGGAAAAACGTGATAGGAAACAGAAGATTCTATTTCAGAAAAAAGTGACGGTCTGACAATTGTACGAATTATCCATCAGTTGTAAGAAGACAGTGTGTGAGATCGTTAGCAAAAGGGACATCCAAAGATGCGTGCTACGAATTGGGGACGTCAGATTCAAACGAGTACGGAAATTTAACTATTTGTCAAGTGCCGGAAAATGTGGTACAGAAATCCGAAGCCTTACAGGAATAGGGAAAGATGCCTTCAAAAAGCTAAACGATGGTAATGCTAATAATAACATTTCCTTTAAGGAAACATTTGGCATTCATTGACCGAGTAGCCAATACTCTTTTCGGTTGAAATTTATAAAATATTTCTCATCTGTCTATATTCCTGAGATGAGGTATTTTGACTATTTACACTATTTACATTGTTCAGGTTCTTGTCCTCATCTTTACTGTCATATTCACAACGTTTCGACCGATGTACGCTTCAGCCCTTCTTCAGGACCTGTCTATATTTCTGAGATGAGGTATTGTAACTATTCACACTATTTACATTGTTCTCCTCTTTATTGTCATATTCACGACATTTCAGCCGTCGTGCGCTCCAGCCTTCTTCAGAATGTGTCTATATTTATGAGATGAGGTATTGTAACTATTTACACTATTTACCTTGTTCAGACTGTTGTTCTCCTCTTTATTGTCATATTCACAATGTTTCGACCGCTGTACGCTCTGGCCTTCTTCAGGCGATATTATTTGGAATTTCGAAACGTTTCGGTTCGAAATTCCACCTGGTTTCTCAAGTCCAGAAGCTGTTATCGCTCTTTCCAATACTGACTCGGGTTTCCTTGCGAACCTTCTATTTGAAATGGTGAGGAATGTTAACATTTTGACCATGCCATTATTTTCTCTTCGATTTCGATGTACTATCCATTTTAGTTGTTGCCGCTGTTGGTCGTCCTCCAGTGATGTGGTTTCTGTTATTTGGTACAGTTCTTTGTTTTGTGATTCTATATCGCCAGTCCCCAATGTTCAAACAAGACCCTCAGGCTTTATTTGCTCAAAGCCTTTTTTCTCCATTGCTCTTAGGAAGCGGTTATATACAGCTGACGGATTATATATTTCCGAACGGATCTGTCGCCATATATAAGATGGATATGAAGGTTTCGATTTCAATATGAAATGAATCGAATTTTCAGGTTAATCTTTTAGTTTTGTAGCAATTTGCAGTAGTGGGGGAAAACTACCACCACTGTAGACTATTTTATATTCGATTTCCTTTTCTCCGGTATTAAATTTATTATAAATTATTAAGAAAGCAAAAAAGAAAATCCGTTCTAAACCCAGAAAAGAGTGCTTAAAGAGCTATGTATCCGCGTACAATGACTGAGCGTGTCGAGCAAATTCTTCTCAGACAAAGAGAGGACTGGAGAGCAACAGAAATATGGTTTCTACTGAAGGATGTTGAGAATCTCATGGAAGGCCATATATATACAGGGTGGTCTAAAAGTAGGTGGATCGTAAATAATTCCATTTATTTTGAGATTACATATACATACAATTATATTTAATAACACAATCATTACATTGACAATTAAATTTTATTGTGAACAATAATACAAAAGCCCTTAAATTTTATTGTGAACAATAATACAAAAGCCCTTAAATTTTATTGTGAACAATAATACAAAAGCCCTTAAATTTTATCGTGAACAATAATACAAAAGCCCTTAAATGTTATTGTGAACAATAATACAAAAGCCCTTAAATTTTATCGTGAACAATAATACAAAAGCCCTTAAATTTTATTGTGAACAATAATACAACAGCCCTTAAATTTTATTGTGAACAATAATACAAAAGCCCTTAAATTTTATTGTGAACAATAATACAACAGCCCTTGAATTTTATTGTGAACAATAATACAAAAGCCCTTAAATTTTATTGTGAACAATAATACAAAAGCCCTTGAATTTTATTGTGAACAATAATACAAAAGCCCTTCAATTTTATTGTGAAATATAATACAAATCCCTTAAATTTTATTGTGAACAATAATACAAAAGCCCTTAAATTTTATTGTGAAATATAATATAAAAGCCCTTCAATTTTATCAACGCAGGTACTCAAACTGCTTTCCATCATAATTTACACAGCTTTGAAGTCTACCTCTAACGCTTCGACAAACCTTTTTGCACAAGTCTTTTTGGGTATTAATTTTTTGAAATGCATCTCTTATGTAATTTTTCAAATCACCGACACTTCTTGGTTTTCGACTATAAACTTTGGCCTTGAGTACACCCCCAAAAGAAGAAATCCATTGGGGTCAAGTCTGATGAACGTGAGGGCCAATCAATTGGACCTCTTCGGCCAATCCATTTCTCAGGAAATTTTTCATCAAGATACTCAGTTGTAATAATATAACCGATACATAAACCTATTCCACATATAGTGAACCTACTTTTGGACCAACCTGTATACATATGTCCCGGTAGAATGAAAAATGATTCAAAAGACTGAAGCTTCTGTGTCAGTAAGAAAAAAAATGAATGGTTGACAAGATTAAGGATTAATTAGCAACTGTGAGCTATGGATGTCAGTCAGTGAAAATGATTAAGATGCGAACTGCGGAATGGAGATGTCAATATCAAACAAGCAGAAGAAATTTCAATTTCTGGGAAGTGTTTTAATATTAGATGGAAACTACGGCACTGAAATCTGAACGCTCTTTCGATCAGTTAAACACACAAAAAGATTTGCTGAACAGTATAAATAGTATAAATAGTTACAATACCTCATCTCAGAAATATAGACAAATCCTGAAGAAGGCGGAAGCGTACAATGGCTGAAATGTAGTGAATATGACAATAAAGATGAGAACAACAGTCTGAAAAATGTAAATAGTGTAAATGGTTGCAATACCTCATCTCAGAAATATAGAAAAATCCTCAAGATGGCGGAAGCGTACAATGGCTGAAATTTCGTGAATATGACAATAAAGAGAAAAGCAGTCTGAAAAATATAAATGGTGTAAATAGTTGCAATACCTCATCTCAGAAATATAGATAAATCCTGAAGAAGACGGGAGCGTACAACGGTTGAAATTTCGTGAATATGACAATAAAGACGAGAACAACAATCTGAACCATGTAAATAGTGTAAATAGTTAAAATACCTTTTTTCCAGGAATATAGACAGATGAGAAAAATTTTATAAATTTCAATCGAAAAGAGTACTGGCTACTCAGTCAATAAATGCCAAATGTTTCCTTTCACCCCTGGCCACCGCTTTACAGGTGGTAGAGGAAAATGACGTAATGACTGGCCAACAGTGGTAGAGAAAAATAACTTAATGCCCAGCCATCAGTTTAATGGTGGGTAAACCCTTTTAACTATTTTCATATCTAAACGTGAAACGTTTAAAAAATTTGTAACTTTATTTGTATTTTCGATAGACATCAACTGTAAAAAATGTTATAAAATTTTAATGTACCTAGTTTTAAGTATAGCTAAAATACCTAATGTGATCTCAGGCATTACTGTAAATCAGTTGGCAAATGTTTTCCGGGAACTCGTATTACCCTTTGTATTGCTAATGATGGAGGACATGTGGAAACTGAAATAAAATTTCAATAAAACCTTAAAAAATATAGATTTACTTCTTTCTAATCTGTCTATATTTCCCGTACAGCTACGGAAAGAAATATAAAGGAGAGACAGGCCGACCCCTTAAGGTGAGGCTTCAAGAATACCAGAAAGCTGTAACACGAGGGGAAGTGGAAAAATCAGGCGTGGCTGACCACATATGGAGAGAGGAGGGAGATCACCGCCCTCTGTGGGATCAATTGAGATCATAGACAAGGAACACCATTGGAAAATTCGTAAACTTAAGGAATCAGCACATATGCTAGGCCACAAAAATCTCCTGAGCCGACCAAGCATAGAAATGAATACAATATGGGAACCAGTAATAAGGAGTGCCAGAGACAAGCGATAATAACAACAAAGTTGCAATATGAGCTCTTGTAAAAACATGAAATGATAACAGCAAAAAGTTGCAATATGAGCACAGGTAAAAATGGTTGCTGAAACATTAGTTTTATAATATCCAGAAATTCATACACATTACACCTCAAGGACACATGGCACAGTGGATAAAGGCGTTGGTTAGTATCAGGACCCAAAGGGTGTGTGTTCAATACACGGTTAAGGCAGTGGAGAACTTTCAAGAGGGAAATTAACTAACATCCATTAAACATGGACCGTGGAACAAGAACAGTCTACTCCAGTGAGCGAAATAAAGGGTTCAGTTCGACATTCCAACCACCTGACGAAGGCCGGAGCATACAACGGCCGAAACGTTGTGATAAACATGGCGACAAAGATGAGGACAATAGTTTGAATAATGTTCTTTCTAATTCTTTTTACAAATTATTTCTATCGAACATACAAATAAAGTTATAAATTTTTTAAAGTGTGCACGAACTTTATGGACACCCTGTACATAAATGGCGTCCATTCAAAAATGAAAGTAAAACAAAGCATTTAAAAACTTATGCAGCAATACACACAAAGGCCCTAATATATATATATATATATATATATATATATATATATATATATATATATATATATTAAAAAGAAAAGAGAAAACGAAAACGTTTTTGGTTGTAATGAGGACATTTTTTAAAAAGCTATCTATTATGTTTTGGAAAATAAGGCATAATAGATATTAAAAAAAACCTTTGGGGTTTGTCTCTTCTTTTTAATATATATAATTTTCTCTCGTTGGAACAACTATAACCTCTTTCCCTATAATATATATATATATATATATATATATATATATATATATATATATATATATATATATATATATATATATATGTGTGTGTGTGTGTGTGTGTGTGTGTGTGTGTGTGTGTGTGTGTATGTGTGTCTGTGTGTCTGTGTCTGTGTCTAAAGCCTGGACACAGAGGAAATCTCATTAACAGTATTTTTTTACGCCCTCAGTTAAAACATGGTTTTGTCGAAAGAATTGTCTTCTTTCTTTTGGTTATAGGTGTACTCAATGAAAATCACAGATGCAACACACTTGCTTGAACGCATAAACAGTGAATGTGCTAAAATTGATGCCAATGTAGAGTTATTGCATCAAGTTCACGTTAATCTTGCAAAGCGCATCAATCTTCATCACAACAGATGGAAATCATATTGAAGATGTTATTTGTTAATATTCCAATTCAATAAAATGTTGTTGAACATTTTGTTTCATGAAGATATGCATTTTTGACTATGTGTCTAGAATTTGTGGATGCCATGTATAGTTCAAAAATGTCTACGCGGCCTTGTGGTTGATGAAATAATTTCCACCCTACAACCTCTTCTCCAACAGACGAAATGCCGCAAGCCACCCGCTGTTCTATCGATATTTCCATGGAAAGTGTTATGATAAGCCACATTCATTAGTTCCACCAAATTGCCCTTTGCAATTGGGACCCGTCATGCCTCGTACACAAATGTGAATCAGCCCCATTTCCTTCGTATTCCATTAGTAAAGAGGAAGTTCCACTCGGACAGCTTCTTCCCAAGAACTGTTGCTTTGTGAAACAGAATATCGTGGACTGAACATGTGAGTAACGACGGAAAATGGAAACAAAAAGGACCCCTATACATAGAACCACAAAGATACGGTTGAAATTTTGGGACATAATATGAGGAAAGAGAGCTAGGAGAATTTGTCACGCAAGGGACCTATTATAGGCAAGGGAAACAGATGAAAGCAGTGATTCATGTGCCTAGCCATCTTGTGTAAACGGTTGGTAGAACAGGGTTTAGGAGGGACAGCACAAAGATAAAACTTACTGAGCGCCAGAAAGTACAGGAAATTGTGGAGAGCCTTGATCGCCTACAACCGGAAGAGGCAGGGCAGATAGAAGAAGAAGAAGAAGAAGAAGAAGAAGAAGAAGAAGAAGAAGAAGAAGAAGAAGAAGAAGAAGAAGATACTCAACCATGTGCAAGCATGTAATAGATAAAATTATACGAACAAAATTTTTCACATTCTATGTGCCAATCCCCTTAAGGACAGAGGCAGTCATGGCTCTCCACATCTTCTTATATTGGTTGACCCTTATTAGTTATACTCACTTTGTTAAGGCTCCCGCACTTCCTTCAACCATCCATTCACTCAAATCGCCAGGCAAGTAGCAAGCTGCCTTCCCGATTTCTCTTGCTCCCGATGTGCCCTGTAAGTTATTTAAGCCCTCCTTACTTATTATGAGTCCAGGTAATTTTTTGCTGATTCTGAGTGTAAGTATTCGTTTCGTTAAGACTTCCATGATCCTTACTCTACAGAAGGATAAAGAAGATTTTATGGACGTAGACCCCATTGGATTTTTAGTATCCTTCGGTAGAACACGGACAAAATTAATGATGTCAAAATTGGACGTCATACCAAGAGATTTTTCCTAATGTGAATAAGTACCAACGACTTATTATTACACAATACAGGTTTGATAAGAATCATGACGCATCTGCTTATATATATATATATATATATATATATATATATATATATATATATATATATATATATATATATATATATATATATATATATATATATCGTGATGCGGAGAGATGGTCAAAATTTGGAAAACTAATTTCTCATTAATTTGTGAGATGGGTGACAGCCAAGTGTGGGTTCGCCATGAATGACGAAACTGCATCATTTGGTGAATCATTAAAACCAAAAATCAAAACCGGATGTGCGACTAAGGACAAAATCCTCAATCGATGATTGCACCAGATTTATGAATTCATGGCATCTATTATTAAACGACGATGCTAGGAAATCCTCTTTCTTCAAAATGAAATGCCAAAGTCTACCACTAATAGGTCTGCTCGTTATCGATACGGGCTCAAATATAAAATACGACTGTGCCTTGTCAAGGTTGATAATGGAAGGAGCAGTAATCAAAGTAATCATTAACCCAGACTTTTCCACGTCAAGTACATATATAGATATATGTAATACACACACACACACTCACACACGCACATATATATATATATATATAAATATATGTATATATATATATATATATATATATACATACATATATATATATATATATATATATATATATATATAAATATATATCCTATATATATATATATATATATATATATATATATATATATATATATATCCTATTTCGGTGCGTATCAATGCATCTCACCAGGGGATTGTAAATTAATGGCGAATGAACAACTTATTTCGATTTATTTCCAGAAATACATCATTCACCCGCCAATAATTTACAATCGGCTGATGAGATACATTGATACGCATTGAAACACGATTGCAATTGTGTAGCGATTTTGACATGTTTTTGGTGTAATATCCTAATATACATACATATATATATATATATATATATATATATATATATATATATATATATATATACATACATATATACATATATATATATATATATATATATATATATATATATATATATATATATATATATATATATATATATATATATATATATAAAACATATCGTGCTGGGGTTAATAGAATAGTGCTTGACGTAATATAAAATAGCTATATTAAATATATCCTATATATATATATATTAAACCTCATTACGAGCACGACTCTGAGTTTCACGTATGACGCTAACTTCAGGTGACCGTTACACTATTTTGAATTATATTATTATAATATAACTTTGTTTTCACAATACTGGCGAATTTATATATTATGCTGGGATTAACAGTTTTTTTTTAAATTTGCAAATTGAATATTATATTAAATTCAATTACGCGGGATTAATATATGTATACATTAAAAGAAAATTAAAAATTATATATTGGAGTAGGGAGCATTCATATTGTTTTTTACATTTTAAAATTATATAATTAAAGGGAGATTATTTGTTCTTATTAAACCATGAATATATATTTAATAGTAATATATTTTAAAATAGACCCTAATTAACATTATAATGCTAATTAGGGTCTATTTTAAAATATATTACTATTAACAATTTTTAAAAATTAATTAAAAATAAAAGTTAAAAATAAAAATAATTTTATTTTAATAATTTATTTTAATTTTAAGCTTTTTTTAAGCGGTGAGGAAATGTATATTTATTAACATATATATATATATATATATATATATATATATATATATATATATATATATTGAACGATAATAATTATTAAAAAAATTAAAATCTTCAGACACACTGGTGTTGTAGATTAATATTGTTTCGTTTTTATAATTTTTATTTCATTTAGATTCCTCGACTAGTTTCGGTCTACATGGCCATCATATATATATATATTAATCGATTTTATCCGATGGAAGGTAATAAAGCAGCTATAACAAGGGATTAACGGGTGTGGAAGAATTAGAAACAGAAATATTACTACTTAGCGAGATATATATATTATGTATATATATATATATATATATATATATATATATATATATATGCGTATGTATTTGAAATAAGATATAGAAACCCGACAAAGATTTTAAGAATTTTTGACAAATGGAAAAGTCTTCATTGAAACTAGATTTCATTACGCATTTCGCCAATCTAGGTTTCATCAGATGCTAAAGCAAAAGAAAGAAATGTAGGTGCACGTACGTGTGTGTGTGTGTGTGTGTGTGTGTGTGTGTGTGTGCGTATGTATGTGTGTCCGCGCGCGCATGTGTTTGTGTGTGTGTGTGTATATGTGTGTATGTATGTGTGTCCGCGCGTATGTGTGTGTGTGTGTGCGTATGTATGTGTGTCCGCGCGCGCATGTGTTTGTGTGTGTGTGTGTATATGTGTGTATGTATGTGTGTCCGCGCGTATGTGTGTGTGTGTGTGTGCGTATGTATGTGTGTCCGCGCGCGCATGTGTTTGTGTGTGTGTGTGTATATGTGTGTATGTATGTGTGTCCGCGCGTATGTGTGTGTGTGTGTGCGTATGTATGTGTGTCCGCGCGCGCATGTGTTTGTGTGTGTGTGTGTGTATATGTGTGTATGTATGTGTGTCCGCGCGTATGTGTGTGTGTGTGTATATATGTGTGTATATATGTGTGTATGTATGTGTGTCCGCGCGTATGTGTGTGTGTGTGTGTATATGTGTGTGTATGTATGTGTGTCCGCGCGCGCGCGCGCGCGCGTGTGTGTGTGTGTGTGTGTGTGTGTGTGTGTGTGTGTGTGTGTGTGTGTTTAAATAATGTATCAGTTTCCCCAACTTAGGCGAAAAGTAAATATGATTCCTTATTTAAGCACAAATATATACACACACGTTTTACTTTCTTTCCTTTTTGGATTTGATGAAGACTAAACACGTAATCAAATCTAAAAGAGACTGTTGCTATCCACCGTTGATACCAATGTCCACAATCCTTACATTTACATATATTCTACCACATCTACTGCAGCAACAGTAGCATTGCTGTTTCTCGGGCAAGGCATCCTGACGGAGCCCAAACAACTCCAGGCTGTTTTTTAATTCAGAGTTTCACGAACTGTTTCAAGCTAAACGCAATCGTCAGGGCTGAGGATTGCGTTCAGTGTGAAACAGCCTGTCGCCTCTGAGTGTTGACTTCAATGTTCAATTTTATATTTCCATACACTCTATTTGTGATATTGAGTATTTTATCCCATTAATATATCATAACTTAATCTATATTTCTTTATATATATATATATATATATATATATATATATATTCATATTCGTTATATATATATTCGTTATATATATATATTCATTATATATATATATACATATATATATAATGAATATATATATATATAACGAATATATATATAACGAATATGAATATATATATATATATATATATATATATATATATTCATATTCGTTATATATATATTCGTTATATATATATATTCATTATATATATATATACATATATATATAATGAATATATATATATATAACGAATATATATATAACGAATATGAATATATATATATATATATACATATATATATAATGAATATATATATATATAACGAATATATATATAACGAATATGAATATATATATATATATATATATATATATATATATATATATATATATATATATATATATATATATATATGATGAGAAAAGACAATATTTCTTAACCGATACGCTTCGTCGTCCGTGGGACTCTATCAAGGTATATGTAAGTTTTTTGGGTTTTTTAAAATTATTTTGCAACATGCATTTATAAACAGACATAAAGTTTTCATTTTTTTAAATTAAGAATGGTCTAAAATTTTCTTAAATTTAATTCTGTCAGTAAAGTTAAACTAAGTAGCACGTTAAGTGATTTAATTTAGCATTTAATAAACGAAAATGAGTAAATATTGTTCATTTTCTTGTTGAATTATTTTATTTTTTCGTTGTATGTATATATATATATATATGTGTGTGTGTGTGTGTGTGTGTGTGTGTGTGTGTGTGTGTGTGTATTATTTCTTATTTTCTTTTAATTTCGTAAACTATTTTTGCATGTATTTATTTTAATCAAACACGGTTTTGAGTTAACCGGCTTTCCTTAATTAAATTAATTTAATTAATTAATAAATTATTAATTAAAATTATCGTCATGTATGTTGGCATCATAAACGTGCACATTTTGTATAAATAATTTATCAAATTTAAATAAAATAATAAATAATAATTACATTAAATATATATATATGTGTGTGTGTGTGTATGTGTAAATAAGAAAATAAAAATTCTACATTAACTATATATATATATATATATATATATATATATATATATATATATATATATACATATGAAGTAACGAAAAATCAGAGGTCCTTCATAAAGACAGAAACAAAAGAAGATCTCTACTAAGCTAACTAGAACCTTATCACGACTTCAAGACAAAATATCTACTAATAAAAATTTATACTCGAAGAAAGTATACAAAAATCTGTAAGTAAATAAAATAATAATTAAATAAAATTTTATACTATATAATAAAGTAGATAAACAAATCGCATGTAAGAATTTGTAAATTATTTATACACAATACACGTATATAGATAACATCCACACAGAGGAAAAACGTTAGACCTGATGGACTCTTAAGATGAGAAATAGTCACTATTTCATTTTAATTTCTATGCTTGCTTCCTTTATCTCACACTCCTTCTGTCGTTGCCCATATCTCTCACAATGATTATATATATATATATATATATATATATATATATATATATATATATATATATATATATATATATTGTGTAAATGTCTAAATATTAAAGAAAACTATTTAAATCTATTAGTTAAAACGGAGATATTTTATATTATCTACTGTAACTATTTTAAAGCATTTGGGCAGAATTCATAATTAATTTATAAACGGTTGTCTCAATTGTTTTTAATATTGATAGCTTGAAGAATTTTCAGTTTACGTTTATTATTTCCGTGAAAAAGTATAGATGTATGTTCAACAAGAATTTTTCTCAATTGCGAATGTGAACAGGTATGACGTTGTAAATGTTGAGAGAAGTTAGATGCATCATTCAAATGAAAATTCAATCTTCGAAACAATGTAGTAATGGTATGGCCAACATATATATATATATATTTTTCTGTTGGAGATATAATCTCTTAAGTTTTTTTTGTTTTTTTTAAGCTTTTCACCCCAAGCAAGGCTGGAAGCCACTAGCACGCAAGGGGTTACAGAATATTTTTACGTTTAATACACTTATTTTTCTATCTCAATTACTGGCGTTGTTTATTTATTTGTGCAGGATTCCATTCCCGGAATCCACAACAATTATTCTACCATGATCTGTGGTGGATATATTAGTATTTATTAGTTTTTTTTAGGATATTTTCTATTTCATTGTCATATAAGGGATTAGTATGTTTAAGGTCAACTGAAAACTATTATATTCTATTTGCTTTATACTAAATTTTCTAATAGAACATCTTATTTGTTAATCGACAACATAATTAGGGAAGTTATTATTAATAAGGCTTGTTTTATATTTTTGTTCACTGTAGAAATCTGTTTTGTGGATGAATTAATTTTTGCACGGTTTATTAGGTTTTTAAATTGATATTTCATCGCAATTTCGAAATTCATTCTTATAGATTTAGGGCAGGAATTTATGCTAGTTTTTTTATATTGGGTGATAGTGAATTCATTATCATTAGTGTTTATCAATATATCTAGAAAAGGAATTTTATTACTAATATTAAGTTCTTTTGTAAATTTAAGGATATAATTATTTTGGAATTGTTTTTGGAGTTGATATATTTCATCCATATTCTTGACTAAGATAAGGATATTATCAACATATCTTAGGTAAAGTGAAGGTTTTTTTTAATTTATTAAATATATTATTTTTTTTAGACTAGACATATAGAAATTACTAAAAGTTGGGCCCAGAATTGAACCCGCAGAAACATCACCCCATAGTAGATTATTTTTGTGATCGTAGAATGGGACTCCAGTAGTGCAAGTTAGCAGTAGTTTCTGTAATATAAAATCACCGTTGGCTTCAACCACGGCCTCCAGACGACTTCCGCATTCTGTTTTCTTGAAGTTTATGCTTAGTCCCTTCTCTCCGTCGCTACCTTCTATTTTGTAATTTCATTTCCGTGTCTGCTATTAGTATTGTGTCATCTGCGTATCTTATGTTGTTAAGATTGTAGGAGTCATTACGAATGATTCAATTTGATTTTTTTTTAAATTTAGTATAGTATATAATTAATTTTATTTTTCTACTGTCGTGGATATATTAGTATTTATTAGTTTTTTAGGATATTTTCTATTTTATTGTGATATAAGAGATTAGTATGTTTAGTTGTCAATTGAAGAAATATATTCTATTTGCTTTATATTAAATTTTCTAATAGAACATCTTATTTGTTCATCAACAATATAATTAGAGAAGTTATTATTAATAAGAGTTTGTTTTATATTTAGATAGAAAGAGAGAGAGAGAGAAACAGACAGACAAAGAGAGAGAGAGGTTTAATTGAGTGGGACTGACAAAGTATTACATTTAACTTTTCTTGCATTCGTACGAGTGATTTCTATTCTCGTCATAGAGCGGTCGGGGTCGCATATCTTTTGAACACTTTTTGCACACTCTTTGTCCATGAAACCTGTATAAAAGAGGGTTTACTACCGAAATTCACAATCATGTATAAAACGGTCTTTATAGATACAAAGTGTACATAGATAGATTTCTACTCTACACACTGCCTGACATTTCCATGCGTTAACCATATACAAGGTGCGACGGTTTATTTTTCGTCTAAATTACGCAAAAAAAAAAAAAAATGAAAATAACACTGACGTCTCATTTTAACAGATATATTTATTACCTCACAAATATCTTAAAATACGAATGAGTAAATTTGTTCAATAAAATCACCATTGGCTTTAACAACGCTCGCCAGACGACTTCCGGACGGTCTCCTTGTTTAAGTTGGTGAATTCTGTCATAATCCTTGCCTTCAATTCATCTTTGGTATTGCAATGATTTTTTTTGGGGGGGGTCTCTCGCTCAACTGAGCCCCAAGTTAATAATCAAGGGGGGGGGCTGCAGTCTGGGAAGTTAGTTGGCCAAATGTGAGGGGTGATATGGTCGCAGAAATTGTCTGACAGCCATGATTGGATTCTACTTGTTGGATGCTCTTGTGCAGAGTCCTGTTGCCAGATATAGGGTCTTCCAGCAGCAACCCTCATTAAACAGGACAACACTACCTCCTTAAGGTACTTGATGTAGACGTCCGTGATGAGTCTGAGGACCTGCTTGAAGATGAATGAAGGCATACCGCCATCACTAGTGATCACTCCAAACACCTTCATAATCACCATTAGGCTTCTCCAACTCAAATCCTCCATGCTCTCCTCAGAGTGACACCCAATCACTTTGAAATGTTCGTATTGGAGCTTCCGGCGCGAACGCCAAGCACCACAACATGCCCGTTTCTGATATCTGGTTAGTAAATCGCGTCATGGTGCTCTTTTTCTCGGAGACGGTGCCCAATTGACCCTTCTTTGCAGTCGACAAAATCAAAATCGAACAACGAGCATGTGCGAAACTAAAAATATAGAATGCAACAATTTACTCATCGCACCTTGCATATAGTCAGCATTATATAGTCAGCATTATATAGTCAGCATTATAAAAGCAGCGTTATATATGGAGCATTATATAGTCAGCATTATATAGTCAGCATTATATAGGCAGCCTTATATAGTCAGCATTATATAGGCAGCATTATATAGTCAGCATTATAAAAGCAGCATTATATAGTCAGCATTATAAAAGCAGCATTATATATGGAGCATTATATAGTCAGCATTATATAGTCAGCATTATAAAAGCAGCATTATATATGGAGCATTATATAGTCAGCATTATATAGTCAGCATTATAAAAGCAGCATTATATATGGAGCATTATATAGTCAGCATTATATAGTCAGCATTATATATGGAGCATTATATATGGAGCATTGTATAGTCAGCATTACGACGGTGGGAAAATGATTAAAACTGCGATACCAGATCCGGACTAATAATATTGCGTATTCTCCTTTGGATTTTTTTTTTCAAGGATCTTTAGCTAGATAACGGGAGCACCAGACAATAAGTGAAAGCAATATTCTATGCATAGACTCATGGCAGACTCATGGCTGCATCATTAAGTTATGGGCCATGCGTGATACACGCTTAGTCTGACGAGGCAGATATTTTTCCACGCAGTAGGTTGCCATTTCTTTCTGCGGTAGACGAGTTGCTATCCAAAACTATAGAAGCCGGTCCGTCCTGGTATTTACCCATAGCTGTTGAGAGAAGAGGAGGATTCACAACATTCCCAAGGGTCAGCCAGTTATGTGGCATGCGTGATACATGCTTATCTTTCGATAAATGACTGACGAGGCAGATTTGTTTCCCGCAGTAAGTTGCCATTTTTTTCTACGGTAGACCAGTTGACATCCAAATCTGTCCGGCTATTTACTCATAGCTGCAGAAAGAAGAAGAGGATTCATACCTTTCCCAAGGGTATTAGCACGTAAGTGAATGTAATGGATTCGACTGGAATTCGAACTCCGAGCTGCTATCTATTACTCCACCCTGGTTAAATAGGTACCTCGCTGTCTCTCCCTCATTCTTGCCTTCAGTAGGTCTTGTGAGGGTCAAATTCTCAAACGCTTACGACCATATCACGTAGAAACACCGGTTTTCATACGGACACCGAAGTTAAGCAAAGTCGTGTCTGGTCAGTACCTAGATGGGTGACCTCTTGCGAATGCCAGGTGTTGCGTTAATGGACAACGTCTCGAAATTGGAAATCGGAGAGCCGAGTTCGAATTCCAGTCGAGTCCGTTATATTCACTTACATGCAAATACACTTGGGAAAGGCATGAATCTAACTCCCCTCCCCCCAGTTATGGGTTAATTAGCGTGATTTGTAACAGTAAGTCAATATTGCCCACACACACACCAAAAAGTTAGTACAATCCAAAAACGATTTCCTGGAATTAAATAAACTGCAAAATGTTGATAAACCGTAAAAAGCAAATCAATAAATCAATCAAATTTCCAAGCCGTTTTCTCATTCTGATATTTAGAAAGACTTTGTTTCTCTTTGTTTTCGCTTTCCTTAAAACGTCTTCGTTGATCACAGGTCCCACGTGATATACTCAATATATTCTGCGGCACCACACCTCTGTTGCCCGAGGTCTCCTTCTCGTGTGTGAGGACATTGTCCAAACTTACATGAGAATTGATATTACGTAGCAATTCCGCATCCTTTTTTTGTTGTTGTTTCTAACGGAATTTGCAGGTCTTTTAATAATTAATTATCTGCAGTAACAAGTTACTTCTGGTAAACCGTACAAGGAATTTATTACCATAGACCAAATTTTACAGTTTTCCGCCTAAATCCTTCTTTTAGAAATCAATTTGTATTTTGTGCGTTGAATAAAGAAAAAAAAATAATTGTCAGTGGCCAAGAATTTCCTTTCAACTCTCGTGTATGATCCTCTGTGAATTTGTCCTAAGCAACAGGCAGAGCTGTAATTATTCCCAAACGTAGACTTTTTCCCATAATGTGAGACATTAAATTTTCAGGGAGAAGATTGAAAAATAACCTTTGTATATGTCGAAATCGCTAAGGGTTCCGCGAAATAATTATTGCATGTTTTTTTTTTCCTTTCTCCATTTTCATTCTTAGAATCCATATTTTGTTCAATTTTTCTTTCTTTTTTCTTTCGTTCCTTTGTTCTCTTCTTTTTCATTTTTCTCGTCTGCCATTCTATTTCCCTCTACACTCTTCTCTCTAATTCACTTCATTGTATTAACATTCAGTAATACGTTCTTTCTTTTCTTATCTGCTACCCCCTCTCCTTCCACTTGTTCTTGTTCTTCTTTCTCTTCTTGATTTTCAACTATTTGGCAAGAACACATTGCCCATCGACATTTTGATCGATCATCTATCATGCATTCAATTTTCGCCCCCCCCCCTCTCCATCGCCACACCTCAGCCTCTGGGATCGGGAGTGTTGTTTTATTTTGTTGTTTTACAGATTTTGAAAGGTCTTTAAAACCGATAAACATCTTTTTTTTTTTAATTATTTGGCATTATTTATTGATTCAATATTTTTATAGAATTAATTGTTGAATGCCAGTGTAACAGACTTTAGAAAAATTTCCGGGAGTATTTTGTGTGTGTGCGTAGTTTGGTGAAGAGATCATGTGACTGTATTTCATCATCATCATCATCATCATCATCATCATCATCATCATCGCTAGGACGGTATCTGTCGCTTTGCCGACGACAGGATAACGAAATTTCAAATCTAAATAGCCTGTCAATTTAAAATGCGATATTCATTTGCAGGTGTCATTTAAAAAAAAAAGAAAAAAAAGCGGCACAAATTTCGGCTTATACTATTTCCCTATTAACCAATGGTTGTTGCCAGACAGAAAGCAAAATTAGCCCACGTGACGCAGATATCCATTTCAACCTCATTCTGATTCACTCTGTATGTGACTTCGTGTGTCCGCGGGTATATTTTGATATAATGATCGACTTAAAAATATTTCTCCAAAATGACATTTTTTTTTAAATTTACTTTATTATTGAAAAGTTAAATAAAATCATCAAATTATCTGATTTTTTTAAGGTTTAAAAATTAAACCTTTTTTTTAGAATTTCATTGGCCTCACTTCCAGAAATTGTAACCAAGGCTTGTTAAGGTTAGTTCTGGTATGAACCACAGTGGGATTTGTTGGTTATGGGAGCGTCTCTAACAGGGATTTCCTAGACCCCGATGTGTGTTTGGTTTGGTTTGGTTTGTTTTACAGCATATCAACCTCAATGGGTTATTTAATGCCGACAAAATTTTTCATTTATGGTAAAAATTTTTCAAAAAACTCTATTTTTAGTAATATATTTCCCTTCAAAAATGTATTTCTAGTAATAATTTTTTTTTCGCTGGTAAGTTTTTTTTTTTCAAAAAATGTATAGCTGATAATGTTTGTTTTGTTTTTTTTTTAAATGTATTGCTGGTAATTTTTTTTTTTTTACAAATTATTTCTGGTATTAAAACCTATTTTTACACTTTCATAGTGTTTTGGCCCCAGCTTTGGGGTTAAATATTTGCCCATTAGCTCCCATAGCTGGGAGCCTAACGGGTGCTACCACATCGGGTCAGGGTGGACCTAGGAACACCAGCAATTAAGACGCGATTTCACGCTCCGCAAAACCTCCTGATCAGAGGCCTTGTTGTTGGACGAAATTTATCGTCTTACCCAGGACGCGGATGTACTTTATCGTCTTACTCAGGACGGCCCGATGGTTGTGCTCGAAAACGAGTAGCCAATAATTATATATATATATATATATATATATATATATATAAACATGTAACAATAATATGTAAACAGTGACTATTTATGCTAATACTGCACGACTCTTCGACAGAATTGAGTCACTCTCAGTCACTGTGTGTTTATCCGAATCTAAAAATAAACACGCTAAAATTCACCTCCATCCCGTACCGTACGCTGATGGCTTAGCGGGTAGAAGTTCCGACTGACGCAAATTCAGTCGGGTTTCGATCGTAGTTAGAGGCAACCGGACGTCTAGCCACACTGATGAGCTGCGAAACAGTGTGGATGACAAAAATATATATATATATATATATATAGCATAATGAGAAGTGTTTTTTTTTTGTGAAAGTATTTATTTATATTTTTATATATGTATATATATTTGATATTTCAGATCGGCCACGATCAGAAATGACTGTTTTCAGAAGTTTGTTTAAATTAAGTAGCGTCCGACTTCGGTATTTTAAATCTTTATAAATATTTCAATAGTGAAACAAAAATTTTTTTTAGATATAGTTAAAAAAAATTTTTAAACACCAACTAAAATATTACTACAGTTAGATTTACGTTAGAAATATTCGAACCCAGTTGCATTCCATATCACGTGACGTCCGCGTCTCGCGACAGACGCTACTTAAAAACAAACAATAAACAAACTTCTGAAAACGGAGAGGATGTGGAGAAAGATAGTGGATCGATCAAGGCAAGGGGGTTGCAGAAGATTTGGAGCGAGAGCAGATAGGAATGAAAGGCGAAAAGATGTGGAGAAGGGAAGTGGATAGATCAAGACAGCTGGAGATGTCGATTGACGTTACACTTAAATAGTTGGAGCTTGTATTTGTCAGGGAAACAGGAATAAGGAAGGGAGTTTCACAGGCGAGATGTGCGAGACATGAAGCTATTGGAGTAGAAGAGACGTCTACATCTAACAGTTTCAACGGTGAAGGGGTGGGAACGGGATGCCAGCCTCGTGGGACGTTTAAATTCATGAGGCCTAGGAACCAGCGAAAGCAGCTCCTCGGAGCAATTACCGTGAAAGTATTTGTAAAAAAGACAGAGCGAGGCAACGTCGCGTCTGTGAGAGAGCGACTGCAGACGAAATGACAGATCAGGGCCAATTACATTGCATATCCGTCTCTGGATCTTATCAAGAACTCTGAGGCAAACAACAGGGGCTCCAGACCATATATCGCAGCAATACTCCATGCAAGGGCGAATGGTCGATATATAGATTTGGAGGATCGGTTCCGGGGAGAAAAATTTCTTGGCTCGGCACAGGGAGCCAACTTTCCTTGCGGTGGATGATGCAATTGACATGTATTAACTAATTAGCGACGTTATTTTTAAACCCGCTGGGACCTTTGAAATTTTCAGACAACTATGTTTATCGTTTGCTACCAAACTTGTAGTAACACTCCAGGAAATGATAAACAATATTTTCCCTACTAAAATATTTAAAAGTTGGGAAAAATATATATTAACCATATAAACTTCTGGGCTTAGTAAAAATTAAACTTTCAGATTTCTGGAGCCTATTTATTTCTTATAAATATCCGTGATGTTATGTTTGTATTCAGTTTTCAGTTTTTCCGTAAAGCTTTGACCAGATTCGGTTGTTCTTTGTTGTGGACGCGCTGGATTCTCAAAAACTTTCGTATAATTTACTGCGTAACATTTAACATATTTTATTTGAGTAATTTCTTACAACGCCCAGCGATTGAAAAGAAAATTAAGGCTAATTAAGCATACTTGAAACATACAGAGTTTGTAAACATAATATTAAGTAGTAATAGTATATATCTATCGTTCACTGAATTCTTACTGTTGCTACTAGAAAATTACATGCGTTCATAAAACAATATAAATACATGATACTCTTATATATAGACACATTCAGTTTTTCGACCATACTAATGCAATTGATTCTGTTGTATTGTAAAGAAAGCCAAAATTGTGTGTGGAGTTATTTTGCAAAGATTCTTTGTAATTCGTTTCTTTCAATTTGAAAGCAAAGAAATACTCAATAATAAAATATTTAAATTTGTAGAGTCGTGTTTGAAGTTTATTTCTTCGCTTTAACACACTTGAACGGCTAGAAATACATATGCACTAAAATCAAAATTACATTTTATAGTTTCTTTATCTAATATGTGTCGTCTAAGTTCTGAGGCATCTTCTGTTTCACATCATCAAACATCGACTACGCTACGCCGAATAGTCTTGTAGTCGCCACAGAGTTTATTACCCATCATACTTATTTCCTACGCTTAATTTTTTATATAATATTTATCAACAGTATACGTGGAATGCCAAAATCTTTTGTCGGCTCTTTTCTGGCAAATTTACAAACGGTCAAGATCATCTTTTGACTGATACTAATCGTGTATCTCTTTTGATAAGGATTCACATGCTGAATGTCGGTTCCAAAGTCTTTTTTGCTTTTTGAGTATACGCCACGACTTAAAAACTGTGCAGAATATCTTTCAATAGATATTGCTCGCGTATTTCTTTTGATGAGGATTGTCTAGCTAAATATAGGTTCCAAAGCCTTCTTTAGTCGTTGGCGATACACCACGACTTAAAACCCGCGCAGAATATCTTTCAATGGATATAGAAAGCGTATCTCTTTTGATAAGGATTTTATTTATATCAGGGCAAGAGACGTTTATACAAAGACTTGTAGCTTTTATATCTTTATTCTTGCATGATATTCTTAAACATAAGTTGAAGAAGGTAGACCTACATTCGAAACGCAGTTACTTTTCTTTTTCTTTTCTTAAATCGTGCACTTCTCTAAGTATGAGAAAATATTGAAGGAATTCCATCAGTGATTTTTTTTCTATTATATTATTTCTTTTTATTTTTGGTGTGTACTCATTTCTTTCCGGGTCCCGCCGAGAGATCTAAGGTCAAAAATGGCATCATGGCATTTTCCGCTGAGAAATTTTTAAAAAAGGACACATATTTTACATGGATAAAGCCCTTCGTAAAGTGTGGACTGTACTCGTGAAAACATTTTTTTTTGTATTTCTTTAAGGCATGGGTTACCTGGAACATTTTCAATGATTCTAATGGAATCTTTTCCAATCAGTCCGTTGGTTCCAACTACCACAGGGATTGTTGATGTTCTCATGTGCCACATTTCTGAGATTTCGATTTCAAGGTCCTCGCTTTTTGAAGATCTTCAAAGATACATTGCAGTCTGCAGGGACTGTCATATTAATCAGGAGGCATTTTTCTTTGCGGTCTCTACGAACGATGTCTGGGTGGTTAGCTTGGATTGTTCTTTATTATTATTATTATTATTATTATTATTATTATTATTATTATTATTCCCCTCTGTTTTTTCCTCCTTCTTTATCCTCATCTTCTTCATTTTCTATTTCTCCATCGTATTCACCATCATCTTTTCTTCCCATTATTATTATTATTATTATTATTATTATTATTATTATTATTATTATTATTATTATTATTATTATCCCCCCTGCCTTTTCCTCCTTCTTTATCCTCATCTTCTTCTTCCCATTATTATTATTATTATTATTATTATTATTATTATTATTATTATTATTATTATTATTATCATTCCCCTCTGCTTTATCCTCCTTCTTTATCTTCATCTTCTTCATTTTCTACTTCTTCATCCTATTCACCATCATCTTCTTCTTCCCATTATTATTATTATTATTATTATTATTATTATTATTATTATTATTATTATTCCCCTCTGCCTTATCCTCCTTCTTTATCTTCATCTTCTTCATTTTCTACTTCTTCATACTATTCACCATCATCTTCTTCTTCTTCCCATTATTATTATTATTATTATTATTATTATTATTATTATTATTATTATTATTATTATTATTCCCCTCTGCCTTATCCTCCTTCTTTATCTTCATCTTCTTCATTTTCTACTTCTTCATCCTATTCACCATCATCTTCTTCTTCTTCCCATTATTATTATTATTATTATTATTATTATTATTATTATTATTATTATTATTCCCCTCTGCCTTATCCTCCTTCTTTATCTTCATCTTCTTCATTTTCTACTTCTTCATACTATTCACCATCATCTTCTTCTTCTTCCCATTATTATTATTATTATTATTATTATTATTATTATTATTATTATTATTCCCCTCTGCCTTATCCTCCTTCTTTATCTTCATCTTCTTCATTTTCTACTTCTTCATCCTATTCACCATCATCTTCTTCTTCTTCCCATTATTATTATTATTATTATTATTATTATTATTATTATTATTATTATTATTATTCCCCTCTGCCTTATCCTCCTTCTTTATCTTCATCTTCTTCATTTTCTACTTCTTCATACTATTCACCATCATCTTCTTCTTCTTCCCATTATTATTATTATTATTATTATTATTATTATTATTATTATTATTCCCCTCTGCCTTTTCCTCCTTCTTTATCCTCATCTTCTTCATTTTCTACTCTCTCTCCTATTCACCAACATCTTCTTCTTCCCATTATTATTATTATTATTATTATTATTATTATTATTATTTTTATTATTCCCCTCTGACTTTTCCTCCTTCTTTATCTTCATCTTCTTCATTTTCTACTTCTTCATCCTATTCACCATCATCTTCTTCCCATTTTTATTATTATTATTATTATTATTATTATTATTATTATTATTATTATTATTATTACCCTCTGCCTTTTCCTCCTTCTTTATCTTCATCTTCTTCATTTTCTACTTCTCCATCCTATTCACCATCATCCTCTTCTTCCCATTATTATTATTATTATTATTATTATTATTATTATTATTATTATTATTATTATTCCCCTCGGCCTTTTCCTCCTTCTTTATCCTCATCTTCATTTTCTACTTCTCCATCCTATTCACCATCATCTTCTTCTTCCCATTATTATTATTATCCCCCTTTGCCTTTTCCTCCTTCTTTATCTTCATCTTCTTCATTTTCTACTTCTCCATCGTATTCACCATCTTCTTCTTCCTATTATTATTATTATCCCCCTCTGTTTTTTCCCTCTTCTTTATCCTCATCTTCTTCCTTTTCTACTTCTCCATCCTATTCCCCCTCATCTTCTTCCCATTATTATTATTATCATTATTATTATTATTATTATTATTATTATTATTATTATTATTATTATGCATCTCTGCCTTTTCCACCAACAGTAACAGATACATTTAAAAATGAATCTTCCATAAACGTTGTTAAAGTTGATAACCTTAGCAAGCAAACGTTGATTTCTTTTGAGACACCTCATAAGATGAAATTCCCTTTAAATGTGTTTTTCTAAAAGTAATAATTTTATATTCATAAAAATAGATAATACAACTAGATACACGCTATTCCAATATATGCAGGTCATAAGAAATATACATGTCAATGCTAAATAAATGAGCCTCGTGAACTGAGTTTGTCTTTGATTTATTACATGTAGGTATAACAGGTAGCAATGCAACATGTGGTTCTTGCTGTGGGTCGCAGTAAAAATAAATAAATAAATGGTTGAAAAACACTGTGTTCGACCAAGTGCAGCACAGTCAAATATCGATCTGAATGAATTATTATTACGAGAAGACATTTTGTATGTTTAGTGCATTTTGGAGCTCGCAATTGTCTTAGGAAGCCGATGATTATGCTGCATTTGGTTAGCACGACGACGGTTCTTTCGAAACAGCCTACATTGCAACCAATGCAACCTGCCATTTGGGTTTAAATGCCAATCAAAATGCTACAGGTGGTTATCGCTGCGATTGCACATCATGTTCCCGTGTCTTCAGTAGTGATTTGCTGCGTAGTCCACCGTTAACTATTGTAACAAGGTTTAATTAAAATATACCTTAGTTTTATTGATTTTACGCCTCTTAAGTGAAGTATTACCATTATTCTATCTTTGCTCTTTGAACTCCATCCAATGTATTAAACGGATAAACGCAAAGTGTGATTCTGTCGGGATAAAAATTCAAATACAGACTCCTAAAAATTCACTATGATGATCTGTTGTATTCATTTGAAATCTCGGAATTTTCGGTGAGTTGGCTCTTGTTTCGGCGAAATTTAACAAAATGGCTAGGTTTTTTCTATTTTTAAATATCAATTTTCTCAGTATCTGTCTATATTTCTGAAATGAGGTATTATGTACACTGTTTACATTATTCGGACTATTGCCCTAATCTTTGCCGCCATATTTATTACAACGTTTCGGCCATTGTACGCTTCGGCCTTCTTCAGTATCTGTCTATATTTCTGAGATGAGGTATTATGTACACTATTTACATTATTCGGACCATTGTACGCTTCGGCCTTCTTCAGTATCTGTCTATATTTCTGAGATGAGGTATTATGTACACTATTTACATTATTCGGACCATTGTACGCTTCGGCCTTCTTCAGTATCTGTCTATATTTCTGAGATGAGGTATTATGTACACTATTTACATTATTCGGACCATTGTACGCTTCGGCCTTCTTCAGTATCTATCTATATTTCTGAGATGAGGTATTATGTACACTATTTACATTATTCGGACCATTGTCCTCATCCTCCTCTTTTGTAGTAGGCGGTCATGACTCTTCACAGCTTTCTTTTTCTTTACTACCTGTAGTGACATGGCATTAAAATAGATGGTTTATTTTGTAATGTCAACTCTACTCTATGTCAGCTAATGAAATTATTCATTGCTCAGGACTCGTTGCCTTGTGCCTGTTTAAATTAATCTTGTAATCCTTGGAGTTTGAGTCCATTATTCAAATCTACAAATCTACCATTCTTCATTGCATGGAATACTGCTGCCATATAAGGTCTGGTGGTCCCGCTGTTCATCTTGAATTCCTAGACAAAATCCAGAGACGGATATGCAACGTGCTTGGTCTTGATCTGGCATCCCGTCGGCAGTCGCTATCTCACAGAAGTACTGTAGCTTCCCTCTGTCTTTTCTACAAGTACTTTTATGGCATCTGCTCCGACTTTTACTGATTCCCAAATTGGATGAATTTAGACGTGCTACTAGGTTGGCATCTCTATCCCACCATTTCACTGTCGAAACGACTAAATATAGCAATCTCTTCTACTCCAACAGCATCTTCTCTCGCACTTCCCGACAGTGGAACTCCCTTCCTATCACTTGCTTCCCTGATAGCTATAATCTTCTAATATTCAAATGTAATGTCAATCGACATCTTCTGATGCCTTAACCTTGATCTCTGTCCTTCTTTTTAACCTTTTCCCAAATACTCCTCCTTACTCTTACTCTCAATCTTTGTAATCTGTCGCGTACTAGTGGTACTCCTGCCTTGCTTGAGGCGAATTGCTTTAAAAAAATCATTTAAGATGCTATGCTTAATGCGTTACTTGTGGAGCGAGTTACTGCTGTAGCGCGTCCAATCCTCATTGGGAACTCCACAATGGCGTGCCAAACGAAGCGATATGTGGAAACACTAATGGGATAATAAAAACAGTAACGACATTAAGTTTGCAATATCTGACACGCTTCTGAGTCGGTTGCGTACGAAAATAAATTTTTACCTCATTTTTAGCTGGCTTTTATGACCTTCTCGGTCAAATTAAACTCGTTCTTTTGTGCGTCTCATATCTTTAGCCCAAGGCCGATTACAAAATTTAAAAAGAAAAAAACATATAAATATTGAATCACTCACATAATACGACCTAAGTTTTATCAACAGCTGAAAATCCCGACGTAATATTAAAAAATAAATATGAAAAAATAAGTAAAAAGAAATAAAACATTTCAATTTAATCAATTCAGTTCAAATTTTAAACTAATTTCCTCTTTATATGATTTCCTCCTTGTTTTATTTTAGATTATTTTATTTAAATTCCACATAATCAGATTAAACGAAATATCCAGGTGTTAGGGCAGAGTTAATTATGGAAAATAAAAACCTTAAAATTATAAAGCTATGAAAAGTTTTAAATGATGTAGGAATTTTAACGGGTGTTGAAAATATGTCGGTTTTATTACTCGACGAGGATGTGAAATGAATTGCATTCCTAATTTTACCAAAAAACAAAAACAAAAAACAAAAACAAGAAAATGATAAAGAAAGAAAAAAAAGAAAATATCCGCCATTTTTCCCAATGTTCATTCGTTTCTTAATTTTATTCTCTGCTTTGATTTTCATAATCAATAAAACGCAGTTATGAAACGCACTACTCACGAAACGAAACGAAACTCTTGCTGCTCGGCTCGTTCCACCATTTTGCTCTCCCGTTACATTTGAACCGCTGATTGATTGGTTTATTTTACTGTTGATTTCCCTTCTTTCTTTGCTACGTGCTGTGCGGCCATAGTTAGAAATTCTTCTACAGCTATCGAAAAATTAGTATAAAATGTTGCATGAATTTTATTTTTTTTTTCTGTTAAAATTGAACAGAAATGGAAATATCAAAATCGATGCAGATTTTTTCCTTTTTTTAAAATAATTTTATTTGTTTGTTTTTTGTTTTTTTTTCACCATTTCTTCCCCCAATACAAGAACCAAGAGCAACTCAAGTTAGAGAGATACTGAATACGATTGCTGTCAGAGCTTAAACGGAGGAGGAATATGTCCATAATCGCACAGCTTCTTTCCAAGAACCGCTGCTTTGGTTAACAACGAAACGATAGGTTGTATCCTCGTTCATTACATTCTTAATCAGTTCAAGTCTGGATTTAACTGTTATTTTTCCCACATGGCCTCAGAAACTCCACCTGTTATCTCCTAATTTACAGCTACACCTTTTGTTTCTATTTTACTTAATATTTCATCAGTGCTCACATCTTCCATCGTGGTATTCTCAGCATCCTTCTGTAGAACAACATGTCTGCTGTCTTAAGCCTTCTCTTCATCTGCAAGGAAATTGTTCTGCATTTATTACATATAGGAGTATAGATATTACACAGCTGTTCAGCACTCTTTTCTTTCTTTCTTTCTTTATTTATTTCTAACGAAATGCTTCTGTTTCTTAATACTTTGCTTAGATTTGCGAAGACATATTCTCCCTCTCCCTCTTCTTTAGTTACCATTTTGCTTAAAACGTCCTCGTTGCTCATAGGCTCAGTCCATGACATTCTCAGCATACTTCTGTAGAATCACATTTCTGTTGAAAAAAAAAACATTATGTGTTCCTCTGCTTTGGGTGACGCTTAAGGATTCTGTGGGGTGAGCTCTTAAAAAAAGAAAAAAAAACTGGGTGGTTTCTGTTACCACTAGGCTTAAGACTGTAGTGCCTGAACGCCTAATCAAAACCATCTACATACGAGGGTCAGTCAATAAATAAGGTGAATTTTTCGGTATAAGGACTTCTAATACAGATAGAAGCATACTTTTTTTTCCAACGTAGTCTCCCAGGACTATCACACACTTTTCCCATCTGTGCACAAGCTTCCGTATTCTCTCAGCGTAAAAATCTTTGGACTGATGTCTCAGCCAGTCTCTCACAACACTTTTGAATTCATCGCCACTTTTAAACTTCGTGCCTCTCGTGAACGCTTTCAAGGGACCAAACAGGTGAAAGTCTGAAGGGGTAATGTCTGGGCTATAAGGAGGATGAGGGAGAAGTTCCCAGCCCAGCTCGTTGATGGTCTGCACCGTTTGGGCTGCTGTGTGAGGCCTTGCGTTGTCATGATGCAAGATGACTCCTTCTGACTGATGACCCCTACGTTTGTCTCAACAGATAAGTCCTTGCAATGTCATCCACTATCACCCTTCTGTCAGACTGAATGAGGTCATTGACTGATTCGATCACCTCAGGAGACCTCACTTCTGTAGGCCTCCCAGGCCTGTCTTCATCCTCAACACTGCTCCGTCCTTCTTTAAACAATTTAGCCCACTTGTAGACATTTGTTGGATGAAACATATGGCACCATACACAGTTGACATTCTCCTATGAATTTCAACTGGTTTGCACCCTTCAGCAACCAAATACTTTCTGACCGCTGTTAAAACCTGGAGCATGCTTCTTGGTCGGCCATCTTTGTTAATCGCCAAAACTCTCAAAGTTTGTTTTTTTTAATCTGCAAAAGAAATTAAATCCATGTGAAAAAGAAGTAAAACAAAAAAAAATTTAAAAAAAGAGTAAGCTTCTATCTGTATTAGAAGTCCTTATACCGAAAAATGCAACTTATTTATTGAATGACCCTCGTATTATATAGGTTGAATGACAAATAGGTATTCATTCAGGTGAAACTTGTTTTTTATTAACTATACCTGGTGGATCCCGTTACTCGCCAGGTCAGACTACAGTGAATGTTCTTCAAGTTGAAGGTTTGCCTTGGTCACGGTCACGTGGCTGTTGAATCCATTGGAGTAACTCATCGCTCTAACTGTTTGCTTTCTTGGATTACCGCCCCCTATGAAGAAATCACACAAACACCTGACACAAACCAAAGAAAAAACAACAGACATAAAAGTCCTCACCTTAAATTTCAATACCTCAAAAACAAGAGGTCATCGCACTGTACATTGGCCACGACATTTAGAAACCTACATAACAAATCAGAATTTATAAAAGAATCTTCTTCAATCTATGTGTGTGGGGGATGTTGTTGGATTACGTCTCCCTGCTCATAAAAAATCTCACTGCAGCGAGATTTTTGAATTATCGCCCTTTGACGATATTTCCGGGCGGCGTGAGATTTGAAAGACTCGATCTTTTTTCTGGGGGACTTTTCGTAGCGAAAAGACGTATTCTTTTCGCGCCTGTAAAATGTGAGTCATCAACAACAGACACTTAAAGATGCTTTGAACTTTTCCAATATCATTTCATTTCTCATCTTTTCTCTTGTAAAATCTCCTGACAATATATTTGTCATTATTTCTTTCTTTAAATTCTATGTCTTATAATTCCTTTGGATTTATATCAATTCCCCCAAAATTATTAGCGGGTCAAATGTATCAGGAACTTTTAAAATCTCATCAAAAGTATTTATACCCGCAGCAATGGTAATCCACGAAGTTTGCGCGTTTTTCTTCCGTTTTTCGTGCGTAGGGGCGAATAATCGAGATGAAATATCCCTTAAGCATGGAATGCGAAACGTGAACTATCGACTCCGTGGATTGAAGAAAGTGTTCAGTTCGAAAATCCAGGAAGGTTACTGATTTCGAAGACAGGCAAACAGCTGAAGTAGGCCGTAGAATACAACAACCGAACGGTTTTGAATATATCGACCAATGCAGTTATGGATTCTTTTCTTTGATTCAAATGAAATGCAACAGAAGACAGAATAAATATTGCACTACATAATTGCATCTATTTAAAATAAAGAAAAATGAAAACAAGTCAGGCGTGCTCACATGTGTCGTAACTGGAAGAAGCTAATTTTTCTACCTTTTCAACTTTGTCTTTCTGATTCTAAGCATAAGTTACCATTTTTGTTTCCATTTTCCTTAGGACGTTCTCGTTGCTAACATGCTCCGTTCACGGTATTCTCATCACCCTTCTAAAGTACCACTTCTCTTCTGCTTCAAGTCTTCTCTTCATCAGTGACATGGCAGTGTCTGTCCTATTAATTAATATCACTTCGAGAGCTTGTTCTGCCGGAATAGACAGCTCGCTGTTTCCCCCTTCCCTTCTTGCATTTAGTATGTTCTGTGTGTGTCAAATTCCCCAAACCTTCTTTCCTCATTAAGTGTCTCAGAAATTTTAGCTGTCTATTTCTAATTACAGGTACAACTATACTTGTTGTTATTATTTTACTTAATATTTCATCATTGCTACATCTTTCATCATGGCATTCTCAGTATCCTTCTGTAGAGTCACATCTTTGTTGCCTTAAGCCATCTCTTCATCTCTGAGGAAATTGTTCTGCATTCATTACATATAGGAGGATAGATATTACACAGCTGTTCAGAACTCTTTTCTTTCTTTCTTTCTTTCTTTCTTTCTTTCTTTCTTTCTTTCTTTCTTTCTTTCTTTATTTATTTCTAACGAAATGCTTCTGTTTCTTAATACTTTACTTATATTTAGGAAGACATATTCTCCATCTCTCCTTTCTTTAGTTTCCATTTTGCTTAAAACTTCCCCGTTGCTCATATGCTCAGTCTATGGCATTCTCAGCATCCTTCTGTAGAATCACATCTCTGTTGCCTCAGTTCTTTTCTTCATCTGTGAGAAAATTGTACAGTATTCACTGCCATATATTAGAATATATATTAGACAGCTGTCGCACTATTTTCTTTCTTCCTAGCGAACTGCTTCAGCTTTTTACTGTGGTATACTGCTGCTGGACTCAAATGAGGCGACACACACACACACACACACACACACACACGCACACACATATATATATATGTATATATATATATATATACATTTATTGTTCGAGTTGCGGCGAATGGGTAGAGTGTAGAAGAAATCACAGAGTTTAGGATTGCGCACACAGGAATTGACGGAGACAAATCTTTGGTGAACTACTAGCCAGCTACTCTGTCCAGATCAAGAATCGGACAGGTTAAATAACATTTGGACACCCCCGCAACTACACGTGGCTATGTTTCTTCCGTTATGTCGCCTACGCAACTTCGTGTGGCCACGCCTCTTGCGGTATGCTCTCACGCAAATTCATTTAACCAAGCCTACACAAGCACGCATTTCCTTCCGACCAGGACACTTGTGCGCCCTGTTGATGCAAAGCTCAGGACACCTGTGCGTCCTCCTCATTTTACCCACCAGATGCATTTCCTGTTTATGCTATCACCAGTTCCGATTTCCGCTCACACACTGATGCAGCGGAAGTAAGGTCCAAGGTCTTTCCTCAACCGATATCCAATATTATAATTTGCTTAAACTTTTCCTTGAAACTTCCCCGCTACTCATATGCTCCGTCCATGGTATTCTCAGTATCCTTCTGTTGCCTCAAGTCTCCTATGTGTCGGCGAGGAAGTTGTTTAGCTTTCACTAGGATGTAGGAGAATTTATATTTGAGAGCAGTTCGGCCCACGTTTTTCTTTTTCATTTTCTGTTTACTGTCGATTTTTTTTTTGGCTTTCTTAATACTTTGTTTAGCGTTTTAGAAAGCATATTTTGCCATTCGACTGTGATCTTAGATTTCAGTGTCACAATTTCCATTGGATGTTATACCATTCCCTACTCGGAAAGTTCTAAATCGGCTTGATTCTTATATATCGAAACACGCATATGTTGCTAAATGCAACTGAAGGTTAATCTTTTTTTATTCTTGCATTTCTTTACTATCATTTCTACGAGCCTTTCTGTGTCTTTCATCAATACGATCTTATCTGATTACCTTATGTTATGATATGGCCGTAAGTAAAAAAAAAATCCTGATAGGAGTTCTAGTTCTTTTAGGATAGCCTCGCTGTAAAGCTTGAATACATCTTTTAATAAGACTTATCTTTGTCATATGTCCCCTAGCTATCGTCGTGTAATTACTCACGTTATTTATATTATTCGGACTGTTATCCTCATCTTTATTGCCATATTCACAACGTTTCGGTCGTTGTACGCTACGGCCTTCTTCAGGTGTTTGGAACTTCGAACCGAAACCTTTATTCCGCCCACAAGAGTTGACTGTTCTAGTTCCATGTGCCATGCCTCTTCCGGATATATCTCAGTTATTTCCCCTTTAACTCAACTCTCTAAGATTTTGGTTCACCACTGAAGTGGCTTGGTATTGAACTAACAACTTTCTGGGTCTAGTCTCTGGATCAAACCAACGTCTTTATCCATTTGGCCTGTGCAAGTAATCATAATACTTCATGCAAGTAATTATAATACATGCAAGTAATCATAATACCTTATCTAAGAGATATAGACAGATATTATAATTACTCAGTTTATTTCCGATCCAGATTGTTCCCAGTAAATATACCGGATTATTCACGTATTTTTCTCAAAATAAATCCAGATTTACTCGAAGTTCAAATAGATCTTTGTTGGTTGGTTGGTTCATTCGTTCGTTCATTTTCTAGGGCTTATAAACGCTTTCTAGGTTATTTAACCCTTTGCCTGTCCTGCGCATCGCATAAGATGCACAGGACATGTGATTTCCGCATCCGGGAATCATATGTGTCGTGAGCAAGAGCCATGATTTTAAAAAGAGTGGTAAAACTAAGGACGCTTAAGAAAAGACTCTACTACAGAACAGGACATCTGACGAAAGGCCTAATGTAATATTTGGGGCATTATATTACCACAGGTCGCATGACTGTTTTCAGATTTATAATTATTACAAGGCAACTCAACGACTTGGCAAATAGAATGTCCTGTTATATAGTGTTTAGTGGTAGTGGAGTGATTTCCCGTTGCCTTCTTGTTTATGGAAAAACCACTTCTAGTTAGGTGGCCGTTGACACAGAGAGTTCCTCCACCCTTTGTTAGGTTTTGTTTTTTGTCTAACTGTCTTGCTAACAAGCCTCCTCACTCGTAACTTGGAGTGGGATAGTCGGTTTAGTTCCCGATATTTCGATTGGAATACTTACTGATTTTTTTTTTTTTTAAGTAAGTTTTAACTTATCAGTTTATTTTCTATCCAGATTGTTCCCAGTAAATATACCGGGTTATTCCCGTATCCTCTCCAAATAAATCCAGCTTTACTCGAAGTTCAAATAGATCTTATTTGATTCGTTCGTTCATTTTCTACGGCTTATGAACTCTTTCTAGGTTATTTAACCCTTTGTCTGCCCTGCGCATCGTATGTGATGCACAAGTGATTTCCGCATCCGTGTATCATAAGTTGTGCACACGAGCCATGATTTTAAAACAGTGGTAAAACTAAGGACGCTTAAGAAAAGAGTTTACTTTTGAACAGGACGTCTGAGGAAAGGCCTACTCTAATATTTTGGGCATCATATATGACCACAGGATGCTTGTCTGCTTTCAGATTTATAACTACTGTAAGGAAACTCAGCCTAATTGAGAAATATAGTGTTTCTCATAAGAAAAACTTGTCAGATATGTGCCATGCGTGATACATACTTAGGCGATCATGTATCTTTCGATACATGACTGACGAGTAGTACGTTGCCATTTCTTTCTGCGGTAGGCCAGTTGCCATCCAATGCTATTTACCCATAGCTGGTGGTGGAAGAAGAGGATTCATACTTTTCCCAAGGGTATATTAGCCCGTAAGTGAATGTAATGGATTCGACTGGAATTCGAACTTCATCAATCCGAGCCGCTATCCATTACTCCACCATAACGTAGTGCAAATATCTGATGGTTTTACGTTTTTATTATTTGAAACACTATATTTCAGCACATGTTAAAAAGCTGAGTTGCCTTGCATTAGGTATAAATCTGAAAAACAAGCATTAACATTTGGAGAAGACAATAATCTCTGACCAGAGAGTTTTTCGAGCCGGCAAGTTTCAATGGAGGCAGTTGACGATAGAAATAAACTGAAATCTCAAACATTGGCTATTAAGTGGACTAACAGATTATAGTCCCAGAGGCCTATATTAAAGACAAAATTGAAGAAAAGAAAAAAAAAACTAAGGAAAATAAGGTTAGCAGGCATTAGTTTTTAGCAAGAACCAGGTAATCAAATAAAATTAAATAAAATTAAAAAATAATTATTAATAGAGTATTTACGCACTGGAATTCAGTTTTAATATCGACGACATACTTCGCAAAAAACACAAGCGAAACTGAACGGCATGCTCGACTCCCCAAGCGTCAAGTTACAAAGAACGCAGTGTTGGTGGCAGTGTGGGGTGGTGGTCGTACGACCCTTCCGCCACACAACCATAACAGTGGGCCGGGGAAAGACTTTTTGTAGGAGAAAGTTCAAATCAAACTGGCACCTACAGAAGACAATAACCCCATGCGTGATAGTGGCCACCCGCCTTGCTTGGGGTGATACGCTTAAAAAAAAAAAAAAAAGTACAAATGAAAATGGACTGAACAAGCAAAGGGTTAAAACAGGAACAAAGCGTTAGATTGGGGGGGGAGTGATGTAATAATGGTTTTACTAATTAACCCATAGCTGAGAGGAGAAAACGCGAATTCATAAGTATTCAGAATCTGATAAATAAACAAAAAATCGTAATGTGCATATAAACTGGGGGATCAATTTTATATTATAACAGTATATAAACTGAGCCCTCATTTCGTGGCTACAGTAAATTCTATACATTTATATTCCAGAGAATGTAAATAAATCTAAAAAAATGCCTGTCTAAGTTTATCAGTATTCCATTGATGGATTCGTTTTCTACGGCTTATCAACCCATTTCAGGTTATTTAAAGCCAGAAATTATTTTTAGAATTTTTTTTAAGTAATAACGTTTTTAGCTCTACAAGTCACCCATATCTGGAGGAAGTGGATTCATAGCTTTCCCAGGGGTGTTTCAGTGAATACAACGAATCCAAATGGAATTGGAACCCCTCCTCCGATTAGCAATTCAGAGACATTATCCATTACACCACCCGCACATTCAAGCTTTCAGCACTGGATATTCCCAAGCGGTCATCCATCTAGGTACGGAGAAGGCTCGACAGTGCTTAACTTTTGTGATCGCATGATGTTTCAACATGATGTGTCCGTACGTCTTAGATCTTTGTGTCGTAAATCATTAAATGCTTTTGTGTAATCTATGATAGGCAGGTAACACTCTTACTGCCTTTGTATTTCTCGCATTCTGTTTACAAATATCAGATTTCTTGTCGCGTGCCTTAAATGAAGTTTTTGTAATTATATTTTATAGTACTGATAGCAGACACGGAAAAAGAAACTACAAAATCTCCTACAGAAGGTAACGACTGAGAGTGAGAAGGGAATAAGCATAAATTACAAGGAGACAGAATGCATGGTCATCAATAAAAGGAAGAGCCCGATCGGGGACCCTCGAATCAAGCAGACGCGGAACTTTAAATATCCGGGAAGTGTTTTAACAGAGGACGGTAAGTGCGACACAGAGATCCGTAGACG
>OZ038501.1:71810188-71845188 GCA_964036315.1 Acanthosepion esculentum
AGAAAGCTGAGAAAAGAATATCGTAGGAATTGAAAAAGAAGAAGGAAAAGATGGAGAAGGCTAAGAAGACGGTTGTGAAGGGAATTACTTCAGAGAAAAATTGAAGAAAAACTGAGAAGAAGAACAGGAAAGGGTATAAAAAGAAGTAGAAGAAGGAGGAAGTAGAGGAGGACGGGAATAATAATAAGAAAAGTGAGAAGAGAATAGCATAGGAAAATAAAAGAAGAAAAAGATGGAGTAGGCAAAGACGGCGGCTGTGAAGAGTATTACTTCGTAGAAAAAGGAAAACTAGCAAGAAGAAGAAGAAGAAGAAGAAGAAGAAGAAGAGGAGAAGAAGAAGAAGAAGAAGAAGAAGAAGAAGAAGAAGAAAGCTGAATAATAGCAGACGAAAAAAAATCATAGGAAAACAAAAAAAGAAGAAAAAGATGGAGGAAGCTAACAAGACGGTTACGATGAGAATTACTTCGTAGAAAAAGGAAAACCAGCAAGAAGAAGAAGAAGAAGAAGAAGAAGAAGAAGAAGAAGAAGAAGAAGAAGAAGAAGAAAGCTGAATAATAGCAGACGAAAAAAATCATAGGAAAAGAAAAAAAGAAGAAAAAGATGGAGGAAGCTAACAAGACGGCTACGATGAGAATTACCTCGTAGAAAAAATGGTAAGAAGAAGAAAAAGAAGGAGGAGGGAAGAAGGCAAAAAGGAGGAAGAAAAATAAAGGAAAATAGAAGAAAAAAGAAGAAATCTGAGGATAGGATAGGAAAAGAAAAAGAAGAAAAAAAGATGGAGAAGACTAAGAAGACGACTGTGAAGAGAATTACTTCGAAGAAAAAAAAAGAAAAATAAGAAGAAAAATAAGAAGAAATGGATGAAGAAGAAATAGAAGAAAAAGAGGAGGAGGGGAATCTAAAGAAGAAGAAGAAGAAGAAGAAGAAGAAGAAGAAGAAGAAGAAGAACCCTCTGAAGTGAATAGCATAGGAAAAGAAAAAGATGGCGAAGTCTAAGAAAACGGCTTTGAAGAGAATTACTTCGAAGAAAAAGAAGAAGAAGAAGAAGAAGAAGAAGAAGAAGAAAGCATCATCACAATGAGATTACGAATCGATACAATTAACCATAAATTGTAAATACCCGAGAACCAAATACATACGAATGTCTACTTTATCATTTTTATATTATTTTTGTGTCGATATCTTGACATGAATTGATCCGATCCATCATATATAATTATATTTGTTCCACCTTTCCTTAGTTTAGTTAGCTTTAACACTACATCCTACCAATACCTCATAAATAATTGACTATTCTGTTTTGATTGAGAGGAAGTGCGGAAAAGACATATCAGTGACGCAGTTTGGTTTCGGTGTAAGAAAGCAAGAAACGGGAAGAGATGGGAAGAGCGGAGATGATAACGCACTAATGTGTTTAACGCCCGTGCCACTGAAATGGAAAATCCATTTTGAATCTTTTTACTTGTACCCTCTTACTTCTTTAAATAATGACCTGCATTCATACTTGTAATTGTTATTGCAATATTTTCTTAAAACTGTTCAATTGTCTAACAGCAGATGATTTTTCAGTCATTAATTTAAGAATTATCATTCATCAGGAATTTCAATTACCAAAACTAAATCTCACCCAATACAAGGCCCAATAACTACTCAAAGTGCAGAGCTACTGAATGATGTTGTATGTGCATGAGATGTGGGGGTAAGAAGTGCAGTTTATGAGGTTATATGTGATAGATAAGGGTTAACCCCAGACTGAAGAGGTTAAGGAATCTGTGCAACAAAGAAGCAATTCTTGGAAAGCTGCTGTGTGAGTGGACCCTTCTTCTTACTAATACAGGGGTTCCCAACCATTTTTTGCGGTATCGCCAACTTTCATATGGAAAAATTTTTCACATCACTCACCTGTAAAGTAAATATTCAAAAGCATATCAAAATTATTTGGTAAAAGTTTGTTACTGGTTCGTAAACTGATTTTATGACGTAGTAAAAAATACCAAACGAAGGTAACAAATAACGCTAGCTTTCTCAGAGGCTGGTGTTGCTACTACTTTATTAAAGAACAAACGAAAGCAAACTTAACAATAAGAAACTATATAGAAAATACCAAAATATTCCTTGTTTGCAGAAAATATCCTCTTTATGAATGTGACAAAGTTATTCCCATTTAGTCACCTGATTTTCTTGTTGTTGTTTTTTATACAGGTTATTGCTATCGCCGTTGAATATATATATATATATATATATATATATATATATATATATATATATATATATATATATATGAGTAGCATATGTTGAAATACCCTTTTATTACTCAAAATCCTATATCGCTTACCAAACTTTCCAATCGCGCAGCATTTTGTGTTCAGTTGCTTATCGCCAACAGTTGAAATCAGCCACCGGTGGCCGATACCACACAATTTGGGAAACCTTGTACTAATGGAATACGAAGAACGATTATGATTCGTCCCAGTGTACGTGGCCTCGCAGGCCTTCCATCATTAATTTAAGGATTGTCATTCATCAGGAATTTCAAATACCGAAACTAATGGTCAGAAGGTCAGACCTCGTGGAACTAAGGATTGTAGCTCGTCAAAACATTTGCCATGGAAATAGCGATAGAATAGCAAGAGACTACACGTGGTATCGCTCGTGGGAAAGTGGTGGTAGGGTATGAAATTGTTTATCAATCACCAGACTGCTTGTGGGAAAGTGGTGGTAGGGTAGGAAATTCTTTATCAATCACCCGACTGCTTGTGGGAAAGTGGTGGTAGCGTAAAAAATTGTTTATCAATCACCAGACTGTTTGTGGGAAAGTGGTGGTAGGGTAGGAAATTGTTTATCAATCACCAGACTGCTTGTGGGAAAGTGGTGGTAGGGTAGGAAATTGTTTATCAATCACCAGACTGTTTGTGGGAAAGTGGTGGTAGGGTAGGAAATTCTTTATCAATCACCCGACTGCTTGTGGGAAAGTGGTGGTAGGGTAGGAAATTGTTTATCAATCACCAGACTGCTTGTGGGAAAGTGGTGGTAGGGTAGGAAATTCTTTATCAATCACCCGACTGCTTGTGGGAAAGTGGTGGTAGGGTAGGAAATTGTTTATCAATCACCAGACTGTTTGTGGGAAAGTGGTGGTAGGGTATGAAATTCTTTAGCAATCACCAGACTGCTTCTGGGAAAGTGGTGGTAGGGTAGGAAATTCTTTAGCAATCACCAGACTGTTTGTGGGAAAGTGGTGCTAGGGTAGGAAATTCTTTATCAATCACCAGACTGCTTGTGGGAAACATATATTTATACAATTATTTTCTGGATTCTATTTTTCATTTCTTGCTGAATTTAAAGTTTTTTGTTTATTTATTTTATGCTTTCATTTAATTTTTTTCAGTCAATCGTCTATTTTTTTTTCTTTCGTTTTTTTTCCCGATTGATTTTACTCACCCCACCAATATTTTTTTTATTATTTCATCGACTATTTCCTATCCTTCGTTTTACTTCTCGGTTGATTTTACAGCCCCTAAATATATATATATAAATATATATATATATTTGGTCGACTATTTTTTCCTTCCTTTTTCTTTTCTTTTGATTTTAATCCACCCGAGTATTTTTCTTATTTCATCGACTAATTTTTACTCTTCTTCTACTTTTTTTTTTGTCGATTACTTTTTCAATCGTTTTTCTTTGTTGATTTTACTACCCCAACTATGTTTTGCTCGATAGCCCATTTTTATTTTAGTCGTTTTTTCTTTCGTTTTTTCTCTAGGTCGTTTTTAATCCGCCCCCGCCATACACACACTGCTCCTATTTTTTTTCCTTCTCAGTTGATTTTACTCCACTCACTATTTTAAAAAACTTTTTCTACTAATTTTTCCTTCGTTTTTACTCCCAATATACTTTTCATTATTTGACTATTTTTCTTCATGGTTTTTCTTCTTGATTGATTTTACTCTTCCTTACCTATTTTCTTTTATTAGGTCGACCGTTTGTTCCTTCGCTTTCTTCCCAATTGATTTTATATACCCTTTTTTTCCCTTCGTTTTTCTCTCGGTTGATTTTAATCACTCCACACATATATATATATATATATATATATATATATATATATATATATATATATATATATGTGTGTGTGTAGAGATTTTATATATATATATAAAACATTTAAAAAGATATATGTAGGCATTAATACATGAAATTACCCGTGTATATCGGTACATGTGTACCTGTATGAGTGACTGCACATGTAAAAGAACGTATGTATATGTGAAACTTGCATGGATGTGTTTACAATATATGACAAAGCAAGATCTTTAATAGTACCTTCAAATATCACTCCATATTAACTTAAAAACTAAATTTTAAGTAACAGAAATTACCAATCTAAAAATAGTCGCAAATTAAATTCATGAATAAAATTCAAACTGATAGAGATATCACCTTAATAATCAATTACAACTAGAAGTAAACTTATATTTGAAAATAAAGTTTTAGTATTTTAATGTAAATTCTATGGATATTTTTCTAATCGACTATTTCATATTAAATCCTCAAAATTTTTGTAATAAAGTTTTTAAAAAAACTTTAACAAACATATAATTAAATTCCTTACACTGTTTAAACATTCAAACTTATATAAAAAATTATAATATTTATGAACTCTCAAAGTAAAGCAAAACAACAGCGTCTATTTCGGGCCTTTCATTCCAAAGAAAGTTAATGACACTTTCTCTCATAACTTATTTCTCTCTTTTTTTTCTTTATGCTTTTTTCTCCTCTCCCCCTTCCATATCAATATATAACTTCCGTTAAGTTAACCGATTTAATGTGTCGATGTCTGAATTTCCTCAAACAATTTAAATTTGAAAGAATAGAAATGTTACATCTAACTCAATCATGTCTCTCTACCCCCTCCCTTCCTAACTTCGTTAATTTACATATACTTAGTACTGCCCGCCAAAAATGTGTAAATTTCTTTTCATTTTTCGTTTCAACATTTGGAATTAAAGTCTGATTATCCGCGGTCCTTTAAAAGGGCTGTGGTGAAATAATTTAAAACATGGAACCTTAAAGGGGTCTGTTATATATATATATATATATATATATATATATATATATATATATATATATATATATATATCTGTGTGTGTGGGGGGGAGATTAAATGAACCGAGAGAAAAACGAAGGAAAAAAAGTCAATCAAATGTATATATATATATTTGATTGACTTTTTTTTCCATCACTTTTCTTCTCGCTTGATTTTAATCTCCCCACCTATCTATCTATATATATATATATATATATATATATATATATTTTTAGTTTTTAAAAATATGATTCCTCCGCTACATAAGAGTTCTCATGTTTCAAAAGCGAGAGCCGAGACCCCTAACATAATTTTTTAAGTTATGAAGAGTTAAGGCGTCTGGACCCGCTTCCTTGTCAAGCGAGAATTCTCAAATTCTCGCTTGACAAGGAAGCGGGTCCAGACGCCTTAACTCTTCATAACTTAAAAAATTATGTTAGGGGTCTCGGCTCTCGCTTTTGAAACATGAGAACTCTTATGTAGCGGAGGAATCATATTTTTAAAAACTAAAAATATTATTATAATATAAGCTCTACTTCTGTATGGAGCACTGTCCTTTTGAAAATAAAGTTATATATATATATATATATATTTTTCAAACATGTAGTGTTGAATGTTAAAGACAACATAGTCTTACATATTTTCTTTTGAATTTTCTCATATTCTCTAATGAGACTTTTTATTCGAAAGCGCTAGGTCATCGTATGGAAAATACATATTTCGGAACTATTTTCAAATAAAAAGTCTCATTAGAGAATATGAGAAAATTCAAAAGAAAATATGTAAGACTATATTGTCTTTAACATTCAACACTACATGTTTGAAAGAAAAGTTGCTGCCAAATTACACATATATATATATATATATGGTTGACTTTTTTTTCCTTCACTTTTCTTCTCGGTTGATTTTAATCTCCCCACCTATATATATATATATATATATATATATATATATATATGATTGAAATTTTATCTTTACTTTTCTTCTCAGTTGATTTTACTCAGCCAAATCTTTTATTTTGGTCGATAGTCCGTTTCTATTTTAGCCGATTTTTCCTTTTTTTTTTTTGTTTTGTTTTATTTTCTCTCAGTTCTTTTATAATCCCCCCCAACCTAGCCGGCTCCTTTTTTTTAATTGCCTATTTTTCCCTTCGTTTTTACTCCCACTTTTTTAAAAATTTTGATTTATCCTACTACTTTTTTCCTTTGTTTTTCTCATCGGTTCATTTTAATCTTCCGCCTCCATTTTTTTTTATCGATTATTTTTTCCTTTCTTTTCTCTTCTCGGTTGTTTTTCCTCCTCACATCCTATTTTTCTTAGATATCTCAATAATAATTTCTGATGCTCCTGAATAGATTCTGAATGCTCCACGTCCATGTAGCATTGCAAATGTCGTCTCGCCATCACATCCAAACGTCTCCATAATCGCTTCAATTTCACAACTTAGTTGCCTTGATAACCATTCCAGTTTTTTTCACTTCGCTTTTTTTTCGTGCCCGTTCTCATTTCTCAGTCTTTGATTCTTACATTTTTCATTTTTCAACATTCTTTATGCAACGTATCTTGTTTTTCTTCTTCTTTTAATTTTTTTCTTCTTCTTCTTCTTCTTCTTCTTCTTCTTCTTCTTCTTCTTCTCCTCCTTCTTCTTCTTCTTCTTATTCTTATTCTTCTTCTAATTCACTCTTCCTATTTTTCTTCATGCTGTAATTTTTCCTTCTATATTTCTTCTAATTTCCTCTCATCATTTTATCATGTTCGTGTTCTCCTTCTTCTTCTTCTTCTTCTCATTTTCTATGCTTATAAATCTGTTTTCTTCTTCTTTTTGTACTACTACTACTACTACTACTACTACTACTACTACTAATAATAATAATAATAATAATTCACTCTTCTAATTTTCTTCATGTATTTCTTTTTCCCCTTCTATTTCATCTAAATTTTCTTCATGTTTGTTATTCTTTTTCTACTTCTTCTAAATTTCTCATTTTTCTTCATGTTGTTCTTTCTTCTTCTTCTTCCACAATTTTCTTCATATTTGTTGTTCTTTTTCTTTTTCTTTTTCTTTTTCTTCTTCTTCTCATTTCATCTTCTCATTGCTTTCCATGTTGTTCTTTTTTCTGCTACACCTAATTTATTCTCATTTTTCATCATGTTTTTCTTTCTTCTTCATTTCATTTTTCTTTGTGTTTGTTTCTCTTTTTCGTTTTATTATTATTATTATTATTATTATTATTATTATTATTATTATTATTTCCTTCATGTTTGTTGTTCTTTTTCTCTTTCTCCTTCATCTAATTTTCTCTTCTCATTTTTCATATGTTATTTTTCCCCTTTTTCTCCTATTTCTTTCTTTTCTTCTTTATCTTCTTCTTCCTCTTCTCGTCTTTCTTCATGTTGTTCTTTTTTTTCTTCTTCTTCTTCTTCTTCTTCTTTACTTCTTTACTTTCTCACTTTTCTTCATGTTTGTTGTTTTTTTTCTAATTTCCTCTTCTCACTTTTCTTCGTGTTGTTCTTTCTTCCTCTTCTTCTTCGTTTCTTCATGTTGTTCATTCTTCTTATATCATTATTATTATTTTCTTCATCTTTGTTGTTTTTCTCCTTCTTTTTCTTCTAATTTCCTCTACTAATTTTTCTTCATGTTGCTGCTGTTGTTGTTGTTGTTGTTGTTGTTGTTGTTCTTCTTCTTCTTCTTCTTCTTCTTCTTCTTCTTCTTCTTCTTCTTCTTCTTTCCTTCATGGTTTTTCTTCTATTATTATTATTATTATTATTATTATTATTATTATTTTCTTCATGTTTATTGTTCATTTTTCTTCTTTTTCATCTTCTCGAACTTCTTCGTTGTTTTCTTTTCTTCTATGTTATTTTATTTCCAGACTCTTCTTCTTCTGTTGTTTCCTTTCTTCTTCTTCTTCTTCTTCTTCTTCTTCTTCTTCTTCTTCTTCTTCTTCTTCTTCTTCTTCTTCTTCTTCTTCTTCTTCTTCCCTCTCTATTGTCTACCTTGCCCTCAGTTTCTTAATCGTACAAGTTATCCTCTTTTCACTTCCATCATTCCTCTTACTTCCCTTCATTTTCCCCGCCAAGCAACCTTCATTTATCAACCACCTTGATATTCGGCATGTTCTTTCCTTTTTACCTGATTACAATTAACTTCTTCCTCGTATTTCTATATCTCCCCCGTTTAGATACAAATGTATATATCTACTAACTTTGCCTTTTCCCTGTATCCCTTCAATATGTCACACATGTTTCGATTTTCCAGCCAGAAATCCTTTGACAACTTCATTCGTTCATTATATTCCTTCTCCATCCACCGAATTCGATTCTTTCTAAAAACTCTTTCCTTTTCTCATTCAATTAACTTCGTTTGGCTTTTTCCTTCAATGACAGTCGTTCGGCGTCGACGCGACATTTTCAAAAAGCAAAAGCATCGAATAAAAGTTAAAAAAAAAAGGGAAAAAGATTAAAGTAAGGAAGTAACACGTAACTAAAAGAGCAAAATAAATGTCTCTTCAAACGGACTCGGGCGCAAAGCTTTCATGTATGACAAGGAGTAAGATGGCGCCGGCAGTCTCAAAGCACTAGTCAAGTGTGCAGATGATGGAAGAAAGAAAGAAAGAAACAGATCTTGAGAATAAGCAGCGAATAAACATAGCTAACGAAAACACCGCGAAGAATTAATCTACCGATAAGATGTCTGTTTGTCTGGAAGACATTTTTCAAGATGAAAAATATCTATCTATCTATCTATCTATCTATCTATCTATCTATCTATCTATCTATCTATCTATCTATCTAGCGAGCTAGCTAGCGAGCTAGCTAGCTAGCTATGTTTCTATCTATGTAACAAGATAGGTATCTATCTATCTATCTATCTATCTATCTATCTATCTATCTATCTATCTATCTATCTAGATACCTAGCTAGCTATGTTTCTATCTATGTAACAAGATAGGTATCTATCTATCTATCTATCTATCTATCTATCTATCTATCTATCTATCTATCTAGGTACCTAGCTAGCTATCTTTCTATCTAACTAGATACCTATCTATCTATCTATGAAGGTACCTTGCTAGCTATTTTTCTATCTAAGTAGATACCTAGCTAGCTATCTTTCTTTCTGTCTATCTACCTGATTAGATACCTAGCTAGCTATCTTTATGTCTATATAGAAACAGAGGTTTCCCTACAATGGGAGACACGTGTTCGAACCCTGAGAGCAGATTTTCTTTATTAAGTCTCTCGCATGCGAATTCGGTCGCCAGTTGACTAGATTCTTGCATCGGTGCAGACTAAAAATGATTAATCAGCACCCCAATGTCTAGTCAAATGTAAAAACACCGACATAGTAACTTAAGTTATAACGTAAACATGCTCAATACAACGAGTAGATCCGTTAGGAGAAACCTAGGTAGTTAGGTTCTGACTCACTATGTTATATATGCATACACACGCACGTACACACACACTGACGCACCCCCCATATATATATATATATATATATATATATATATATATATATATATATATATATATATACATTCAATGATGCATGTTTCATTAAATAATATAGACAAGTTTTGTCTATTTATTTTATGTAAATTCTTTTCATATCGTCTGATAAGCTTAATACCATTATCATTAAAAGACGAAATAAAATCACCATATAGATACATATTTTTTAATCCTTTTTAAATCTTTTAATATTTAAAGAAAATATTTAAATATTTAAATATTTAAATCTTTTAATATCTTTAATACACGCATATATATATATATATATATATATATATATATATATATATATATATATATATATATATATATATTGTTGTGGTGGGATCCACCTAATCTGCATAGGTGACTACCAACTATATAAATAATGGTTGATACCGGAAGACGAGGAGAAAGGAATCACGAGATCCAACTAGAGACTCTGATCGACTGCGACTAGTCAACACATTCTCCAGGAACGTCTTCCCAGAAATATACAGAAATACTATATGTACTTATTGTGTACACTTTCTTGTTATAATACATTCTTGTTCTAAGTACATTTTGTGTTGCATTATTCCATGCAATAGGCGAGATTCAACATTGAGTCAAGACTCAACATATATATATATATATATATATACGTGTATATATATATATATATATATGCGTATATATATATATATATATATATATATATATATATATATATATATATATATATATATATGATGAAAATGTGGAAAAGACAAAGCAAAATCCGAATATGTGAGTTTACTGTTTTTATTTTGTTTTTGTTTTTGTTATTCTGTCGACGTCAGACGTTTCGATCAAATACACCTTCTTCAGGACATGGTTAATGGAGACATATTTATATTAGATTTAAGTTAGATGAAGAAACGATATATACAGGACTGGTCAGAAACAGAAAAACTGAAATTCTAAAGTCAGAGTATTCTTTCTTGGAGTCGGATGCGCTGGCGTCGCGTGGGCGGCGCTACGAAAACCTGCTCACACTTTCTGACCAGTCCTGTATATATCGTCTCTTCATCTAACTTAAATCTAATATAAATATGTCTCCATTAACCATGTCCTGAAGAAGGTCTATTTGACCGAAACGTCTGACGTCGACAGAATAACAAAAACAAAAACAAAATAAAAACAGTAAACTCACATATTCGGATTTTGCTTTGTCTTTTCCACATTTTCATCATACCGTCGGATCTACATCCACACATTTGCTTACATATATATATATATATATATATATATATATATATATATATATATATATATATATATACTTTTAAGGCACGATATATTTGGTTTCAATCGCTATGGGATTGACTGCAAAACAACCCCAATTATATAGACACTGCCATTCTAAGTTTTGCTTGATGCCAGACGTTTGCGATTAATCGCTTGTCCGTATTCTCTTATGTGTGATAACACCATTTGTTTGGATCTTTGTTTGGTCTTTTATTGACACTTTGCCTTATGACTGTTACTTTGCCTTATTACTGTTACTTTGCCTTATTACTGTTACTTTGCCTTATTACTGATGTTTTGCCTTATTACTGTTTCGTTGCACATATTGTTTGGCTGCCTAATATTATTTTACGCTGTTCTTTCTTTTTCCCCCTCTTACTGTTGTTATTTCAAACTTTGTCAATTCTTTTCTCAGGCATTCCTCTCCAATTATATTTAACCATAGCCAAGTACACTACAATAGATAAAACTGCTCAATATCAGCGACAGAGCGTATTTAATTATACAAGTCTACACTAATGTCAACACCAAGCATCGATAGACTGTTTCATGATTTAACAACACCGACTGGTGACAGTCTGTTTCAGCACAATCTCCAGGCTATGTGACCACTTGGTGATGATGTTGGTGCGCTTAGTTCAAGTCCTGATTTGGTAGGTTAAGTTTACTTTCGTACATATAACTTTGGACAAGGCATGAACGCGTTTCTTTTCCCCCATCTACGGATTAAATAAGAGATTGAATGGACTCGCTAGCCTTGGCTGGCAACCAGTCTAAACGGAGGAAAATCTTAATTCCAAGCCATAGCGATTATAGAGAATGTAACAGGTAACCACTCCATTATATTTCCAACTATATAATTCCATGGCAGTTACTAAAGAAAGGGATCTTTGGAGGGCCATGATCACTTACGCTCGGAAGAAACGTGGAATTTATAATTTTATTTATACTAATTTAAATTTTACGGGAACATTTGAATATCTATAATTCCTATAATAAATAACCTATGAAAATAAAAGTCTGGGTATATTGAAATTTTTGGATTTGATTTTCTGATCTCATTTATATTTTAATGTTGGAATATTATTCTTTTTAAAAGAAGGACATTTTTAAAGCGATTAAAACCAGCCTTAAGAATTTATTAAAGCCGTTTTGTCTCTGTCTATATTTCTGAGATGAGGTATTATCTATTATTAGACGGGTATTGAACTCACACTCTTTGGAATGGATCTAACTAACGCCTTTGTCAACTGTACCATGTGTCCTTGAGGACACAGGGCACAGTGGATAAAGACGTTAGTTAGATCCAGTGACAGGACCCAAAGAGTGTGAGTTCAATACCCGGCTAAGGCAGTGGAGAACATCCAGAGGGATAACTGATAACTGACATCCATTAAACATGGCACGTGGAACTAGAACAGTCTACCCCAGTGAGCGAAATAAATGGTTCAGTTCGACATTCCACCCACCTGAAGAAGGCCGGAGCGTACAACGGCCGAAACGTTGTAATAAATATGGCGACAAAGATGAGGACTGTTTTGTTTCTTTTTATTTCACAATATTAAAATTTTAAGCAGTTTTATTTTAGATAAATGAAGAAAAAAGATTTTAAAATGTACTTAAGAGCAACTATTGTTAAATAAATTGACAAATAAAAGAAAGAGCTGGTATTTTTCAAAAATATTATCAAGTTTGAAGATACTTGGAATTCTCATATTCACCTCTATCTTTTAATTTTGCTTGTCAATTTAAAATGCCATTAAAATAAAACAAGAAAAGGAACGATCAGATATAATGCTATAGAAGTATTAATTTTTTTTCTTGCTACAATAATGTTAATAAAATAAATAATGTGATAAAAATATTTAGCAACGTAAAAGGAATCAGTTTGCATACTGTAACACTATTTTCAAAGCTTTGTCATTCGTATCGATTCTTTCGCTGTGGGAATTAACAAAACGCTTATCAGTTTTGACGATGTTTGTTCGGCCAAGGACTAACATTTACTAAAATCTTTCCATATTCCTTTTTATTTTATTTTTTTTACTACTGTTTTATTAAAATGTTTCCGCCTTTTAAAAATCACGAACGGTTGGTCGCCATTTTGTTTTGTTTTTTCTCCTATTTTGGGGATTTGTTTTAATTTTAATCGCTTTTATATATTTTGTTCTTGTCAATATAAACAATTTGAAAGATTCTGTATCCTCTTTCTATCTCAATGTAATGTTTTTCTTTTTGTTTTGTGTTTTTTGAGGGGATATTTGATGTTAAATATTGAGAGTGGTGTCACGAGTGACCAGCATAACCAACAGTGAGTAATTATTGACTATTTCTGTGTTGTTCAAATGTAAAGAGAGACGGGGGGGATTGGCGAGATAGAGAAGAGATAAATAGAAAGAGAGACAGAAAAAGGAGAAGAAATATAAAATGGCGGACATGTCTGTGAATGAAAATATCGTTGATATTTAATAGAGGAACTGAACAATAAAATCTGATGAAGGAACGGGCGTGATGGTGATTAAAATAATAAATAAAATAACAAGGGGAAGGAAAATATATGAAGTGACTAAAATTTTGCAAGGATTCTTTTATTTAATTTGTTTAAATCTTTCTTGCAGTTGAAAACTTTTACGCGAACCTAATAATTGAAAAAAAAAATAGCCAAAAAGTGAAATCTATAAAATTTGACCTACGCAATGAATTTCTGTTAATCAATTCACTGAAATAAGGTAATAATGCCACTATGATGCAAGGTGGTTACTCGCAGTGGAAAAGAATGGAAAGACTTTAGCGAGGAGAAACATCTGGAACATTGCAGATTTTTAAGAATACCGATCATGGAGACACGGTGGAGTAATGGCTAACGGTGAGGATTGAGGAATCGGAGAGCCGAGTTCGAATTCCAATCGAATCTATTACATTTATATACGTGATAAGAATCTTGGGAATGGTATGAATCCTCTTCTTCCCGCAGCTATGGGTAAATAGCAGGACAGACCGTGTTCTATAACCTTGCATAGCAATTGGTCTACTGCAGAAAGAAATTGCAACCTACTGCGGGAAAAAAATCTGCCTCGTCAGGCATGTAACGAAAGATACATCATCGCCTAAGCGTGTATCACGCATGGTACATAACTGGCTGACACTTGGGAAAGGCATGAATCGTCCTTTTCTTCCCGCAGCTATGGATAATTTGTAGGACAGGCCGGGTTCTATAGACTTCGATGGCAACTGATCTACCACAGAAAGAAATGGCAACCTACTGTGGGAAACAAATCTGCCTCGTCAGTCATGTATCGAAAGATACATCATCGCCTAAGCGTGTATCACGCATGACACATAACAGAACTGAACCCTGGGAAAGGCATGAATCCTCTTCTTCTCCCCGCAGTTACAGGTAAATAGCAGAAGAGACCATGTTCTCTAAACTTGGATGGTAACTGGTCTACCGCAGAAAGAAATTGCAACCTACTGCGGAAAAAAACCCTGCCTGGTCAGGCATGGTATCGAATGACACATGATTGCCTAAGGTTTATTACGCATGGCACATAACTGACTGACCCTTGGTAAAGGTATGAATCATCTTCTTCTCCCCGCACCTAAATGTAAATAGCAGAAGAGACCGTGTTCTATAGACTTGGATGGCAACTTGTCTACCACAGAAAGAAATTGCAACCTACTGCGGAAAAATAAATCTGCCTGGTCGGGCATGTATCGAATGATACATGATCGCCTAAGCGTATATAACGCATGGCACATAACTGAACAGACCCTTGGTAAAGGTATGAATCCTCTTCTTCTCCTCGCAGCTATGGGTAAATAGTGGAAGGGACAGGTTCTATACCCTTGGATGGCAACTGGTCTACTGCAAACAGAAATAGCAACATACTCCGGGAAGAAAATCTGCCGCGTTAGTCATGTATCGAAGTGCATCACGCATGGCACTGAACTGATCATGGTGATTGGTGTTGCATTTGCATTTTTGAAAGGAAGTTCCAGAGGCGAGCAAAAGAAGCAATTAGAACATAATATACAGTTACATCTCGCTATATTTCAACAGTAGAATGTTGAGCCCAAGTTGCCAATCTATTCGTACGTTTAAATTCATGCAACCGAATCACCAAGAAGGAAAGCTCATCGGTGCAGTTGCCATGAATATAATTGTGAAAAAGAAGAGAAGATTGCCAGCATCAATGGATCACGTCTGCGCTGGTTCGTCGAAGCAGAGTATGCCACGCCTCACAAATAAATATATCAACAGCATTGGCCTTGCCCCTCCTATGTGCATTATAAGTAAGCTATATTTATCCGTAATTTCACATACTGCTTAGTTATGCGTTATAATTTCCTTGTCTAGGGCAAATATGACGAATATATATATATATATATATATATATATATATATATATATATATATGTATTGTTCACATTTACTCAACACAGGGAAATTATATGAGTTATAATTTCCCTGTGTGGGGCAAATGTGATGAATATATATGTAAATATATATATATATATATATATATACATATATATATATATATATATATATATATTCGTCACATTTAGCCACCCCCCCACACACACACATATATATATATATATAAATATATATATATATATATATATATATATATATATATATATATATATATGTATGTATTCGGGGAAATATTACTATTTGTTATTGATAACTTGTGTTATTTGGGATTTATTCATTAATTATTTGTTGTTGCTTATTATTGTTGTTTACTTAATTGTACTAAGTACTGATTTTTCATTTATTAATTTCTGCTTTTCCGGGAGAGTAATTATAGCTATTCTTCCTGCAAAAAATGTTTGCAGATTGACGTTTTCTATATTATTGATGATATCTTTAGTCCTCATTTTTGTTTATAAAGATCTAGGAGGATTTGAGCGCATAGTTTCTGTGTGTAGCTGAATCTCATCTATCTATCTATCTATCTATCTATCTATCTATCTATCTATCTATCTATCTATCTATCTATCTATCTATCTATCTCAGGCTCAGGATGATTTGAGCGCATAGATTCTGTGTGTATCTAAATTCATCAATCTATCTATCTATCTATCTATCTATATATCAGTTCATTCATCTATCTATCTATCTATCTATCTATCTATCTATCTATCTATCTCTTACTATCTATCTATCTATCTCTTACTATCTATCTATCTATCTATCTATCTCAGGCTCAGGATAGCGCGTAGATTCTCTGTGTGTATCTGAATTCATCTATCTATCTATCTATCTATCTATCTATCTCTTTTACTACCTATCTATCTATCTATCTATCTATCTATCTATCTCAGGCTCAGTATGTTTTGAGTGTGTAGTTTCTCTTTGTGTATCTGAGTTCATCTCTCTCTCTCTCTCTTTCTATCTCTCTCTCTCTCTATCTATCTATCTATTAATATATATATATATATATATATATATATATATATATATATTTATGTGTGTGTGTGTGTGTGCGTGTGTGTGTGTATTCAAATAGATTTATTAATTGCATTTTTGTATAGTCTAGTATTGTATATAAAATGATTTCAGGTTTGACACAAATTATATTTAATTTCTTCGAGTAATTCTCATCCTTTCTTCCATCGGTTTACAACGAATATATTCTCCTATATGATTTGTCTCTTCAGGGCATGGGTGATCATGGTTCTCCACAACCTCTCAGGCATTGAAGATTTTAGTAATGATTGCCAATATTCTTCAGTTACTTACACTCCACATTCTGTATCCATTCACAAATGCACACCAGTTAGGGACCCGCTTTCTCGCACTGTCACTGTAATTTGTGTTACACCACGGATATACTAATGCCGGTAATGGGGTTTGGAGATTGGAGAAGGGCAAGATATTTCTTCTCTTTTTCAAAGCACCTCATTATATATTTAAATGAGAAAGCTAAATTGCATTCTACTTGTGTTATGTGTACTGTAAACTTAATTATGACCCGTCTGTTTCGAACGTTCACGAACACGTCTTAGAGATATAAAAGGTTATTATCTCCTTTTGTTTGAAATGAAGTCACTTGGGTCACATCACGACTGCTTAGTGACGTCGGTTCGTAGTCTGACGAAAATGGTCAGTCCGTCAGTTAGCTACCAGGAGTCAAATCGACCGATTAATTTTTTTTAATATGGACAGTAGCTAAATCTGACTGCTCGGGCCGAAGCTAAATCTGCCCGTCCTAGCAGATGCCAAAAGGGCAGCTCACATGCTAATTGCGCCGTTTTCTCTTTTAGAAATATATTCTCACCGGATATAGAAACTATCTCCGGCTCTCACTCTCAATGTTGAGGAATACTCACGAGAAATATACCCTCACCAATGACAGCTTGAATTCCCGGTGGGAGTTATTACAAGTAAGACCCTAACGTCTTTTCGATATTTTTACGCTGCTTGTTGTTCTTTACATGGGTTTTATTTTCTATGCGTGAGACAAGTTTAAATATCTGCATATCATTTTGTGTAAGACTTAGCGATATAAAATTCTCTGAGGACAAACGTGTTTGTCATTCCTTTCTGCTATTCCCTTCCGTCCGTGTATTAAGGTATTATTATATTATAGATATGATAATGCTCCTAATAGGGGAAATGTAAATAGGAAATGTTCCTTTTCTTGTGTAACTCTATTAACGCTTACTCGCATGTGTATATTTATATATTTGTGTGTGTGCAGCTTCAGATAGCCGAGTTAAGGACAGACAGAAAATAAAGGGAAATATAAGTCAAAAATCAATAAGAAAAAAAGAAGAAACTTTAAAATTAGTGTTGTCTAAAATTTAGATAAGAATGTTTACAAAAATAGAGAAAATAGATGAACGGAGTTTATGGAAACAAGAAAAAATATCAAATAAGAGATTTAATCACCAGAAAGACTGTCAAAGACAACACAAAAGACAACAGTACCAATAACGAAGATAGAAGATAAAATTCCGAAATCTCAGACGGGCATTGAGAGAAGCAATAGTAGCTCTGTCGGCCTCTTCAGCGGACGTTTCCCGACGCTTAAACACTCGCTTTAAACACGGAAGGTGATTAATAAACGAATTTTCTTTTTTCTTATCGTTCTTCTTCAAATGCAAGAACCTGTTTTCATTATTTATAGGATTTTTTTTTAACCGGAGTTGTCTTAAACTATTAACAAAACAAAATTCTTCATTTGTTTATTTTCTTTTAATATTTCTCCCCCGTGTTTGAAGACAATTATTTTTGTCCGTTTTTCAATTACCACTAGAGCGGCTTCTTGATCAACATCTCACAGGGAAAAGTGAAAAACAAACCATTTGCTATCGCTAGGTAATGAGTTGTCTGTGAGCTTTTGTTTATGCAGGATTATAAATAAGAAACTATATATATATATATATATATATATATATATATATATATATATATATAATCAAAATATAGGTTTAAAGTATGATATATTTATGAATTAAATGTCAGGGATAGAGCGTATTACAAATAAAATCAGATAGCCTGAATATGCGTTTAAGCATAGAACAGATTGCTGCCGTGGGTGTTGACTTTTATATATATATATATATATATATATATATATATATATATATATATATATATATATATATATATATATATATATATTGATAATATTATGTCAATATATATATTTATATATTCTTTAAGAATATAGGGTCGCCTCCATTTTTCATACTAGCCGTATCCACCCGTACGCTCACATATTTGTGTTTGGCGATTTTAACGTCCACCATAATAAATGGCTTAAGAATGCTTCTACCGACCTCGCTGGCATAAACACATTTAACTTTTCAGTTTCTCAATCCCTCACGCGTTTTGCATACATCCGGGATAGTAAGACCTCTCTTCTCGACCTGTATTTTACCTCCATCCCCGAGTTGTAGTGCCACGCAGCTCTGGTAACTCTGATCATGCGGTAGTGTCTATTAACATCTCCTTCAACACCACCCCCTGCAAAGAGCCTGCTACGATTTCCTCTGCGATGTCCCTTAGGATGTTGTATTTAAGCTCCCCGTTGAAGAATGTGCTTCAGTGGTCTCATCTTGGGTTAAAGCTGGAATTGACGCTTCCATCCCCTCAAGGAAATTCAGGGTCAAATCGCGCTCCTCCCCGTCGTTCTCCGCAGCTTGCTCAGCCGCCATTGCCTATAGGAACGACTTCTTCCACCTATTTCGTAGCGATATGTCCGACTGCAATAGACGCCTCTTTGCCTCCGCCCGTAACGTGTGTAAGCGTGTCCTCAATGAAGCTAAATCACTATTCGCTGCTCGGATGAAGGAACGTATTGCATCTCGCAAATTCGGCTCCAAGGATTATTGGCGTCTCTGCAAGAACGTTCTGAACAATTGCAAACCCTCTATACCTCCTCTGTTCAACAGGTTTGAGGTCCTGACCTCCTCTGCCGACAAGGCTGAATGGCTTGCTCGGAAATTTTCTTTCAATTCAACGCTTGACTCTTCCGGTGTACCCATACCCGATTTACCTCTCAGATCTGAGGCCCTTTTGAGCGGGTTACTCATATCCCCGTCATTGGTATTGAGCATTATCTCTAATTTAGACCCCCACAAGGCTAGTGGTGGAGATGGGATACCAGCCATTGTCTCGAAGAAATGCGAGCCTGAATTGGCGCCCGCCCACACTCAATTATACAACTACTGCCTCAAGGAGTCTTGTTTTCCTGACTGCTGGAAGTCCTCATCCATTGTTCCTGTCTTTAAAACTCTGGCGACCCCTGCAACCCTTCTAATTACCGTCCTATTCGTCTTCGGCAAAGTGTTCGAAGCCCTTATCAACACCGAAGTGATTAACCACCTTACATCACATGATCTGCTCTCAGACAAACAATATGAATTCCGCTTTGCCCGATACACAGCTGATGTGCTTACGGCCATCACTGAATTTGTCTACCAAGCTCTCCATAATAACGGAGAAACTCGCGCGGTGGCCCTTGACATCTCCAATGCGTTTGATAGGGTTTGGCATGCCGGCCTTCTTCCCAAGCTTCAGGGATATGATTATTACAGGTCGATTGTTGGACCTAATACAATCATTCCTGTCAAACCGTGAATTGAAGGTCGTTCTCAATAGATTCTCCTCCAGCTCCTATCCCACGAACGCAGATGTTCCGCAAGGCTCCATCCTAGGCCCTACCCTGTTCCTTATATTCATAAATGATCTTCCTGACGCCATTGATTCCCAAGTCGGCATCTATGCGGACGACACTACAATTTAATCCAGTGCCGCTGACAAAATTAACCTGGCCGTTCGTCTCGAAAAGGACCTTCAATCGGTTTTGAACTGGGGCAGGAATTGGCTGGTTAACTTTAACGCCTCCAAAACAAAACTGCTCACCATCAATCACCACAGGGATCCTTCCCTACATCCTATTAGAATGTCTGAAGCTCAACTTCTCGAGAGCTCCTCTCTGCGGTTGCTCGGTCTCACGCTGTCTGCTGACCGGAGATGGAACAAATACATTGAGTCGATTGCTTCATCCACCGCAAGGAAAGTTGGCTCCCTGTGGCGGACCAGGAAATTCTTCTCCTCGGAATCGATCCTCCAAATTTACAAATCAACCATCCGCCCTTGCATGGAGTATTACTGCCATATATGGTCTGGGTCCCCTTCTATTTGCCTCAAGGTTCTTGATAAGATCCAGAGACGGGTAGGCAATGTAATTGGCCCTGATCTGGCTTCTCGTCTGCAGTCTCTCTCTCTCACAGACGCACCGTCGCTTCTCTCTGTATCTTTTATAAATACTTCCATGGTAACTGCTCCGATGAGCTGCTATCGCTGGTTCCCAGGCTCCATGAATTCAAGCGTCCTACGAGGCTGGCATCCAATTCCCACCCTTTCACTGTTGAAACTGTTAAATGTAGACGTCTCTTCTACTCCAATAGCTTTATGTCTCGCACCCCTCGCCTGTGGAACTCCCTTCCTTATTCCTGTTTCTCTGACAACTATAATCTCCAACTATTCAAGTGTAACGTCAATCGATATCTCCAGTTGCCTTGATCTATCCTCTATCCTTCTCCACATCCTTTCCTCTAACACTCCTAATCCTCTGTAACCCCTAGCATGCTAGTGGCTTCCAGCCTTGCCTGGGGTGAAAGGCTTAAAAAAAACCCAAAAAACAAAAAAAAAGATAAATCCTCAAGAGGATAGAATCCACGTAGAACTCAATGTCCAGGACAAAGTAAGGATATAATAAAAAGACTGAAACACTAATGTTCCATGGTTACAATTTATTACATTAGAATCGCAAGCACGATCCAATCAGCCATACAAATTCAAAATGACTTTCTTTTTTTAATTTGTAGGTCTGATGAATTGGATCATGATTGCGTTTTCAATGTAATAAATTGTAGCCATGGAATATTAGTGATTGAGCAATTTATGTTATATATATATATATATATATATATATATATATATATATATATATATATATATATATATATATCAGGACATCCCATAAGTTCTGTCCGAATTTTGAATAAAGAAAACAAGTTATTAAAAGTTACATTTAATTACAGATTCAATCAACAATGTATTTTCCCTGATTATCTATGACTTCCTTCCATCTATTAACAAGCTTACTAATTCCATTACTGTAAAATACTTTTGGCTTTCATTCGAAGAACTCACAAATGTCAGTTTTAACCTCTTCCTGTGTTACAAAAGCTGTTTCTTCCAAATGATTCTGTAAGCTACGAAACAAATGGTAGTCTGAAGGAGCAAGGTCGGGAGAATAAGGTGGATGAGGAATTTTCTCTCAACCAAGTTCTTCGATCTTTTGTGACGGGATTCTTGCTGTGTGTGGTCGCGCATTGTCCTGATGAAACATCACTGGTTTTCGATTCACTAGAGCAGGTCTTTTTTTCCTCAAAGCTTGGTTCAAACGTTCTAATTGCTGACAGTATATTTGAGCATTAATTGTTGTATTAGGTGGTAAGAATTCAAAGTGGATTATTCCTCGACAATATCACCAGATTGAAAGAAGAACCTTTTGCCCATGAAGTTCCCTTCTCGTCTGTGGCTGGGGTCCTTCCACTTTACCAAGCCACTGTCTACGACGCTTAACATTTCGATAAAAGATCCATTTTTTGTTGCCAGTTACAAGTCTATCCAAAAAAGGTGAAACAAGTTGGCGAGAATGGAGAGAAGAACAGATGTCAACTCAGGATTTGAGGTTGTTTTCAGACAATTCATGAGGCACCCATTTTCCAAGTTTAGGAACTTTTCCAAGTTGTTGAAGATGACAATGAACAGTTGTATGGTTTGAACTGAGAACCACTGCCAATTCCTCAACTGATAAAGCAGGATTTTCTTCAAGGGCTGCTTCAAGAAGCTTTTCATCAAACTCAACTAGACGTCCGGTTCGATCTTCATCATTCAAGGGTGAAATCTCCACCTCTGAATTTTGCAAACCATCTTCTGTAAGTTCTTTCATTCACACATTCCTCTCCATAAACTGAGTGAATGTTTCTAGCCGCTTCGGCTGCTGAGTTTCCTTTCTTGAACTCATAAAGGATTATGTGCCTCAAATGATTCTTGGGTACTTCCATGTTAGCAGGGTTTTAATCATACAAAATTTAATTTTATTGTTCTCTGAAATAAAATTTGATCAGTTTAAATGCATCTAAACATAAAAATAATGTTCAACTCCATTAGACATTATAAAATACTCTTTAAATTTCGTTCATTTTACAAATAGTTAAAATTCGGGCAGAACTTATGGGAACACCTAATATATACAGTTGCAGCCATAATATAAGGAACGGAAACAACAAAGACATAAATATGTGTATTACTTAAGACGTAATGCATGATTAGCAATGAATTTTTTACCGAATAAAGATTAGAGTGTAATGAATATTATACTAAGTTACAAAAATTTACATAATAGTTTTTTTAAAAATAAAGATTAAATGGAACAAAGGAAATAAGCTTCTGGACAAAAGTTAAGGAACGATGTTAATAATTTGCATAAACGTTTGATTTGCATTGTTAAAAAACTCGATGGAGCTTTTCAACAATAAGTAAAAGTTCATTCATCATTAGGACTTTATTTTATACTTATGTACATATATATATATATATATATATATATATATATATATATATATATATATATATATATATATATATATATATGTATATATGTATATATATATATATAATTGCGTATTTGCGCATTTATGCAACAATCAATCAAGTTCCATTATAGACCGATTGACAAGGTATTGATATTAAACTTTTTATTCAGTTTTTCTTGTGTCCGTGTAAGTGTTTTCTTTTCTGGACATTAAGTTAGCAATAATTGTCTAAATTTTCTATATAACCGAATACTTTCGGCTATTCTTGTAACTATTTTCAAGACCGTTTTTATTATCATTATTATAAACTGAATATGTATATCTTTTATATATCTGAGTTTATAGTTGCGGGAAGGTTAATAGTTGATAGTATTGGCTTTTTTATTTCATTATTAATACTTACATTACTTTTAGAATTTTTACATATGGATGAGGCTATTATAGATGTATTTTCTACTGTTGCACTCTGAGTTTGGTAGGTTTCCGTGTGTACATGTGTATAATAAAAATATTTTTAATGTATGCAATATTTGTGCTGAGTATCTGGGATAGAGCCTATGTAAATATAAAAATTCACTTATATTTATAAATTATTTTCTATTTTATAACCATTTTCCTCGGGGTGAAACATCGCAAGCCGCTCACTGCTCTATCGCCATTTCCTTTGGAATGTTTTCGGACAAACTACATTCCTTAGTCCCACCAGTTCTAACATTCACGGATAAGATCCATCATGCCACGCCCATTGTAGCGAACCACCCTCATCCCCTTTTTATTCCATCGGTGAGATGTAAGTTCCACTCAAGTAGCACCTCCCACGAACCGCTACCTTATGGAACTGACCTCCAAGATGATGCTTTCGCGATCAATACGTTCACACTCTGTTCAAGTCAAGTTATATTCCCTACATAAACTCTGCCTCTTAAACCTCTACCTCAAGTTGCTCTTGGGCCTTTTACCGAGTAAACACCATTAAAAAAAAACAAGAAAAAAGAAACATAGACAATAAGAAGACAATTGGAAAATAAACTAATTGATAAGTATACAAGGAATTTAGGTGTCATATCTTGGAAGCAGCACCATACAAAAAAAAGCAGCTATATAGCTATCTAAAGCCCATCCCATCTCAAATGTCTGGACTGAAGGACAAGATATGCGAGGCTTAGTTTAGTTTGGTTTGGTTTACGGCATATCAACCTCAATGGGTTATTTAATGCCGACAAGATTTTTTATTGCTGGCAATATCTATCTATCTATCTATCTATCTATCTATTTCAGTATATATTGGTTTCTTTATTTTGTTTGATTTTTTTGTTGTTTTTGTTTTACGGTATATCAACATCATTGTGTTATTTTATGCCGACAAGATAATTATTGCTCGTAATATCTATCTATCTATCTATCTATCTATCTATCTATCTATCTATCTATCTATCTATCTATCACAGTATATATTGTTTTGTTTTTGTTTTTTTTGTTTTTTTGTTTTGTTTTACGGGATATCAACCTCAATGGGCTATTTAATGCCGACAAGATTTTTATTGTTGGTAATATTTTCTATCTATCTATCTATCTATCTATCTATCTATCTATCTATCTATCTCAGTATATATATTTTTTGGTTTTTTTTTGTTTTGTTTTACGGGATATCAACCTCAATGGGTTATTTAATGCGAACAAGATTTTTATTGCTGGTAATATTTTTTATCTATCTATCTATCTCAGTATATATATATTTTTTTGTTTTTTTTTTGTTTTGTTTTACGGGATATCAACCTCAATGGGTTATTTAATGCCGACAAGATTTTTATTGCTGGTAATGATTTTTTTTTACACTTTCATAGACTTTTGACACGAATTTGTGGGTTAACTATTTGCTCACAACTGGGACACTATCAGGTGCTACTACCCCAGGTCAGGGTAGACCTGGGAACACCAGCAATGAAGAGATGCTTCCACGCTTCTCAAAACCTCCTGATAAGAGGACTTACTGCCAGATGTAGTTTATCGTAATAACCAGGAAGCCTCATTGGGGTGGTGGGTTTACCCCACTGCAGAGGTGAAGTTGGTGTTATTCTGAAACTCCAGCCGACAGGGTGAGATATGCAAGGCATTCCTGACGACGAAAAGATGAGCTTATATAAGAAGATGTGATGTGCTAAAATCTAAAGCAAGGACACACTAGTATTAGTCGACTCTTCATCAGAATACGGATGTCATACTGATCAACTAACAGGGGCGTCAGATAATTATAAATAACCGGAGAGAAAATTATCGTGAGAATCCTTGCAATCGGTGCGCCCTGGTGATGATGTTGATGTTACGACGACGACGACGATGATGATGATGATGAGGAGGAGGAGGAGGAGTAGGAGGACGACGACGATGATGGTGATAACCATTTTTCTTGGCATGACGATAAACTACACCCGGCAGCAAGGCCGCCGATAAGCTGATTGAAGGTTTTGAGGTTGGTGTTGTACCCAGGTCTACCCTGACCCGAGGTGGTAGCACCTCTGACGGTCCTAGCTAGGTAAATGGTGAACGCCCAAAACAAAACAAAACTATGAAGGTATAAAAATGACTATATATAGTAGAATTATCAACGATACATATTTTATAACAAAATAGATACATAATGAAAGGTGTGACATAGATAGATAGATAGATAGATAGATAGATAGATAGATGGATGTATAGATAGATAGATAGATAGATAGATAATGAACATTGTGGCATAGATGTTGAACAATGTGACAAAGATATATACATACGTAATGAATAGTGTAACATAGATAAAGAGATAGATAATGATCAGCGAGATTGATAGATATTAAATAGATAATGAACAGTGTGACATTGATAGATAAGCAAATAGATATATACATACATAATGAACTGTGTGACATAGATAGATAGATAGATAGATAGATATGAACACTGAGACATACAGACAGACAGATAAATAAATAGATATGAAAAGATTGAGGTACATATATAGATACGACAGATGTAAACGGACTAAGACAGATAAAGACAAAGACAATGTAAATAATCTGAGAAAGATAGATATGAAAAGGGAGTAAAAGATAGAAAAATATATAGATATGAAGTCATATATATATATATAGATAGATAGATAGATAGATAGATAGATAGATAGATATGAACAGACTGAGATAGATAGATAGATAGATAGATAGATAGATAGATAGATAGATAGATAGATAGATAGATATGAACCGAAATAGATAGATAGATAGATATGAACCGAAATAGATAGATAGATAGATAGATAGATAGATAGATATGAACAGACTGAGATAGATAGATAGATAGATAGATATGAACCGAAATAGATAGATAGATAGATAGATAGATAGATATGAACCGAAATAGATAGATAGATAGATAGATATGAACAGACTGAGATAGATAGATAGATAGATAGATAGACAGACAGATAGATAGATAGATAGATATGAACAGACTGAGATAGATAGATAGATAGATAGATAGATAGATAGATAGATAGATAGATAGGTAGATAGATAGATAGATAGATAGATATGAACCGAAATAGATAGATAGATAGATAGGTAGATAGATAGATAGATAGATAATGAACAGAGCGACACAGATAATAGTGATAGAAATATTATGTTACTATTATCTTTTTACTAATCATGTTTTTTCATATAGAGCATGCGTTGGATAAATTGTCGTCTAAATTTCGCATAAATGAAAATAACAGTGCAATCTCATTTTAATAGATATATTTACCCAAATTACGGAAAAACTATCTTGAAATACTAAAGAGGAAAGAACTTTCTGTTGGTCTCTCGCTTAACTTCGCCCCACACATAATAATCAAGGCGGTTGAAGTCTAAGGAGTTAGGTGGCCATATATGAGGATGTGGTCGCCGAAATTGTCTAACGGCCATAACTGGGTTCTCCTGCTTGTGCGGCATCGTGCGGAGTCCTGTTGGCTGGAATAGCGCCTTTCCAGCAGCCACGTTCTTGACCCAGGAGAGCACTATCTCCTCAAGGAAATTGGTATAGGCCTCCGTGTTGAGTCTGATGCCCTCACCAAAGAATCGGGAGTTGTTTTCTTATCAGAACGATCAGAGTGATTTTTCCGAGCTACCGTACCTTTGTAATCACCATTAGACTCATCCAACTCTTTTCAGTTCCTCTGCACTGTCCTCAGATTTACACCCAAAGACTCTGAAATGTTTGTGTTGGAGCTTCCGATGTGAATGCCAGGCAGTACAGCATACCGTTTTCAAATTTCTGGCAGAGCGAATTGCGTCATGGTGCTCTTTTTCTCACTGACGGTGCCCAACTGACCCTACTATAGTGTGCAGTCGACCAAATCAAAATCAAGAAACGCGCATGCGCGAAATAGAAAAAATATAAAATGGCGACGATTTACTCATCGCACGCATTATTTCCTCTCTTTCACAAAGTATTTGTGTCTCTTCCTGTATTCTAGCTGGTGTTCTTTTTTTTTTAATCGTGAATCATTCTAACTTCTGTTTGACTCAGCGAGTTAAAACTCTAATCACAGGCTATATCAAGTTTCTTTTTTACGGTTATATATTTAATTCTAGTGAATATGTTAGCGATTCTCAGATCAGTTCCAGTTTTTGTTTTCGCCTTTGTACACAGTTGTCAAAACTTGAACTCTTTCACTGTTAACAAGGTTTCATGGGCAAATATTTTCTCATGTATGTTTTTCATTTTAGGTTTTAATTTAGGTATAATCGGCATTTTATTTTTTTTTTAAATACACTCTTCTGCAAATTACTTGAAACAACCGCTTTAGTTCCCTTTCTTTCACCATACAGTCAGTTTTAGACCCTCTGGAGTGACAAGGTGTAATCGGTTCCTATTTTTTCCTCAGCTTAGGTCATTTGCAGTGGTGAGCAGTTACATGAATCTATTTTCGAGGGATGTGATGACATATTTTTGGCTTTGAAAAATATTGCGTCATGCGTGATTGCATCAGATTTTTGTCACGCCCAGACAATATTGTCTCGACTATCAATATTAGTTGTCTTAATGCCTTTGTCTGCAATGGACGTTACTCCAAGGAAGCGTACGAAAATTGTAACCCTGCACGAAAACACTGGCTGTCCTTACCAGTGAGCAAATCAAAGTACCATAGACTGGCCCGAAAACTCTCCTGATTTAAATCCAATCGAGAAGCTGTGGTCAATCTGCAAGGTTTTGGTTTGGCGGACGGTATATCAACATCACTAATCTGAGTCTGTAGAGTCACAATAGATGCTGTATCACCATCAGTAGCTGAGACATGTCTTTTTGGGTGCATGGTCCCTTGAAACCACCTGATGCCTCATAATATAGTTGTTCGTCATCGCAATTACCCAGACCGTCAATCTACGTCTGTCAGCAAACAACGCTGATCAGTAATAGTAAAATACCCAGTTGTCGAAACGTGAACTCTTTCACTTTCCACTGTTAACAAGGTTTCATCGGCAAATATTTGACACAATTAGATCTTTTTATGTTGTTTTTCTTCTTATGTATATTTTTAATTCTAGGTTTTAATTTAGGTATAACCTGCATTTTATTTATTTTTTTTAAAATACAGCCATGTGCAAATTAAAATTGTCATTATTACGCACTCATTTACTGGAACATTTCTTCCATTGTAGTTTTATAGCCACAACATTTTGCTCATTACTAACCTTTCGCTTTCTTGAGATTATAGTCATATTTGGTGACATTCTTGAAATTTTGATGAGAATCCCCTATTTGATCTGCAAACCGACTATTCTCATTCCGCTCTTCGAGAACCTATTTGTTGATTCATCTGAAAAATTTCTACTTCTTCGGAAGATTCTAATGAACCAGATTAAACCCTTGTACAAATTAATTAAAATAAAACGCTTTCGTTTCCGTTCTTTCAAAATATGGTCAGTTTTGGACCGACTGGACTGACAGTGATGTCTATTTTTTCTCTCTGTTTTATCACTCTAATCACGGGCTATATATCAAGTTTCTTTTTTACGGTTATATATTTAATTGTAGTGAATATGTTAGCGATTCTCAGATCAGTTCCAGGTTTTGTTTTCGCCTTTGTATTCAGAATTGTCAGTTTGTGTCTCCTGACGGGTTAAGTAAGATTTGGTCGCTTCCATTTTTCCGGTTTCCCTCCGTCAGATTATTAATCTCTTCCCGTCTTTACATTTGCATTGAAGTTGTCACTGGAATTACAGGTTGAGATTTAGTGGGGTTTTAGTAGTCAGAAAGTTGTGTCTGTTGGAATACTGTGAAATAGATAGATAGATAGATAGATAGATAGATAGATAGATAGATAGATAGATAGATATGAACAAACATAGATATGACAGATATAGATAGAAATATAATGAACAGATTGAGATAGATAGATAGATAGATATGAAAATACTGAGATAGATATGAAAATACTGAAATAGATAGATAGATAGATAGATACATACATACATAGATAGATAGATAGATAGATAGATAGATAGATAGACATGAAAATAGATAGATAGATAGATAGATAGATAGATAGATAGATATGAAAATACTGAGATAGATAGATATGAAAATACTGAAATAGATAGATAGATATATACATAGATAGATAGATAGATAGATAGATAGATAGATAGACATGAAGATAGATAGATAGATAGATAGATAGATAGATAGATAGATAGATAGATAGATATGAAAATACTGAGATAGCTATGAAAATACTGAAATAGATATATAGGTATATAGATATGAAAATAGATAGATGGATAGATAGATAGACATGAAAATAGTTAGTTAGTTAGTTAGTTAGTTAGATAGATAGATAGATAGATAGATAATGAACAAACAGAGATATGATCAGATATAGATAGAAAGATATATAATGAACTGACCGAGATAGATAGATAGATATGTGCAGGCTTTGATAGAAAAATATTTTTTAATCATAACAATGATTTAAAATCGTGTAATTCGTCTAGTATATATACATACACACACACAAACACGCATATATATATATATATATATATATATATATATATATATATATATATATATATATATTTGAATTGGACATAGTCCGACAATTTATTTAAAGACATTTATATCATGTTTAATGTTCTTTTTATAGATACAAGTATTTAAGCAAATGCTTAATTTAATACTGTTTATTATAAAACAGAGCATTTGCTTAAATACTTGTATCTATAAAAATAACGTTAAACATAATATAAATGTCTTTAAATATATATATATGTGTGTATGTATGTATGTATATAAACGCATTCTTTATGTCCAGGTAAACTGATATCTGACTATTCACAGAGGACTTCGGCTGTAACTAGGAGCGAGTTCACTTGAAGAAAAGTGTGCATTCTGGTATTATCGCATACCTGCTGAAAATTAGTTTAGGCCCCAAGACAGTGATGCTGACATGGTTGCTACGTTCGGGGATGAAGATCCAGGTTTATCACCTGTGCATAAGTGGGTTGCTGAATTTAGGAGGCGAAGGAAGACTCTTGAAGTCGACCCATGGTCCTTACGTCCTGTAACCCCCACCGTCGATGAAAACATTGGTCATGTTCACGACATGGTGACGGAAGACAGGCTATTGACTATAAATAGCCAATTCTATTAGCATATTTCGTGAAGGAATTGAGAAGATATTCTGCACGATGGACATGGCATGATGAAGGCTTCTGATTCGGTAGGTTCCACATCTTATAACACATGATCAAAAGCGCATATGCCGATCACATCACGGGAAAAATGTGACATCGTTTAAGGGCAATACAGATGATCTCTTTGAACGTTTTCCCTAACCCAGGATAGGTGTTGAGGGTGTCATCATTCTGAGCCAGGGACAATCCCCGAGGTTGAAACAATTCCCTCACATGTTTCAAAGTAGGCTGATATCGTTTCACCTGCAAGGAAATAGATGACCCCAGTTATTTGGAATGCAATTCCACGCGCAAATCAACGCTCCTCGAGCGCGCAGGCTGTCCTCTGTGTGTGGCGGTCGTCTACGCAGACGTCGGACACGCGTCAGACGCGTTGCAGTGGTAAGCGGTTTAAACTGAACGGTCGAAGTGCCGATTTTGTAAAAAAAAAAAATAAAAAAATCAAATTCGAAAATGAAATTAAACGTATCGATTCTTGTTTTTATATCTTTTCTAATGTTTTTAAGTAGTTTGCGTAATCGCTAGTATGAAATTGTAGAAAAGAACTAAAAGTTGTTACACAAAATGGGTTCAAAGAATAATATGGTAGGAAGTTCGAGTTTAGTCGGTCAGCTTCACAAGCCGCAAAATTTACCACAGCAAAATTTACCATATGCAGAATTTACCATATGCAAAATTTACCGCAGCAAAATTTACCATATGCAAAATTTACCACAGCAAAATTTACCATATGCAAAATTTACCATATGCAAAATTTACCACAGCAAAATTTACCACAGCAAAATTTACCACAGCAAAATTTACCATATGCAAAATTTACCATATGCAAAATTTACCACAGCAAAATTTACCACAGCAAAATTTAGCATATGCAAAATTTTCCACATGCAAAATTTTGCATATGCAAAAGGTATTGTGCTTATCTTCAAACAGACCACACTATCAACGGTGAGTTTTATTACAACTTACTGAAACAGTTACAAAAAGGCTATCAAATGCAAACGACAAGGAAAACTGACGGAAGATGTCTTGTTTCATCAGGTCAGTGCTTCAGCACACAAGTCCTTCAATAATTGTTGTGTGTAACGGAGGCTTTGAACGAGTTCATCACTTTTCCTATTCTCGAGCTTTGACGATCATCTGTTCCCCGGCATGAAAACACATTTCGCTGGGAACCAGTAACGCAGTGATGATGGCGTTGCTTCTGCTGTGGATGACTTTCTTGAGAAAAAAAGTGTGAAAATATTTCATATTTCAGTTTACTTGGGGAAAAAATGCAGTTATTATTAAGAAGCGTTGAAACTAATGCAAGCAAGATTTCACAGCGCTAAAGTCCCTCCATCGCAGTCGGCCTATTATTAATTTTTCAATTCACCGTGCAAAGAAAGAAACACATATATATATATATATATATATATATATATATATATATATATATATATATATATATATAAAGAGAGAGAGAGAGAGAGAGAGAGAGATAGATAGATTCAAAAATAAGGAAAGAAACGAGACACACAAACACCCGCATATATATATATATATATATATATATATATATATATATATATATATAGATAGATAGATAGATAGATAGATAGATAGATAGATAGATAGATGTAAACAGACTCAAAAATAAGGAAAGAAAGAAACGAGACATATATATATATATATATATATATATATATATATATATATATATATATATATATAGATAGATAGATAGATAGATAGATAGATAGATATGAACAAACTCGAAAGGAAAGAAAGATAGAATCGATACTTAGATAAAAAGAAGGAAATATGAAAACGCTTCGAATGGTATATTAAATGAAGTGGTGCTGTTAAATAAAAAAAAAGTATTTCTTCGCATGTTTTCTATAATGAAAACTTCAGACAATCGTCAGTCCATTCGTTCAACTCTTCCCCTCTTATTGATCGATAGATGAAGCTATCAAGTAATTTGAACAAGCAAACTACTCCATCCACTTTCTGCCATGTTCGTACGTATAGAAACCACGTGAGCGACATTCTAATATGGAGACAGCTTGTTTCATTTAAAATGAAAACCCACAAGTTAGATTTTTATATCACACCCACGCAATTCTTTCTTTCATTCCGTTTTATTCTAGTCTCTCCGGCACCCTATGCAGTGGGAGATAAAGTTACAATGTTCGTCACCGGGAAACAGAAGTCATATACGATATTTCCGTGAAACCGATATTGATTTTTAATAACACCCACTCGAGATGACGCAAAACTGTAATATATCGAAAGAATAAAAAAAATGAACTTTTTTCACAAATTTTATAAGTCACAATATACCTATAACAATACACAAGAAATTTACTCACGCAAATTTTCCATCAATGTAAATTAATCCGATATATATATATACATACATACATACATATATATATATATATGTATATATGTATAAAAATGTGTATTTCGGCAACAATCCTCCTTTTATATAAGTTTCATTAAAAATTACTGTCAAGATTTTTTTTTTTTTTTTTTTTTTTTTTAAGCGTATCACCCCAAGCAAGGCCGGTGGCCACTATCACGCATGGGGTTATAGAAGGGTTGGAGGAAGAGCAGATAGGAGTGGTAAAGGAAGGGATGTGGAGAAAGAGAAGGACGGAGGGCCGATCGAGGTGGGGAGGTTACGGGTGATATAGAGCGAGAGCAGATAGGAATGAAAGATGTCAGGAAGTGGATAGATCAAGGCAATTGGAGATGACGATTGACGCTACACTTAAACCGTTGGAGATTGTATTTGTCAGGGAAACAGTAATAGGGAAGGGAGTTCCATAGGCGAGATGTGCGAGACATGAAGCTATTGGAGTAGAAGAGACGTCTACATCTAACAGTTTCAACGGTGAAGGGGTGGGAACGGGATGCCAGCCTCGTAGGACGCTTAAATTCACGAGGCTTAGGGACAAGCGAAAGCAACTCCTCGGAGCAATTACCGTGGAAGTACTTGTAGAAAAGGCAGAGCGATGCAACATCGCGTCTGTGAGAGAGCGGCTGCAGACGAGGATGCTGCGGTTATTTATTTATTTATTATTATTATTATTTTTTTTTTTTGCGTGTGTTCTTATAATTTTTTTCTTTTCTGAGCGTAAATTATGCAGAAATTGTCCAAATGTTTTGCATGTCCGAGCACTTTCGACTAAACTTTTAGCCATTATCAACGATGGATTTATTTTTAGTTTTAAACGAGGCTATGTTTTGTTTCATGTATGTGTAAAGATTTATAGGAATGTTTCATTTTCCAAACACGGTCAGAACATTGTGACCGTGTTCATAGTTGATATTGAGTTTTGGACTTTTCTTTTTTTTTTATTAATAAAGCTTCCTTTATTTTTTTAAGCTTTTTTTTATAACATGTGGATGAGGCTATTATAATTGTATTATCAACGAGTATGTTGTGGATAGAATTTGGTAGGTTTCCAAGTGTATTTAAATGAAAACCAATTGAGCTATGGTCAGAGAGATATAATGTTAGTGTCCTTGTTTGGCATGTTGTAATATATCCAATATAATTGTATATCAATTTGGATTGATCAGGAACACGGATCCTTAAGGGACATCAAAATTGTGCATAATTTACGCCCAGAAAAGAAAAAATTCTAGAACACAAGAAAAATTAAATAAAAACTTAAACTTATTCTTTCTTATAAGATATTGCATTAGAATACATGTTTTTTAATGGAACTTATATATATATATATATATATATATATATATATATATATATATATACAGGGTGTCCATAAAGTTCGTGTGCACTTTAAAAAAATTATAACTTTATTTGTATTTGCGATAGAAATAATCTGTAAAAAATGTTACAAAGTTTAATGTACCTAGTTTTAAGTATAGTTAAAATAACTAATGTGATTTCAGGCATTACTGTAAATTAGTTGGCAAATGTTTTCCGTGAACTGCAAAATCGTATTACCCTTTGTATTGCTAATGATGGAGGACATGTGGAAACTTAAATAAAATTTCAATAAAACCTTAAAAAAACTATAGATTTCTTTCTTTCTAATCCGTTTTACAAATTATTTCTATCGCAAATACAAATAAAGTTAGAATTTTTTAAAGCGCACACGAACTTTATGGACACCCTATATATATATATATATATATATATATATATATATATATATATATATATATATATATATATATATATACTTCAGTTGCTGTCTATATTTCTGTGATGAGGTATTATGTACGCTATTTACATTATTCGAACTATTGTCCTCATCTTGTGATTTGCGCGTGTTTATAAGACC
>OZ038501.1:71847688-71862688 GCA_964036315.1 Acanthosepion esculentum
TTTAAGAAACGTGTACATAACTTAACCGTTTGAAAAAAAAAACAGATCATAAATAAAAATCTAGCAAATTAATATGCAACCGTTAAGTAAAGAGTATCCATATAAGATGTTGATAATACTAACTAAACATCAATACAGACCTATATTAAATCAAAATGAATTTTACAAATAGAATAGGAAACCATATAAGTTGCACCGTATTTTATCTACTGATTATTACTATAAGAATAAGTATTATCAAATTGAATGTTTAAACATATTGTACGGTAAATTATATACTATGCCTACAATTTAGCGTCAATTCACTTCTTTAGTCTAATAAGTATTTTTTATCAGAAAATCTGGTAATTTCTAATAATTTCTCATTTTTCATGTAAGCATATAAAACAGGGTTCATTTAAAGATCTACTTGTTCTAGGTTGTTTTAAATTTCCCATTTTACCTTAGGAGTTTAATTAGCTTCTTTTAAATTTAGAAAGAGATGTACTATTTTTATAAGTTCTATTGGTGAAGGATAAGATATGTTAGTACCACCTAGTCTTAAAGAATTCTTATTACTACCAATGTAAAATTTTTCAGCAGTTGGATTTTCTATTATAGAAATAGTACTTAGATAAACAAGAGAGTTGGTTAAACATCTGATTGATAATGGGCATTTGTTAGAATTTTTTGCAATTCCATTGGTTAATATTATCAACAGTAATTATCTTGGAATGTGCATTATTATCCAAATTTTTAAATTGGTTTAAAATTTTATTATTCTGTTCCTTTGTAATATCTTCAAGATTGGTTTAGTGCATTTCTGTTAAATATTTTCCTAAGAGGGTTATTTAGAGAAATGTTTATCAATTACATGGACCTTACTTAGTACTGACAAACTAGTTAAATGTGGGTGTGTACCAAATGGTTTTATTATTCCTGTTTCATTTCCTTACATCAGTATTATCATATATTCTACACTTGATTTCAGCGTACTTGTAGCCACTATTTTTTAAAGCAGTATCATAAACACACACTATATTTAGCAAACACATCTTTGTCAGATGAGTTGTTTCAATAGCTGATGGTATATATTTGATTACAGATTGATTGTTGTTAGAATTGGGGTGAATATATATTGGGTAAACATTATTTTTTACATAAGGTTGGAATACATCATTAACAAGATCTAGCATAACATCAAGAAAATCTACTCATTTAACATTAGTAGTTATCGTAACCTAAAAGATTTAAGCTTCTTATTTCTTTATGAAATTTTCCTTAATTTACCAACCATAATTTTGTAGAATTTCTCAATACCATACAACCATCATCTCTGTATAACCCTATACTATCAAAATTAGCATCATCATGAGCGCTAATATTATACAGGATAAATAAACCCACTAGATCAGAAGATTTTGCAGAATCTAATGATCCCATAGAAATATCAAAGTGATATTTTTTTTCGATGAGTTTGAATTTAGCGTAGGTCATAATTGATTGGTTAATCACGGTAAATCAACAAGCCAATTTTTAATTCTGTTTTTTTTTCAACAATAAATGAGAAAGTATTCTGCTTTTGAAATTTAAATAATCGCTCACTCGCCAGTAGTTTACCATCGAGGAGATATCTGAAGTGTTGAAACATAATTACAAATGTATAGCGATTTTCAACATGTTTTTCTTTTAATATCCAAAAATAAATAATATTTAGTTTTACTCGGTATTGTACCCTCTTTTAAATTAAATGTTACGGACAGTGGAATAATACACCATTTGTTCTGATTCTATCTATCTATCTATCTATCTATCTATCTATCTATCTATCTATCTATCTATCTCAGTCTGTTCATATCTATCTATCTATCTATCTATCTATCTATCTATCTATCTATCTATCTCAGTCTGTTCATATCTATCTATCTATCTATCTATCTATCTATCTCAGTCTGTTCATATCTATCTATCTATCTATCTATCTATTTTCGTCAGGCTATTCTTATCTATCTATCTATCTATCTATCTATTTTCGTCAGGCTATTCTTATCTATCTATCTATCTACGTCAAGTTATTCTGATCTATCTATCTATCTATCTACGTCAAGTTATTCTGATCTATCTATCTATCTATCTATCTCAGGCTATTCTTTTCTATCTATCTATCTATCTATCTATCTATCTATCTCTGTATATATATATATATATATATATATATATATATATATATATATATATATATATATATATATATATATTTGTGTATTTCGGCAGCAATCCTTCTTTCATGCACATTTCATTAAAAACGACTGACAATGTGCTTTTATTTAGTTTTTTATATAATTTCTAGTGCGATCTAATAAAGTTTTTCTTTTCAGAGGATAAATTATATAAAAACTGTACGAATGTTATTTTTATCCGAGCGCTTTCGGTTATACATTTAGACATTTTCAAGGATTATATTTCAACTGTTAGAATTAGAAATAGAAATAGTTTGTTATATGTATGTTTTATAAAGTGATTCATTTTTTTTTCTTCAAAACACGGTCAAGATATTATGTCTATGTTCAAAGTTAATATTATTAAGTGTTGGTTTGTTTGTTTTTATTAGTAAGACTTCCATTATTTTTAGCCTTTTTTTGCAAGTGGATGATGCTATTATATTAGTGTTGTCGACAAGTATATTCCGAATATATATATATATATACAAACCCGCACATAACATATCTATATACACATATATATATATACACAGATATATATATATATACACACATATATACATGCATATATATATACACACACATATATATATACACACGCATAAATATATATATACACACATATATATATGTATATTTACATGCACATATATATGTACATGTGCATATATATTTATATACATACATTCACACATATATATGCATATATGTACACATATCTATTCATACACATATATATATGTACACTGATACACACATATATATACACGCACGCACATATATATACATATATATATAAATATACATGTGCATATATTTATATATATAACAGTTACAAACATATATATACCCAAACATTATATGTACATGCATATATATATATATATATATATATATATATATATAAATATATATATATATATACAGCTATACATATATACAAACATATATATATATATGTCCACATATTATATATATGTACATGCATATATATATATATATATATATATATATATATTTATATATATATATATATATATATTTAAAGACATTTATAATATGTTTAACGTTCTTTTTATAGATACAAGTATTTAAGCAAATGCTCTGTTTTATAATAAACAGTATTAAATAACATTTACCGGCCTGAAATTTTCAGGTAAATGTTATTTAATAATGTTTAACCGAACGGTTAAGGCACATCACGCGAAATGATGGTTCCGTATAGGATACAGGTTCGATTCCTGTCGGAGAGCGAAAATTTTCTATGAAAATTTCTCGGACATTCAGGCCGGTAAATGTTATTTAATACTGTTTATTATAAAACAGAGCATTTGCTTAAATACATGTATCTATAAAAAGAACGTTAAACATAATATAAATCTCTTTAAATAAATTGTCGGTCTATGTACAATTCTAAAATATATATATATATATATATATATATATATATATATATATATATATATATATATATATATATATATATGCACGCACGATAACACATACACACATATATATGCATGACTGTGTATATCTGTAACACTCACCAAGAAACATATACATAAGTATAATCCTGAAATTTCATGAAGTACATATTGAAATTAATGTTAAGGAATTTTATTATAAATGCCAGGATTTTTTAAAACAAATTTATTCTTACCCTTTAATCTGCCACACAGGTAATGCAAAATAAATATCTAAAAATATATAAAACACATAAAGATTCGTTTAATAAGAACCGAAATGTATTTAACTAATGAACAAATGGAGGGGAAAAATCAATGTTGTGGTGTGTTTATACATAAATGAAAGTATTGAATCATTTCTTTCTTTTTTTTTTACACCCCTGAGTAATGGAAGATATTAAAACCAAATTATTAATATCTTGTAGAAACCATTAATAAATGGCTTCTCATTACGCTACCGCAAAGCATCCTGGGAATTAATGAGAAGAATACGTGGGTAACAACTTTGGGGAAAAAAATAGTACTATTATATAAAAAATAGCAAAAAAAAAAAAGAAGAAGCAATAAACTCATTTTTATTTATTGTGTTTTATCCGGAATCATTTCGGCATTTTGGTCCTCAGGGAAATATTGCTTAGCTAAGATGATAAACAGGAGCAATTGTTTTGCATGATGACATTTCGAAGTGTTTCTAGAAATAAAAGCAACCCCAACAGCTTCAGGATTTGTTTCAAATTCCAGAAATCTACAACCACACGCACGAGCGCACACACACAAACACACACATACACACAGAGAGATAGAGATAGAGAGAGATAGAGATAGAGAGAGAGAGAGATAGAGAGAGAGAGAGCTATCCGGATATCGATAAACGGACGAACTGAAGTGCGCTTAGGGATGACGTAATGATTAGCGAGCTAGTCTGGTTTACCAGAACCTTGCTCTCATGCGTGGCCCCCACCCCAAGTCGTTCATAAGCCTCTAAACTCTCATCAGTATGCAGTCGTATTCTCATTCACTGGCGCTACATAATCGCAAACAAGTAAATTCAGCGAATAACAATAATACAAACTTGTAATACGGGTTTGTAGATCCAGGAATGCGGGTTAGTAGCACTAATATATATATATATATATATATATATATATGTACAGTCTTGGTATTGAAGTATCGCGGTATGACTCCTTACTGAGTCTACGTGCTCGCTAACTGTTACGCTTGCTACTACTCTTCTGTCGTTCCGTCTCGACTCCTACTTGACTGTTCGGGTATTCACTGGTAGTAGTGTATATATACCTTGGTTGAGTCCCTTTGTGTGAAAAGAGGACACCCCTCAATACCCCCCTCCTTAAATCCCTTTTGGGGGGAGTTAATATATTTTCCTTTCTCTTATGGTCGACAATTAGAGGCAATGTAAATTTTCTCTTCCTGCTAGTCTTTCCAATTTCCGTGTCTTCTTATGGTTTTTGAATCTCAAAAACTTCAAAGATCGCCTCCATCGACTCGTCATTTTCTGCGGGTGACGAGCTTGGCTCTTCAACCCGTCTTTTTTGTATTTGGTCAATATGTTTTCTGTGGGTAAATTTTTCGCTTTTTGTGTGCATCACGTTTCCTAGTCTGTTAATTATTGTATTTGGTTCCTCATAAGCCATATTGTTACTGAAATAGACCCATTCTTGTTTGAATGATCTCTTGAGTACTGTAGGTGTATACCGGTCTTTATTTATTTTTTCCTTTGTCCTCTGAATAAAATCATCCTTTTTCCCATCTTTTCTTATCTCTCGCAAGGTCACAGGTAGTTCCTTTACTGCCTTGTATAACTCATTACTGTTTTCATCTGTGGTAGCAAATGGCGCATTTCGCTTCTTTTTGCATACTGGTTGGACATTTTCTTTCAATTCAATTCTAGCTGCACCCTTACAAAACGAGCTGATAGGTGAATCCCATACGTCGAACTTTTGCATACAGACTGTGCCCATCAGATTTTCTGAATCTTTCATTACGTATATCTTGAGTTTTCTTGTTTTCCCGTGAAATTTAACATTTACGATTATCTCTCCTTCGAATTTTATAGGCTTTCCTGTCACCGACTTAGCAATTTTTTGTGTATGTAATATGGTTGGTCTGTTAAGCTTTTTCCATGTCTGTAGGTTAATTATCGTTAGATCGGAACCCGAGTCTAGTTGCAATTTTATCTTTTTATTTAAGATTTCAAGTTCCACATATTTCCTTATGTTGATATTGTCTTCGTCATGCATCCTAGTAGCTCTTATCCTACTAGTAGCTTTTCTGTTCCTACATTGGGATGCCTTGTGCCCCATTTTTCCACACACAAGACGGTTTTTATATTTAAAACGGCAATCCTTATTCCAGTGTAGCCCTCCACATCAATAACATGCAGATGGGGGCGGGCTTATATTTGTTTCGATTTTCGTCATAATTTGCGCTATATGTTGTACTTTTTCCCTTATTATAGAATTTTTGTTTTCTTTCCGGGGAGGGTGAAGAACGTAAACTTTTGTTTAACTTACGTATATGAGATACTCCTGACTCCTCAATGTTCTTCGAGTCTTTCTTTATACTCAGGCATTTTTGGCAATCTTCTGATAACTGTTGTAGTGTTAGTCCAGGTTCATTTTGTAGTTTTGAAAACATTCTTTTGCGCATTTCACTATCTTTTGCTGAGACTAACCCTTGAACAAAGATGAGACACTTGAAATTGTCCGGTATTAATTCTGCCAACTTGAAGTCGTCGCAATGTTTATTTACGATTGCGGCAAACGTGGAATAGTCCTCATTTTCGCCCTTAACCAGGTTAAGGCATTTCCACCTCTTGTGAAAGAGTGACGTTTTTGTACTGAAAAGCTCTGTAAGACATGTAACTGCTTCGTCAAACGCTAATTCGTTCGTCTTTTTTTGGCAAAATGTAATCCACAATTTTTTTGTATTCCTCTGTTCCTAGTTTTCTGAGCAACAGACGTAGCTTCTTTGCTTCTGTCCAGTTTTGACAATCGATGTTAAAGATGTCTTCGTGGCGTCTAAAATAATCCCCGAAATATTTATCCTCTTCTAAAGAGTATTTGAAAGTTTCTATCGTATTCCACACCGCGTCTTGGGAAAGAGTCGCCTCTTTTTCGATATTTTGTTGTTTGTTACCCGCTACCTTTAATATTAGTTCCTGCGTTTGTAGTAATTGTTTTTGCCATTTTTCTTCCATTCTTTCCTGGAGTTGCAATTGCTGTTCATTTTGATATTTTACAAGTTCTACTAAAAAAGAATTTTGTTTCGATTTCTTTCCCGTGTGAATTCGAATTCCTCGTCGCCAATTTGTTGTGGATTCCGGGATGAAATCCGATATCAATGAGTAACAAACGCCAGGAATGGATAAGGAAAATAAATGTATTAACGTAATAATACAAACTAGTAATACGGGTTAGTAGATCCAGGAATGCGGGTTAGTAGCACTAATATATATACAGTTTTGGTATTGAAGTATTGCGGTATGACTCCTTACTGAGTCTACGTACTCGCTAACTGTGACACTTGCCGCCGTCTCTGTGTGTGACTTACTCTACTACAACTGTACTCTACTACTCCTCTGTCGTGCCGTCTCGACTCTTACTTGACTGTTCGGGTATTCACTGGTAGTAGTATATGTATACCTAGATTGAGTCCATTTGTGTGAAAAGTGGAGAACCCCTCAATACATCTAAAGGGGCACATGCATATACAAGGTATGTCAACCGAAATATATCTACTTCTCTGTGCTGTGTACCTTCACGGCGTTGTTAGTCATGGTTCTCCACAATTTCATGGTGTTTTTAGCTCTTAATAAATTTTCTTTTGTATATTAAGGTAGGCTGCCCGTTGTTTTGCCTCTGCCTCTCTTGCCCCACTCTATCGAGTGAATACCATTTTTTTAAAGCCTATTATACAGGCTTTAAACGCTTATAACTCATTTTCTTTTCATTTCTTTGTAGATTTAAGTATATTAGAAATAATGATGGCCGCCATGCCAAGCTTTGAACAAAATGGAAATTCCTCCTGCATGCCAAGCTTTGAGCAAAATGGAAATTCCTACTGCACGTTCGAAAACGCAGTTGAAGTGCAAAGACAGCCCAGGAAAGAGTTTCAAACAGTTCCACACCTAAGCGACGTAATATGATTCGAATTTCAGATAGAGTTTGAAGTATATAGAACTGTTCAACATGTCCACAAGAAAAGTTCAGAAAAGATGGCGGACATCATACAAAAATAAATGTATACTAGAAAGTTATCAATAAATTAAAAAATTAAAACGGTCTCCGCAACAAGCAAGTCAAGGAGTAACACGTGGAACTAGAACAATCTAGCCTGGTGGACGATATAAAGGTTTCAGTTTAAAATTCCAATTACCTGAAGAAGACCGTAGCGTTCAACACCTGAAACGTCGTGAATATGGCAACGAAGATGAGGGCAACAATCCAAACAATGTAAATAGTTTGAATAAAATATATCCTACTTTAACTATTCGTCTATCTCCTCTGCTTGTCAAAATCTCAAGTTAGGCTCTTACATAAAGATGATAGCGTCGGTGTGTCCCTGCAGTTGGCGATGATGGCTCTCCACAATTTATTGTCATTTGTAGCGCTTAATAAATGTTGTCTTTTTCTTATCTCTCCGGCATCAATTTACTCAAGTTCAATAGGTAGGTTATTGATTGTTTTCATCTGTTCCTCTTGCCCTCCATCTGTCCTGCTATCGATACTGTGTCGTCTGCTTATCTTATGAATCTACGTTTGTGGCCGCCAATAAAAATCCGGGTAAAACATTTATTTCTCTCAGAATTGTCTCACTATTTATTCTGAAAAAGTCCGGTGAGAAGACACACCCATGTCTTCTGCCCTTTTATATATATATATATATATATATATATATATATATATATATATATATATATATATATATATATATAAAGTGCTCAATATCTCTGATATTGAGCACTTTATCCCATAAATATAGCACACTTTAAGACTATATTTCTTCATATATATATATATATATATATATATATATATATATATATATATATATATATATATATACATATCACTGGAAATAATATATATCAGATCCAGAATGACAGACAGCTGCAGGGTGTTTAATTAAACTGGACCTGTCAAAGTACCGCGAAAGAAAATAAACAGGGTTTAATTACTAATACTGATACTAAGCCGCGGCATACTGTAACATGTGGTAAATTAAGATGTCGATGCTAATACTGATACTCAGGTCCCGAATAGGTATATATTTTGCGGTTAATAAACTCATCTAATTTAAATGTAACCTCCATCTTTGTTGGAAAGTGTGCATCATCTACACATCTCGCCAAGCGTCATTCTTCAATTTGAATCATCTTCTTTGAAGGCATAAATTATACTTGAAATGTGACTTCATGACAAGGACAACGCTTCAGGTCGAAGTGGACGCTTAATTTTGAAAGTTATCAGAAGGCGGATTGGGATAGCAAAAGATGGCTTCCAAAAGTTAAGTACAGTAGTGAGAAACAGAAAGAATCCTTTAGAAAGCAAAAAAAGAAAAAAAAAAGAAAAGAAAATAGTTCTCGTATTTGGCAGGAAATGCTGGACAGTCACCTCACAGATTAAAATTACAACAGTAATGCTGTTCTCCAGAAGAATGCTGCGAATAACACTGACAAAACTTTCGAGCAAATATGAATCTTTAGAGAAATTGGAAACGAATACGATATTTCTACTTAGCTTCAATAAAAAACATCTGAAATGTCCAGGAAACGTAATGTGGGAAGGGGCTTGGACATTTTGATATCTATCTTTCTTTTTATGTGCCGTGTCCTTTCAGGACGTAGGCGATCATGGATCTCCACTTCCCTCTATCCTTGCAGCTTTCCCTCTGCTTCCTGCCCCAAACCACGTTCTGTCATCCACTTGCTTAAGCCCGCCAGGTATGTCAGTCGTTGTTTTCGCCTATTTCTCCCTCCCTCTATTCGACATGTGAGTATCAGATTCTCCAGTTCCTCGTTCCTCGTTATGGGTCCCATGACTTCACCTCCCTTTACCTGATGTTAAGTATAAGCCTCCTCCTTGTTTGCATCCTCTATAAGACCTCATCGTTGCCCCCACCCTCGGTCCATGATATCCTCAGCATCCTTCTGTAGAACCACATATCCGTCACCTCGAGTCTCTTCTTCATCTTTGAGGAAATATTCTCTGCCGTAAAAGAGGACAGATGTCACGTAAGAGCTCAGCTCAGTATTCTTTTCTTTGTTATCAAAAAAATCCTCCTGTCTTGCAAAAATTTGCCTGGCTTTTGGAATGCGTAATTGGCCATCACAACACGTCTACGGATCTCTGTATCGCACTTACCGTCCTCTGTCAAGACGTTTCCCAGATATTTAAAATTACGCACCTGCTTGATTTTAGTGTCCCCCGACCTGCAAATCGCATTTCGGATTCATTCTTTTACTGATGACCATGCATTCTGTTTTCTTGTAGTTTATGCTTAGTCAGTCCTTCTTTTTTCTCACTGTTCTTCGCTACATTCTGCAGGAGATTTTTTTTCTTTCATTTTTATATACAGAGGAAGAGGGACATAGGCAAACAGCGCATAAATCTGATGGCTTCAGTCAATGGATGGCGAGCCAGGTTTTGGGAGCGATAACGAAAAGATAAATTATATTAAGAGCTACGAAGGACAAGAAATTAGCGAGAGTCATGATCGCCTACGGAATGGGTCACGATACACAGAAGTAATCGGGCAAACCCACACTACGATCCTTATGTCAAGGCCTAACGAACATTCGTTGCAATATTCACGACGTTTCGGTCGTTGAACACTTTGCTTCCTTCATCTCATTTTCTACTTCTCCATCCCATTCACCATCATCATCTTCCTTCCATTATTATTATTATTATTATTATTATTATTATTATTATTATTATTATTATTATTATTATTCACCTCTGCCTTTTCCTTCTTCTTTATCCTCATCTTCTTCACTTTCTACTTCTCCACCCTATTCACCATCATCTTCTTCTTCCCATTATTATTATTATTATTCACCTCTGCCTTTTCCTTCTTCTTTATCCTCATCTTCTTCATTTTCTACTTCTCCACCCTATTCACCATCATCTTCTTCTTCCCATTATTATTATTATTATTATTATTATTATTATTATTATTCACCTCTGCCTTTTCCTTCTTCTTTATCCTCATCTTCTTCATTTTCTACTTCTCCATCCTATTCACCATCAACTTCTTCTTCCCATTATTATTATTATTATTATTATTATTATTATTATTAGTAGTAGTATTATTCACCTCTGCTTTTTCCTTCTTCTTTATCCTCATCTCCTTCATTTTCTACTTCTCCATCCTATTCACCATCATCTTCTTCTTCCCATTATTATTATTATTATTATTATTATTATTATTATTATTATTATTATTATTATTCACCTCTGCCTTTTCCTTCTTCTTTATCCTCATCTTCTTCATTTTCTACTTCTCCATCCTATTCACCATCATCATCTTCCTTCCATTATTATTATTATTATTATTATTATTATTATTATTATTATTATTATTATTATTATTATTCACCTCTGCCTTTTCCTTCTTCTTTATCCTCATCTTCTTCATTTTCTACTTCTCCACCCTATTCACCATCATCTTCTTCTTCCCATTATTATTATTATTATTATTATTATTCACCTCTGCCTTTTCCTTCTTCTTTATCCTCATCTTCTTCATTTTCTACTTCTCCATCCTATTCACCATCAACTTCTTCTTCCCATTATTATTATTATTATTATTATTATTATTATTATTATTATTATTATTCACCTCTGCCTTTTCCTTCTTCTTTATCCTCATCTTCTTCATTTTCTACTTCTCCATCCTATTCACCATCATCTTCTTCTTCCCATTATTATTATTATTATTATTATTATTATTATTATTATTATTATTATTATTCACCTCTGCCTTTTCCTTCTTCTTTATCCTCATCTTCTTCATTTTCTACTTCTCCACCCTATTCACCATCATCTTCTTCTTCCCATTATTATTATTATTATTATTATTATTATTCACCTCTGCCTTTTCCTTCTTCTTTATCCTCATCTTCTTCATTTTCTACTTCTCCATCCTATTCACCATCAACTTCTTCTTCCCATTATTATTATTATTATTATTATTATTATTATTATTATTATTATTATTATTATTCACCTCTGCTTTTTCCTTCTTCTTTATCCTCATCTTCTTCATTTTCTACTTCTCCATCCTATTCACCACCATCTTCTTCTTCCCATTATTATTATTATTATTATTATTATTATTATTATTATTCACCTCTGCCTTTTCCTTCTTCTTTATCCTCATCTTCTTCATTTTCTACTTCTCCATCCTATTCACCATCAACTTCTTCTTCCCATTATTATTATTATTATTATTATTATTATTATTATTATTATTATTATTATTATTATTCACCTCTGCTTTTTCCTTCTTCTTTATCCTCATCTCCTTCATTTTCTACTTCTCCATCCTATTCACCATCATCTTCTTCTTCCCATTATTATTATTATTATTATTATTATTATTATTATTATTATTATTATTATTATTCACCTCTGCCTTTTCCTTCTTCTTTATCCTCATCTCCTTCATTTTCTACTTCTCCATCCTATTCACCATCATCTTCTTCTTCCCATTATTATTATTATTATTATTATTATTATTATTATTATTATTATTATTCACCTCTGCTTTTTCCTTCTTCTTTATCCTCATCTTCTTCATTTTCTACTTCTCCATCCTATTCACCATCATCTTCTTCTTCCCATTATTATTATTATTATTATTATTATTATTATTATTATTATTATTATTATTCACCTCTGCTTTTTCCTTCTTCTTTATCCTCATCTCCTTCACTTTCTACTTCTCCATCCTATTCACCATCATCTTCTTCTTCCCATTATTATTATTATTATTATTATTATTATTATTATTCACCTCTGCCTTTTCCTTCTTCTTTATCCTCATCTTCTTCATTTTCTACTTCTCCATCCTATTCACCATCAACTTCTTCTTCCCATTATTATTATTATTATTATTATTATTATTATTATTATTATTATTCACCTCTGCTTTTTCCTTCTTCTTTATCCTCATCTCCTTCACTTTCTACTTCTCCATCCTATTCACCATCATCTTCTTCTTCCCATTATTATTATTATTATTATTATTCCCCTCTGCCTTTTCCTTCTTCTTTATCCTCATCTTCTTCATTTTCTACAATCTTATCATATATATATATATATATATATATATATATATATATATATTTATACATATATATATATATGTGTGTGTGTGTGTGTGTGTGTGTGTGTGTGTGTGTGTACTGGGTGTAACAGAATATTTCTCCATATTGTGTTACGGCATAATTGTCCATACACATCTAAAGAACCACTAAACTATTTGAGTTTCTTTTTTCCAGGTTTTCATATAAGATGTTTAGCCATCATGACACTACTTGTTGTTAGTATCTTTTAAAAACCTTTTGAAATATTCAGGTTAAACTCGTTTTGCTTTAGTCTCAATGTCTTCCCAAATGAGAAATTGTGAGAGGAAAATGATCATTCAAGCCTTCAGTAATGGTAACAACATTCATACTCTGGAGACTATTCAAGTATCACCAGGAGATCGGTAAATAAGTTTAAAAACAGGGAACAGTAGAGAGAAAAAATGAATTAGGAGGTCACAACCTCAAGAGGGATCATCATTTCAACTCGAAGCTAAAGAAATCAGTTAGAAAAGATCCAACTCAACATACAAGACGTTTGGCCCTTGAGTGAGAGGCGTTTCACCTATGATACTCCAAAGAGCAGTGAAAAATACTTGAAAATGAAGTCGTACCTGAGACCTGTGAGGCACCTTGATACTTCAGGACAGAAAGTTAGAAGGTTAGAGAGAGCGAAGATCACCTTGAATAATTTGGCAAATGATTCTGAAATTATATATATATATATATATATATATATATATATATATATATATATATATTTGATCCTTTGATAGTTTCGGATCCTTAGCTTTGTTTAATTAATGATGAACATGCCATTTTCGTTTATGTTCGATTTCATCACGATTCTTCTGTTAAGCTCGCAGAGTATATTTTTATTGCTCAAAGTAGAGTCTAATAGCGTTATAAGAACCTCGCAGAATTCCAGTAAGATATCTTTAATCATTTCTAAGTTACAACGGTTCAAATCTTATTATGCTGTTACACCTGGTATATGATCAAAGGAGAATATAATTCAATATGACGTAAATGTTTCGAGAGTGTCTTTATGGCAAGGTCATTGTCAGTAAATTTGCGACCTGGCTCTTACAATATTTCGCTATTCCTGGCAGACCTTTTCATATCACAGTGTGGAATACCTACTTACAAAAGTGATGGAAAGAAAGAGACCAAATGAATACGTATCTTTCTATATTTCTGAGATGAGGTGTTATCTATACTATATACATTATTCGGACTATTGTCCTCATCTTTGTCACCATATTTATTACAACGTTTCGGCTATTGTACGCTTCGGCATTCTTCAGGTGGTTGGAATGTCGAATTGAACCCTTAATTTCTCTCACTGGGGGAGACTGTTCTAGTTCCACGTGCCATGTTAATGGATGTCCGTTGTTAGTTATCTCCTGTTAATTTCTCTCTCCAAGTTCTCCACTGCTTTAACCGGGTATTGAACTCACACTCTTTGGGTCCTGTCACTGGATCTAACTAATTTTTTGCCTTTATCCACTGTGTCATGTGTCCTTGAGGACAATACCTGGTTACAGCACAGGTGAACAAAACTTATCTTGGAGAGTTGAGTTAAAGGGAGATAACTGATACGGAGAGATCAAGAAGAGGCATGACACGTGGAACTAGAAGAATCTAGCCTGGTGGACGAAATAAAGGGTTCAGTTCGACATTCAAACCACCTGAAGAAGGCCGGAAAGGTTCTAACAAATATGGCGACAAAGATTAGGACATCAGTCCGAAAAAATATAAATAGTGTAAATGAATACGGCGAGATAAAGAAAAAAAATCTAAACTTCTAAGCGTCTCTCTTTCGTGCGCATGCGTAGTCCTACCAACATAAAAGATTTACCCGGATGAAGTCCTGAAGGCTGAAACACGCCATAAATATACTTTTTCCACGTTGTCATACAATTTCCCCACTACTGTTGATAAATAAAAATATGTATCGTTATCTCATATGTATATATATATATATATATATATATATATA
>OZ038501.1:71867688-71875188 GCA_964036315.1 Acanthosepion esculentum
ACGATTGCACTAACATGAAACAGACTGTCTCCTCTAAGTGTTGACTTCTATGTTCACTTTTATATTTACACACGCTCTATCTCCGATATTGAGCACTTTATCCCATAAATATTGCACAGTTTAAGACTATATTTCTTCATATATATATATATATATATATATATATATATATATATATATATATGCATATTTTGATACTTTTGCATTTGTGTTATATTTAAATATTAGTTTCGATATGTATATTTGTATTTGAATTATACTTTTATTTTTAGTTGTATATATATATGCGTATATGTGGATATCTATGTGTATATGTGTATGTATATGTATATATATGTATGTGTGTGTATATGTGTTTGTATGGGTATATGTATGCATGTATATATGTGTATGCATGTGTATATGTATGTATATATGTGTATGTATATGCATGTGTATTATATGTGTATGTATGTGTATATGTGTATGTACACATATATTTATGTATGTGTACATTTGTATGTATGTGTATATCTATGTATGAGTGTATGCATGTGTATATGTATGTATGCGTATTTATGTATGTATGTTTATATGTATGTATGAGTATATGTATGTATGTTATATGTTTTTATATATGTAATATATGCGTATATATTATTTTTATATGGTTTTATTTATGTTTTTAATTATTTTATTCAATTTTTTTTTATTAATTATTTATTTTAACTTCCGCCCGCAGTAAAATAAATATCTATGTTTAAACTGTACGACGGTCAGCTTTCAAACAGTACCTGACGACTGCGTTGTGAAAGAAAATCCATGTGAGGAAAAAATTTATATTTATAAATACATTTATTTCGGCAGAAATAATTCTTTCGGATATTTTTGGCTACAAAAATATAGACGAGTTTCCTCGATCATTTATTTTATTATATATTTCCAAATTTCAGAATTAGTTGTTTCATATTAGCGGTAAATTTGCCAATGTTCATGTTCATTTTAATTCTATATTATTTTTCTCAGAGTACTTACAAATGTTGGCTTATAAATTCACTGCCCATTCACAATCTATTACAGGCTGAGCAATTTTCAAACGTGCTTCTGTTACTTTTGAACGTTCCCAAGTTCTATAGATCATTTTTCTTGTATCGTCGAGGTCAATGATACACAGAGAAGAATGAGTGCTTAATATATTTATTCAGTACCAGTATCCGGCGCTAAGGGCTACATACAAAAAACACAGAACAATAAGTTACAAAACAATTGACAAGACAACTTACAAGGAATAGAAGAGGGTCAAATGCTGTATTGTCAGACGAAGTAAGATCAGTTCGAATATTAATCAGCTTAGTATCAACTTTTTAATCAACTGTTGAACTCCTTAATCATAGATTATTCAAGGCTATGAGCCAAGCCATCTGGTGGAATGCTGAATGGCTGCTAGATACTCTACAACAATTTTCAAACTGTCTGGGGTATATCCCAGAGAAACAAATACACATTCTGAAAAGCATGTAGTGTGAAATTATATATATATATATATATATATATATATATATATATGTTAATATCTATCTATCTATCTATCTTTCTCTCTCTCTCTATATATATTATGTTAATATCTATATATATTATGTTAATATCTATATCTATATATATATTATGTTAATATCTATATATATACATATATATATTATGTTAATATCTATATATATATATATATTATGTTAATATCTATCTTTCTCTCTCTCTCTATATATATATATATTATGTTAATATCTATATATATATTATGTTAGTATCTATCTATGTATATATATATATATTATGTTAATATCTATATATATATATATTATGTTAATATCTATCTATATATATATATTATGTTAATATCTCTTTCTATATATATATATGTTATGTTAATATCTATATATATGTTATGTTGATATATATATATATATATATATTATGTTAATATATATATATATATTATGTTAATATCTATACATATATATATATATATTATGTTAATATCTATATATATATATTATGTTAATATATATATATATATATATATATATATATATATATATATATATATATATATATATATATATTATGTTAATATCTAAAGTTCTGCACTGCCTTAACCAGGTATTGAACTCACATTCTTTGGGTCCTGTCACTAGATCTAACTAACTCTCCTTGAGGGCACATGGCACAGTGGATAAAGGCGTTAGTTAGATCCAGTGAGGGGACCCAAAGATTGAGTTCAATACCCGGAATTAACAGGATATAAGTGATAACTGACATCCATTAGACATGGCACGTGGAACTAGAACAGTCTATCCCACTGAGCGAAATAAACGGTTCAGTTCGACATTCCAACCACCTAAAGAAGGCCGGTGCTTACAACGGCCGAAGTGTTGTAATTGATATGGCGACAAAGATGAGGATAATAGGCCGAATAATGTAAATAAAACCTTTGCTATGTCTATTGATATACTCCTTGACACGAACGGTCAAAAAAACGTAGCAATATTTAATCAATTTTCCAAGTTGCACTGCTAACATTTTCTGCCTGAGTATTCTGGGATTTTAGCTTCACATTTAACTCTGTTGTCGCATGTCAGAAAGTATCCTGCATTTTAAAATCATTAAAAGTTTAAAAATAAAAATAAAAACTCATAAAGAAATCTAAAAAGATCCGTTACATGACGACAGATTTTAATATAGCAACTGCAGTGGTTAAATTTTCTACATGAGTAATCTCGGATTTTTATCTATAAAATTAATTCTATTGTCACATGCAAGAATCTTTTCCTTCCTTTTGAAAAATCACTAAAATTATAAATATCCCCAAAATAACACGACCTGGATCGTCAGACGATGACGGTATATAATTAAGTATTATTTTTTTTTAAATGTATAGAATTTTTTTCATGTATGCGTAAGTTAAGATTTCGAACTGACGAAATTAGAAATAAAATAAGTCTGCCTTTTTAAATTATTACAAGTATAAAAAAAATGTTCAAAGAAATGTAAAACTAATAAGAATGAAATTGTAATTCTGGATGCACAGTCAACCAATCTACAAGAGATACTTCATTGTGCCCCCCATCCGCAAAATTGATATTATTTTGTAGTCTAATAATACGGTCAATCTAATATATATATATATATATATATATATATATATATATATATATATATATATATATATACAGTAGCGGCCATAATATAAGGAACGGAAACAATAAAGACATAAATATGTGTATTACTTAAAAAGTAATGCATGATTAGCAATGAAATTCTTATCGAATAAAGATTAGGGTGGAATGCATAAATATTATACAAAGTTACAAAAATGTACATAATAGATTTTTTTAAAATAAAGATTAAATGGAACAAAGGAAATAAGCTACTGGACAAAAGTTACGGAACGATGTTGATAATTTGCATTAACTTTTAATTTACATTGTTAAAAAACTCGATGGAGCTTTTCAACAATAAGTAAAAGTTCATTTATCATTAGGACTTTATTTTTAAGCAATATGGCAAATTCTACACGGAAAACGCTCTCTTTTGAAGAAAAAAAACTCATTATCGCTAACTATCAAGAAAAGGTAAATTTCAGAAATTTCTGATATTGTTCATAGTTCTAAAAGTGTCGTATAACGTGTAATTAGCAGGTATAAACCGATAAAACGTTAGATGCAAAACCAAAAACCGGCAGACCTCCAAAATCACCGCAAAGAGAAGATCGAAGAATTGTTAGAATATCTACAAAAAACCGTTTTGAAACTGCTACATCAATTGCCCGTAAATTTAATGAAGAGACAGATAATAAGATCTCAAGGAAAACGGTTGCTCTCAGATTAAAAAATGCAGGATTGCATGCCCGTATTCCAGCTTCGAAGCCTCTCATTTCAAAGCGAAATAAAAGGGTACGCCTGGAGTATGCGAGAGAACATGTTTGAACTGACGCACAATGGGATACAGTTCATTTCAGTGACGAGTCCAAGTTTACTATATTTGGTTCTGAGGGTAAAATTTACGTACGCCGTAGAACAGGTGAAAGACTGTCTTCTCAATGTGTCAAGAAAAAAGTTTGGTGGCGGCAGTGTGATGGTGTTCGGAATGATTTCACCTGCAGGAGTTGGCCCTATCATCCGCGTACATGGCAATATCAATGCTGAGATATACAAAAGGCTTCTTCAGCAGAATGTGGTACCAAGATTACACCATAATCTTTATGAATCTCCTATTTTCATGCAGGACAATGCACCTTGCCACAAGGCTCGGAAGGTTATGGCTTTATTTGAAGAAGAAGGAATCGCCCTAATGAAGTAGCCAGCCCAGCGCCCCGACCTGAATCTAGTAGAAAATGTTTGTAAGATAATTGGAGAAAGAGCTCAGAAAAGAAACCCGAAAAACCAGGATCACCTATGGGAGTTATTGAAAGACGAATGGGAGGGAATTACTGCTGGTTTTTGCAAGAAACTAATTAGATCATGTGGTCGACGATGCAGAGAAGTCATTGAAAATAAGGGGATGTTTACCAAATATTAAATTTTGTTGATATTTCGTTCCCAATCAAGTATTAAAAAGATATTTCCTTAACTTTTGTCCAGTAGCTTATTTCCTTTGTTCCATTTAAACCTTTATTTTTAAAAAAAAAATATTATATAAAATTTTGTAACTTTGTTTAATATTTATGCATTACACCCTAATCTTTATTCGGTAAAAATTTCATTGCTAACCATGCATTACATTTTAAGTAATACACATATTTATGTCTTTGTTGTTTCCGTTCGTTATATTATGGCAGCTACTATATATATATATATATATATATATATATATATATATATATATATATATATATATATATATATATATATATATATATATATATAATCTGGAGAAAACAACTGAAAAGTTGCAAATTAAAAAAATTTGAATGTTTTTTGTGAAAGTATTTATTTATATATATATATATATATATATATATATATATATATATATATATATATATATATATATATATATATATATATTATATTTGATATTTTAGATCTGCCCCGATCTTCATCAGAAATAAATGTATTCAGAAGTTTGTTTACAAGTAGCGTTCCTCGCGAGACGCGGACATCACGTGATATGGAATGTAATATATATATATATATATATATATATATATATATATATATATATATATATATATATAAAAATAAATATATTAAAAAAATGTAAAAAAAATATTAAAAAAATATAAAAATAATTTTTTTTAAAATATAAATAAATACTTTCACAAAAAAAACATTTACATGTTTTTTTTAATTTGCAACTTTTCAGTTGTTTTCTTCAGATTATATACATATCAAGAAAGTATACGTGGCTTCTCATTATGCTATATATATATATATATATATATATATATATATATATATATATATATATATATAATTCTATAACTTCCGTTAATCCCTCCATTCGTCACCCCCTCTGAAATAGCCATACAATCACCGATCTAAACCAAATTTTGGGAGTGAAGTGCAAACAGGTAAGTGGGTACAAAGTACAGATGATTTTATTAGGGTGCTTAGCTTAGTAAATTAAATGTTCATTAATATTTTTGGAAAATTTAAAAGTTTTATTATTTAACATGCAAAATACCCCTACTATTTTAAATGTAATTTAATTATTAAAATAACAAATATTTTTTAATAAAAAAGCAACATTTTCTTTTTTTTTAGATTTTTATTTCACGGATCCAGTTTCCAGGTCGTACTGCGTTTGCGAGACCTCTAAAGAAATCACAAGACCAAACGCTTCAAAAAGACGGATTTAGCCCCGGAAGGAAATATTTACGCATTGACAGTTTTATGTTGCATGCTCGTTATTAACCATGTATTTTTCGCTGTCAAAAATGAAGAAAAGAACTTGTCTTTAAAATATGATTTACCATGATGTTCTATAAAATTAAATTAAATTAAAGAAGCTACTTAAACAAATCAGCTTATTCAAATTTAATCAATTCGTATGCGAAATTGAACGAAACGTAGCGTTTGCAAATGTCGACAAAAAAAAAATGCTAGCGATAACTTCAACAATACTAAATACTGCTAGGATTTGAACACGCGTCAGCGTCTCGCTTAAAATCGGATGATCTCAACCTTTAACAAAATGTCTAAAAACTAAGTTGACTGCGTGGACTTATTTCAATGAGAATCTACCAGGGAGATGAATTCGGCGTGTCAGTGATAAGGGTAATGTGCTGTTGAAATGGTCGCAACATTCACCTGGCGTGACACATTGTGATTTTTTTTTTCTATGGGGCTATGTGAAAGGATAGATCAGTATCCGCGTCATTCTACAAGAGTTGAGGAACTTAAGCCGAGAATCACCGAGGTACTGGAGAATGTTACGCAAGACAGGCTACAGCATCTATGGGGCTATGTGAAAGGATAGATCAGTATCCGCGTCATTCTACAAGAGTTGAGGAACTTAAGCCGAGAATCACCGAGGTACTGGAGAATGTTACGCAAGACATGCTACAGCATCTATGGGGCTATGTGAAAGGATAGATCAGTATCCGCGTCATTCTACAAGAGTTGAGGAACTTAAGCCGAGAATCACCGAGGTACTGGAGAATGTTACGCAAGACATGCTACAGCATCTATGGGGCTATGTGAAAGGATAGATCAGTATCCGCGTCATTCTACAAGAGTTGAGGAACTTAAGCTGAGAATCACTGAGGTACTGGAGAATGTTACGCAAGACATGCTACAGCATCTATGGGGCTATGTGAAAGGATAGATCAGTATCCGCGTCATTCTACAAGAGTTGAGGAACTTAAGCCGAGAATCACCGAGGTACTGGAGAATGTTAGGCAAGACATGCTACAGCATCTATGGGGCTATGTGAAAGGATAGATCAGTATCCGCGTCATTCTACAAGAGTTGAGGAACTTAAGCCGAGAATCACTGAGGTACTGGAGAATGTTACGCAAGACATGCTACAGCGTGTTTTTCAGGAGCTGCACTACCCACTTGGCGTGTGTCGTGTCAAAGGTGGTGCGCATATTGGACATTTGTGAAGCTTAGTGAAATCGCTTATAATATCTACATCACTTTGAATATCTTGTTCGAATTTTGATAACTAAATCTTTTATTGTTCAACATAAAGCCTATTCGTTTGCCTGAGACATATTCTTGCTGAAATATTCACATCTTATATGATGTAAGTTTTTTTTGGAGGACATCCTATATAATAACATTAGCTACCCAAAGTTTGAAAAGAATGCTTCCAGCATCGTCAACACGATAACAAGAAGTCATTTCTAAAAGTAAAACAGAATTCGGCTTGATGGAGTTAGAGTATACCTATTGAAATAAGCGGTAAATATATAGACGCCATCATGGCCATTGACGATCATGGATACGATGATTGAATGATAAGTTTCTTTTATTCGCTAACATGAATGGTTTTATTTATCATAACACGTCAACAATT
>OZ038501.1:71882688-71917688 GCA_964036315.1 Acanthosepion esculentum
TCTGAGATTTACAGGCAAGTTCATGATGGGAGCTTGCAGCGGGCTCTCGACTTGTACCGTGCGAAGAACGTTGCCTCAAACGCCTACGAACAGGACGTTGGTTTGTGCTTAATCTGGTCCCTTCTCTGTATCCTTATCGTCGCGGGTAGCTCTACCAGAAGACGGAGGTGCGCAAGCTCTTCCACCACGACAGGGTGACGATCTACGCAATGTGATTTTTATATACACACTATAGTGATACAGAAGTATAAGATGAAAGTTGAGGTTTCAAGAGTTCAAGTGCGAAAGGCGTGACGTATACGAGAGATACAGTGCGAGAAAGTAAACATATGTATATGTATGTATGTATCCAAACGCAGTAACCAGAACGTGACAGTGTGAAGGAAAGTATGTTAGTTTTCAATGTAACAGGGACGGTTTAACCATGTAAGGTCGCCAGCTAGTCGAGCACATATCGTATTTCGTCTTTGGGTATGTTGCGATCGCCGCAGCTTCTGAAAATGAACAAAATCAATTTACTGACTCTAACTTTGGTTGATTTTCTATCTGGTTATATACTCCTCCGAAAAGGGGGTTCTGCTTCCATTGGCTCGCGGCTTATATCCTGGTTGTGAAAGCTTTCTTATGGCTTGGTCAAACTATGGCTTTATTTGTCTGGCGATTTTTAATATCTTTCTATTTTTAGAGATGGTGAAATTTTGATCTTTATGTTGTTATTTATTTTTATTTATTTATCACCACAATTTAAAATGGCAAGAAAGTAAAGATATGGAAAAAGCCGTAGGAATCAAAAAAAGAAAGAAAGCAAGAAATGAAAATTAAAATGCATCACAAGAATGACTGGAACGATAAGAGAAAAAAAAACGAATAATAATAATAATAATAATAATAATAATAATAATAATAATAATAATAAGAAGAAGAAGAAGAAGAAGAAGAAGAAGAAGAAGAAGAAGAAGAAGATGATGGTGGATACTATGGAGAAGTAGAAAATGAAGAAGATGAGGATAAAGAAGAAGGAAAAGGCAGAGGGGAATAATAATAATAATAATAATAATAATAATAATAATAATAATAGGAAGAAGATGATGTTGAATAAGATGGAGAAGTATAAAATGAAGAAGATAAGGATAAAGAAGAAGGAAATGACAGGGGAATAATAATAATAATAATAATAATAATAATAATAATAATAATAATAGGAAAAAGAAGATTATGTTGAATAGGATGATGAAAGTAGAAATGAAGAAGATGAGGATAAAGAAGAAGGAAAAGGCAGAGGGGAATAATAATAATAATAATAATAATAATAATAATAATAATAATAATAATAATAATAATAATGGGAAGACGAAGATGATGGTGAATAGGATGGCGAAGCAAAAAATGAAGAAATCCCTGGACAAATAGGAAATTGCACAAGTAGGAATAAGAAAAAATGCTAAAAAATAATCCCGAGTGCTTCAAATATTTTTGAAGTGTTATTTTTTGCTTAATCTTCCCGTGGAGTCCATTCCGATTAATTCATAAAAACGGCACGTACGGCCATCCATACTTAAATTCAAACCAATCATACATCTTCCATTCTTTGTATTGTATCTATTCATTTCGAGATGTCACTGAGAATTCTAAGATTACCGGTCAGCATTTATTCATTCGTTCTTCAGATTCATATTTCTCGCTTGATTCTTTTACTTTTTCTTCCTCGTCCGTCATCCACTACCCAAACAATCTAAATGCAAATATTTTTATTCTTATCTCTTAATGACTTTTTGCAACGGCTTCCTTTCGGCGGAGTCAGAATAAGAAGGTTTGGCGATAAAGACTGGGCCAACCTGACTGTTGGTTTTTACTTTGTATTCAAGATAGATAGCAGACGTCAAACATTTCAGTTTTTCTTTAGTGCCGACGAAAGCATATATTAATACACATGTCAAAAGACCTTGGTATATAAAATATGTATAAATGCTGTTTTACGAAAACAAAAGATGAAAGGAAATTTCAAACATATTCAACGAAATATCTGTATCAGTATCATCATATATTCGATATGTGCACAAGGTTTCTGGAGATATGTTCATTGTCTACCGTATACCATATATATATATATATATATATATATATATATATATATATCAGACTCAATAAATTACTTAATTATAATAATTCAAATTATCCTAACAATTTCTATTATGTGTATATCATTGCCTGATCCGGCTTCTAATGCTTCAGTTTGAGCGGCTTGGTGATAGTAGTCGTGGCTCCTGGGGGCACAGTCCAATGTTTACAGAGAATTTCAGTTGAGTTTCACCACGGAGTATGAGAGCGAGCGGCGCTATATTGAGTCTGATTTTCTACCTCTCCGAGGCCCGTTGGAACAGTTGGTATGACGTTTGGTTAATAACTCAACTGTCAGGGTTTCAATTCTCGGTAGTGGATGCGCACTGCTGCTGAGTCCCAAATATAGGACGAAACGGCCGTCCAGTGCTTTCTGCATTCTGTTGAGGTTTCTTTCAGACTCAATGCATTACTTAATTATCAAATCCTCCTAACAATTTCTATCATGTATATATATATATATATATATATATATATATATATATATATATATATATATATATATATATATATATGAACCTAAAGAGCTAGGTAAACCTACATGAAGTCGACTTATATGCGAGTATATACTATACGTGCGAAATTTAATTTATATTGTTCGGACTGTCGTCCTTATCCGTATTACCATATTCACGACGTTTCGGCCGTTGTACGCTTTGGCCTACTTCAGGTAATGGGAATCTCGAACTGAACCCTTTATCTCATCAACCGGGGTAAGATTGCTCGAGTTCCACGTGCTACGTCTCTTATGGGTGTCTGAGTTATCTCCCTTTATCTGAATTCTCCAAGCGTGTCCTCAAGGACACATGACCAACTGGGTGAAAGCGATTGGTTGGATCCACTGACTTGACCCAAAGAGTTGTGAGTTCAATAGCTACAGTGGTGAACAAATACTTGTAGAGTTGAGTTACAGGGAGATAACTGAGACATCCGTAAGAGGCATGGCACGTGAAACTAGAACAATATACCGCGGTCGACGAAATAGAGGGTTTAGTTCGAAATTCCAATGAACTGAAGAAATCCAGAGCGTGCAACGGCTGGAACATCGTGAATATTTCCTTCGTTTTTTTCTCAGTCCAACGGCGGTCGTTTATTTCATATACGGACAGTTACTCTGCCCTTACTGCTTGGGCATTTATATAGTCTATGCCTCAGTCACTTAAATTTAAATATGAAAGTCTATAAACAAGTGGAAAACTTTTTTTTTTGTTAGTATACTGGGTAAGGAAGAAATTCCTCCCACATATACCTTCCTACATAATGGTAAAATATTAGTACCAATGGTGCCTTCATCTATCTAATGTCTGGACATTATGTGATAGGTATTTCTTGGAGGTAATTGTGGTAGGTATTTCTTGGAGGTAATTGTGATAGGTATTTCTTGGAGGTAATTGTGGTAGGTATTTCTTGGAGGTAATTGTGGTAGGTATTTCTTGGAGGTAATTGTGGTAGGTATTTCTTGGAGGTAATTATGATAGGTATTTCTTGGAGGTAATTGTGGTAGGTATTTCTTGGAGGTAATTGTGGTAGGTATTTCTTGGAGGTAATTGTGGTAGGTATTTCTGCCGCACCATGTATTTTACTGATATATCCCATTCGTTATAATATAGGTACCTCCATAAATATCGCTAAAACAGAGCATAGCATGATGAAAAAGACGCCAAACTTGACGAAAACAAAATTGTATCGTCTAAATGTTAATGTTATTATTAAGAGGAAAGATCAAAGTATTTGGGGGTTAATTTTTACATTTTTAATCGTTCTGAGCACGTCTGAAATTTTCATTAAAAATCTTGTTTTTTTTTTTGAGTCAGCAAAATTGATAGATAATCGATTATGACATTCATTTTTTCCATTTTATAAAAAGGATGAAAATCTCAGTTTGAAATTCTTTTAAAAATCAATTATCATTTTTTCAAAACTTATTTTAAGAAAATCAGAAATTATAATGTTTATTTAAAATATTTTGAACCAAGGTTGACTTAGCTTCTGCGCCGAAATTATGTAATTTGAATATTAAACAAAGCAGGCCATAACCTTTCGCGTCACTTGACCGGTGTTGAATGACCTATTGACGGATTACGTGATCATAATTTGTTCTTCGGAAGGCGAAAAGTGAAATTATTTAGATTTAAGTGAACAAATTATTTACCTCGTTATTTTTAAGGAAAACTTTCAGCGCTCTAATATTTTTTGTACTTAGCTTTCACCTTTACGTTTACGATGCTTTATGGAAAATATATTATAAAGAAATTAAAATAAGACTGTTAAGAGTGAGATTAAATTTCATATTTCATAAGAAAGGTATCTAATTAATTTATAAGTACCTTTCTTATGAAATTTTATCAGAAGTGTACATTAAAATACTATAATTTTATGTGCATTTATTACATTTTACTGTGTTATTTGTATTTCCATTCATTTTATTATTAATTTTGATATTTCATTCATGGAAAAATGTCATATCTGAGATTAATATCTAAATAAGATCATATAAATTTTATAAGATGATACTGATACTTGTAGGTACCCTCCTAAGTTGAAATTGAAAAATCAAATTAACTTCTAAACACGTGTTTCGCAAAAGTAAAGGCCTTAACAGCGGAGAACAATACTTAACTCAAATAACGCAACTTAATTGTATTCTGGTTGGTCTTCCGTGCTTCATAATTACAGCCCGATTATAAACACAAAATTACATTTCTTAATTACTGTGGATCTTCTGATGAGTCAAAACGATACAATTTACAACGCGCTAAAAAAAGATCTATCTCAAGGGCACACTTAGGAAACACGATGCAGCTTTTAACTAATTTTATAATGTTGTAACAACTTAAATGTAAAAATCTATTATGATTAAAGAAATAACAAATAACTGTATTAAAAATTCATTTTTCATAGAAAAGATTTTTTGCTTTCAGAAAATATTGTCCATATTTATAAAAACAACTCAAAGCAAATAAAAGCATTTGAAATTAAGTAATATCTTTGTTTTATTGAGTTTTGTATGTTACAATTCAGAGCTGATTTTCAGGTAGGGGGGATGCAATTAAAAACAAAAAAAACATGATTGTGCTTTTAACTATTTTAATCACTAAACATGACGTGATCGAATTTCTAGCGTTTTCATAAAATTAGTTAGTGGGGATAATAAATATAAAAAAATATTTCTGCCATTACTTTAATAAAAAAACATATTTATCATAATTTTGATCATCTGTAAAAAGTTTCTTAAAGTTTCATTAACATCTGCCAATTATTTTTATTTTTGCAAGATTTTCAAAATTAATGTGTGTCAGACAAAAAAAAAACGTGCTAAAAATTGTATGTTATTTTAGTAGTTCCGGTGATACAAAGAGAAACATGTTCTTTTAATCAAAATTTAGAATGTTCTAAAAAGAAGGAAATTTCTTTTTAAATAATTAAAATAAATTTTGATCTTTCCTCTTAATAATAATATAAACATTTAGACGATAAAATTTTGTTATGGTCAAATTTGGCGTCTTTTTCATCATGCTATGCTCTTTTTTTAGCGATCTCATGGAGGTACCTATTATAATACCATGACTGGGTTATTACATTTTTTTTTAGTATAAAATTCCTTAGCTTAAAATACCAGGTAGAGTAAGCTTGGATGTGCGGGTGGTGTAATGGATAACGACTCAGAATTGTTAATGAGACGGCTGAGTTCCAAGTACTTGTGGGTTCATCATATTCACTCACGCGCAAATACCTTTGGAAAAGATATGAATCCACCTCACCTCCCAGCAGAAATGGGTTAATTAGTATGACTTGTAACATTTAATCATTATTATCACTTCCCCCCCCGCCAAAAAATTTCTTAAAATGTAAAAATATTTTCTGGTTTTAAAAACCTGCAAAAGGTTGATAAGTCGTAAAAAATGAATGAATCAATTAATCCTTAGCTTAATTTTTTTAATTTTATTTGAGAGATTGCGGCGGCGTCAAAATTTAACTTGAAAGAAAAAATATTGTCTGCTTAAGAGATAAATTTCTAATAAAACCGCTATATTACTGCATAACTTGTACATTTTACTGTTTTAAAAAAGATGCTTCTAGAATTTTGATGAAACCTTAATACAGCGATGGCGAAGCCTTTATAGTTGTCGGGGTCATTTTTTTTTTAAACGGGTTACTTTATTAATAAGAAACTTTTTTGCTGCATCTTCGTCATTAATGTTATAATTCGAGGTTCACACGTTGTTCCCTTCAGCCGAACGCATGCAGCACTCATTATACTAAGGCGATTTAGGGCACTTCGATGTGGTGTGATGGGTAACGAGCTTGAATCGCTAGATCAGTTACGACTGTCTACAGCATGTGCGTGTTTTCTAATTTTGACTGCACATTATACTAGGATCAGTTGTGCATCATCTGTAAGAAAAAGAGTGCAATGGTACAATTCATTCAGTCAGAAATTCGTCAACGGCATGATGCAATGCTTGGCATTCGCACCGTAAGCTACAATACGTATATTTCACAGTGTTTGCAGATCAAACTGACGACCGTGCGGAGGCTTCAAAAAAAGAGTTGGATGAGTCTAATAGTGATTACGAAGGTAAGACAACTCGGATAACTCACTCTGATCATTCTGATAAAAAAGATCTCACAAATTTGTTGGTGAGGCCTCAAACACAACATGGAGACCTATATCAAGTTCCTTGAGGAGAGTGCTTCCCTGGGTCAAGACGGTGGCTACTGGAAATCCTTTGTCTGAAAAAAGGACCCTGCACCATTCCAAAGAAGCAGGAGAACCCAGTCATGGCTGTCAGACAATTTCTGTAACCACATCACCCCTTACATCTTGCCACCTCACTCCCTAGACTGCAACCCCCTTGATTATTACTTGCGGGGCGCAGTTGGGCGCGAGACCAACAAAACTCCATGTAGCTCCAAAGATGAACTGAAGGCAAGGATTTTGGCAGCATTAAACAACTTAAACAAGGAAACCGCTCAGAAGAGATGCAGGAGATTCCGAAGTCGTCTCGAGACAGTGGTTGAAGCTAATGGCGATTTTATTCAATAAGTTTACTCTTAGTATTTGAAGATACTTTTGTGTAATTTTGGTAAATATATATTTTAAAATGAGATGTCAGTATTATTTTCATTTTTATCTCAATTACACGACAGTTTGATATCAGTTAAAATGTGATGCTAGTGTTGTTTTCACTTTTGCGGCATTCACACGACAATTTATCAATCGCACGCTTTATATCTGTTAAAATGAGATATTACTGTTGTTTTCACTTTTGCGGCATTCACACGACAAGTTATCCATCGCACGCTTTATATCTGTTATAATGAGATATTACAGTTGTTTTCACTTTTGCGGCATTCACACGACAATTTATCCATCGCACGCTTTATATCTGTTAAAATGAGATATTACTGTTGTTTTCACTTTTGCGGCATTCACACGACAAGTTATCCATCGCACGCTTTATATCTGTTATAATGAGATATTACAGTTGTTTTCACTTTTGCGGCATTCACACGACAATTTATCCATCGCACGCTTTATATCTGTTAAAATGAGATATTACTGTTGTTTTCACTTTTGCGGCATTCACACGACAATTTATCCATCGCACGCTTTATATCTGTTAAAATGAGATATTACTGTTGTTTTCACTTTTGCGGCATTCACACGACAATTTATCCATCGCACGCTTTATATCTGTTAAAATGAGATATTACTGTTGTTTTCACTTTTGCGGCATTCACACGACAAGTTATCCATCGCACGCTTTATATCTGTTAAAATGAGATATTACTGTTGTTTTCACTTTTGCGGCATTCACACGACAATTTATCAATCGCACGCTTTATATCTGTTAAAATGAGATATTACTGTTGTTTTCACTTTTGCGGCATTCACACGACAAGTTATCCATCGCACGCTTTATATCTGTTATAATGAGATATTACAGTTGTTTTCACTTTTGCGGCATTCACACGACAATTTATCCATCGCACGCTTTATATCTGTTAAAATGAGATATTACTGTTGTTTTCACTTTTGCGGCATTCACACGACAATTTATCCATCGCACGCTTTATATCTGTTATAATGAGATATTACTGTTGTTTTCACTTTTGCGGCATTCACACGACAATTTATCCATCGCACGCTTTATATCTGTTATAATGAGATATTACTGTTGTTTTCACTTTTGCGGCATTCACACGACAATTTATCCATCGCACGCTTTATATCTGTTAAAATGAGATATTACTGTTGTTTTCACTTTTGCGGCATTCACACGACAATTTATCCATCGCACGCTTTATATCTGTTATAATGAGATATTACAGTTGTTTTCACTTTTGCGGCATTCACACGACAATTTATCCATCGCACGCTTTATATCTGTTAAAATGAGATATTACTGTTGTTTTCACTTTTGCGGCATTCACACGACAATTTATCAATCGCACGCTTTATATCTGTTAAAATGAGATATTACTGTTGTTTTCACTTTTGCGGCATTCACACGACAATTTATCCATCGCACGCTTTATATCTGTTATAATGAGATATTACAGTTGTTTTCACTTTTGCGGCATTCACACGACAATTTATCCATCGCACGCATTATATCTGTTAAAATGAGATATTACTGTTGTTTTCACTTTTGCGGCATTCACACGACAATTTATCAATCGCACGCTTTATATCTGTTAAAATGAGATATTACTGTTGTTTTCACTTTTGCGGCATTCACACGACAATTTATCCATCGCACGCTTTATATCTGTTATAATGAGATATTACAGTTGTTTTCACTTTTGCGGCATTCACACGACAATTTATCCATCGCACGCTTTATATCTGTTAAAATGAGATATTACTGTTGTTTTCACTTTTGCGGCATTCACACGACAATTTATCCATCGCACGCTTTATATCTGTTATAATGAGATATTACAGTTGTTTTCACTTTTGCGGCATTCACACGACAATTTATCCATCGCACGCTTTATATCTGTTAAAATGAGATATTACTGTTGTTTTCACTTTTGCGGCATTCACACGACAATTTATCCATCGCACGCTTTATATCTGTTATAATGAGATATTACAGTTGTTTTCACTTTTGCGGCATTCACACGACAATTTATCCATCGCACGCTTTATATCTGTTAAAATGAGATATTACTGTTGTTTTCACTTTTGCGGCATTCACACGACAATTTATCCATCGCACGCTTTATATCTGTTATAATGAGATATTACAGTTGTTTTCACTTTTGCGGCATTCACACGACAATTTATCCATCGCACGCTTTATATCTGTTAAAATGAGATATTACTGTTGTTTTCACTTTTGCGGCATTCACACGACAATTTATCCATCGCACGCTTTATATCTGTTAAAATGAGATATTACTGTTGTTTTCACTTTTGCGGCATTCACACGACAATTTATCCATCGCACGCTTTATATCTGTTATAATGAGATATTACAGTTGTTTTCACTTTTGCGGCATTCACACGACAATTTATCCATCGCACGCTTTATATCTGTTAAAATGAGATATTACTGTTGTTTTCACTTTTGCGGCATTCACACGACAATTTATCCATCGCACGCTTTATATCTGTTAAAATGAGATATTACTGTTGTTTTCACTTTTGCGGCATTCACACGACAATTTATCCATCGCACGCTTTATATCTGTTATAATGAGATATTACAGTTGTTTTCACTTTTGCGGCATTCACACGACAATTTATCCATCGCACGCTTTATATCTGTTAAAATGAGATATTACTGTTGTTTTCACTTTTGCGGCATTCACACGACAATTTATCCATCGCACGCTTTATATCTGTTAAAATGAGATATTACTGTTGTTTTCACTTTTGCGGCATTCACACGACAATTTATCCATCGCACGCTTTATATCTGTTATAATGAGATATTACAGTTGTTTTCACTTTTGCGGCATTCACACGACAATTTATCCATCGCACGCTTTATATCTGTTAAAATGAGATATTACTGTTGTTTTCACTTTTGCGGCATTCACACGACAATTTATCCATCGCACGCTTTATATCTGTTATAATGAGATATTACAGTTGTTTTCACTTTTGCGGCATTCACACGACAATTTATCCATCGCACGCTTTATATCTGTTAAAATGAGATATTACTGTTGTTTTCACTTTTGCGGCATTCACACGACAATTTATCCATCGCACGCTTTATATCTGTTATAATGAGATATTACAGTTGTTTTCACTTTTGCGGCATTCACACGACAATTTATCCATCGCACGCTTTATATCTGTTAAAATGAGATATTACTGTTGTTTTCACTTTTGCGGCATTCACACGACAATTTATCCATCGCACGCTTTATATCTGTTATAATGAGATATTACAGTTGTTTTCACTTTTGCGGCATTCACACGACAATTTATCCATCGCACGCTTTATATCTGTTAAAATGAGATATTACTGTTGTTTTCACTTTTGCGGCATTCACACGACAATTTATCCATCGCACGCTTTATATCTGTTATAATGAGATATTACTGTTGTTTTCACTTTTGCGGCATTCACACGACAATTTATCCATCGCACGCTTTATATCTGTTATAATGAGATATTACAGTTGTTTTCACTTTTGCGGCATTCACACGACAATTTATCCATCGCACGCTTTATATCTGTTAAAATGAGATATTACTGTTGTTTTCACTTTTGCGGCATTCACACGACAATTTATCCATCGCACGCTTTATATCTGTTATAATGAGATATTACTGTTGTTTTCACTTTTGCGGCATTCACACGACAATTTATCCATCGCACGCTTTATATCTGTTAAAATGAGATATTACTGTTGTTTTCACTTTTGCGGCATTCACACGACAATTTATCCATCGCACGCTTTATATCTGTTATAATGAGATATTACAGTTGTTTTCACTTTTGCGGCATTCACACGACAATTTATCCATCGCACGCTTTATATCTGTTAAAATGAGATATTACTGTTGTTTTCACTTTTGCGGCATTCACACGACAATTTATCCATCGCACGCTTTATATCTGTTATAATGAGATATTACAGTTGTTTTCACTTTTGCGGCATTCACACGACAATTTATCCATCGCACGCTTTATATCTGTTAAAATGAGATATTACTGTTGTTTTCACTTTTGCGGCATTCACACGACAATTTATCCATCGCACGCTTTATATCTGTTATAATGAGATATTACAGTTGTTTTCACTTTTGCGGCATTCACACGACAATTTATCCATCGCACGCTTTATATCTGTTAAAATGAGATATTACTGTTGTTTTCACTTTTGCGGCATTCACACGACAATTTATCCATCGCACGCTTTATATCTGTTATAATGAGATATTACAGTTGTTTTCACTTTTGCGGCATTCACACGACAATTTATCCATCGCACGCTTTATATCTGTTAAAATGAGATATTACTGTTGTTTTCACTTTTGCGGCATTCACACGACAATTTATCCATCGCACGCTTTATATCTGTTATAATGAGATATTACAGTTGTTTTCACTTTTGCGGCATTCACACGACAATTTATCCATCGCACGCTTTATATCTGTTAAAATGAGATATTACTGTTGTTTTCACTTTTGCGGCATTCACACGACAATTTATCCATCGCACGCTTTATATCTGTTATAATGAGATATTACAGTTGTTTTCACTTTTGCGGCATTCACACGACAATTTATCCATCGCACGCTTTATATCTGTTAAAATGAGATATTACTGTTGTTTTCACTTTTGCGGCATTCACACGACAATTTATCCATCGCACGCTTTATATCTGTTATAATGAGATATTACAGTTGTTTTCACTTTTGCGGCATTCACACGACAATTTATCCATCGCACGCTTTATATCTGTTAAAATGAGATATTACTGTTGTTTTCACTTTTGCGGCATTCACACGACAATTTATCCATCGCACGCTTTATATCTGTTATAATGAGATATTACAGTTGTTTTCACTTTTGCGGCATTCACACGACAATTTATCCATCGCACGCTTTATATCTGTTAAAATGAGATATTACTGTTGTTTTCACTTTTGCGGCATTCACACGACAATTTATCAATCGCACGCTTTATATCTGTTAAAATGAGATATTACTGTTGTTTTCACTTTTGCGGCATTCACACGACAATTTATCCATCGCACGCTTTATATCTGTTATAATGAGATATTACAGTTGTTTTCACTTTTGCGGCATTCACACGACAATTTATCCATCGCACGCTTTATATCTGTTAAAATGAGATATTACTGTTGTTTTCACTTTTGCGGCATTCACACGACAATTTATCCATCGCACGCTTTATATCTGTTAAAATGAGATATTACTGTTGTTTTCACTTTTGCGGCATTCACACGACAATTTATCCATCGCACGCTTTATATCTGTTAAAATGAGATATTACTGTTGTTTTCACTTTTGCGGCATTCACACGACAAGTTATCCATCGCACGCTTTATATCTGTTATAATGAGATATTACAGTTGTTTTCACTTTTGCGGCATTCACACGACAATTTATCCATCGCACGCTTTATATCTGTTAAAATGAGATATTACTGTTGTTTTCACTTTTGCGGCATTCACACGACAATTTATCCATCGCACGCTTTATATCTGTTAAAATGAGATATTACTGTTGTTTTCACTTTTGCGGCATTCACACGACAATTTATCCATCGCACGCTTTATATCTGTTAAAATGAGATATTACTGTTGTTTTCACTTTTGCGGCATTCACACGACAATTTATCCATCGCACGCTTTATATCTGTTAAAATGAGATATTACTGTTGTTTTCACTTTTGCGGCATTCACACGACAATTTATCCATCGCACGCTTTATATCTGTTATAATGAGATATTACTGTTGTTTTCACTTTTGCGGCATTCACACGACAATTTATCCATCGCACGCTTTATATCTGTTATAATGAGATATTACAGTTGTTTTCACTTTTGCGGCATTCACACGACAATTTATCCATCGCACGCTTTATATCTGTTAAAATGAGATATTACTGTTGTTTTCACTTTTGCGGCATTCACACGACAATTTATCCATCGCACGCTTTATATCTGTTATAATGAGATATTACAGTTGTTTTCACTTTTGCGGCATTCACACGACAATTTATCCATCGCACGCTTTATATCTGTTAAAATGAGATATTACTGTTGTTTTCACTTTTGCGGCATTCACACGACAATTTATCCATCGCACGCTTTATATCTGTTATAATGAGATATTACTGTTGTTTTCACTTTTGCGGCATTCACACGACAATTTATCCATCGCACGCTTTATATCTGTTATAATGAGATATTACAGTTGTTTTCACTTTTGCGGCATTCACACGACAATTTATCCATCGCACGCTTTATATCTGTTAAAATGAGATATTACTGTTGTTTTCACTTTTGCGGCATTCACACGACAATTTATCCATCGCACGCTTTATATCTGTTAAAATGAGATATTACTGTTGTTTTCACTTTTGCGGCATTCACACGACAATTTATCCATCGCACGCTTTATATCTGTTAAAATGAGATATTACTGTTGTTTTCACTTTTGCGGCATTCACACGACAATTTATCCATCGCACGCTTTATATCTGTTATAATGAGATATTACAGTTGTTTTCACTTTTGCGGCATTCACACGACAATTTATCCATCGCACGCTTTATATCTGTTAAAATGAGATATTACTGTTGTTTTCACTTTTGCGGCATTCACACGACAATTTATCCATCGCACGCTTTATATCTGTTAAAATGAGATATTACTGTTGTTTTCACTTTTGCGGCATTCACACGACAAGTTATCCATCGCACGCTTTATATCTGTTAAAATGAGATATTACTGTTGTTTTCACTTTTGCGGCATTCACACGACAATTTATCCATCGCACGCTTTATATCTGTTAAAATGAGATATTACTGTTGTTTTCACTTTTGCGGCATTCACACGACAATTTATCCATCGCACGCTTTATATCTGTTATAATGAGATATTACTGTTGTTTTCACTTTTGCGGCATTCACACGACAAGTTATCCATCGCACGCTTTATATCTGTTATAATGAGATATTACAGTTGTTTTCACTTTTGCGGCATTCACACGACAATTTATCCATCGCACGCTTTATATCTGTTATAATGAGATATTACTGTTGTTTTCACTTTTGCGGCATTCACACGACAAGTTATCCATCGCACGCTTTATATCTGTTATAATGAGATATTACAGTTGTTTTCACTTTTGCGGCATTCACACGACAATTTATCCATCGCACGCTTTATATCTGTTAAAATGAGATATTACTGTTGTTTTCACTTTTGCGGCATTCACACGACAAGTTATCCATCGCACGCTTTATATCTGTTAAAATGAGATATTACTGTTGTTTTCACTTTTGCGGCATTCACACGACAAGTTATCCATCGCACGCTTTATATCTGTTATAATGAGATATTACTGTTGTTTTCACTTTTGCGGCATTCACACGACAAGTTATCCATCGCACGCTTTATATCTGTTAAAATGAGATATTACTGTTGTTTTCACTTTTGCGGCATTCACACGACAATTTATCCATCGCACGCTTTATATCTGTTATAATGAGATATTACTGTTGTTTTCACTTTTGCGGCATTCACACGACAAGTTATCCATCGCACGCTTTATATCTGTTATAATGAGATATTACAGTTGTTTTCACTTTTGCGGCATTCACACGACAATTTATCCATCGCACGCTTTATATCTGTTATAATGAGATATTACTGTTGTTTTCACTTTTGCGGCATTCACACGACAAGTTATCCATCGCACGCTTTATATCTGTTATAATGAGATATTACAGTTGTTTTCACTTTTGCGGCATTCACACGACAAGTTATCCATCGCACGCTTTATATCTGTTATAATGAGATATTACTGTTGTTTTCACTTTTGCGGCATTCACACGACAAGTTATCCATCGCACGCTTTATATCTGTTAGAATGAGATATTACTGTTGTTTTCACTTTTGCGGCATTCACACGACAATTTATCCATCGCACGCTTTATATCTGTTATAATGAGATATTACTGTTGTTTTCACTTTTGCGGCATTCACACGACAAGTTATCCATCGCACGCTTTATATCTGTTAAAATGAGATATTACTGTTGTTTTCACTTTTGCGGCATTCACACGACAATTTATCCATCGCACGCTTTATATCTGTTAAAATGAGATATTACTGTTGTTTTCACTTTTGCGGCATTCACACGACAAGTTATCCATCGCACGCTTTATATCTGTTATAATGAGATATTACAGTTGTTTTCACTTTTGCGGCATTCACACGACAATTTATCCATCGCACGCTTTATATCTGTTATAATGAGATATTACTGTTGTTTTCACTTTTGCGGCATTCACACGACAAGTTATCCATCGCACGCTTTATATCTGTTAGAATGAGATATTACAGTTGTTTTCACTTTTGCGGCATTCACACGACAAGTTATCCATCGCACGCTTTATATCTGTTAAAATGAGATATTACTGTTGTTTTCACTTTTGCGGCATTCACACGACAAGTTATCCATCGCACGCTTTATATCTGTTAAAATGAGATATTACTGTTGTTTTCACTTTTGCGGCATTCACACGACAATTTATCCATCGCACGCTTTATATCTGTTATAATGAGATATTACTGTTGTTTTCACTTTTGCGGCATTCACACGACAAGTTATCCATCGCACGCTTTATATCTGTTATAATGAGATATTACAGTTGTTTTCACTTTTGCGGCATTCACACGACAATTTATCCATCGCACGCTTTATATCTGTTAGAATGAGATATTACTGTTGTTTTCACTTTTGCGGCATTCACACGACAATTTATCCATCGCACGCTTTATATCTGTTAAAATGAGATATTACTGTTGTTTTCACTTTTGCGGCATTCACACGACAAGTTATCCATCGCACGCTTTATATCTGTTATAATGAGATATTACAGTTGTTTTCACTTTTGCGGCATTCACACGACAATTTATCCATCGCACGCTTTATATCTGTTAAAATGAGATATTACTGTTGTTTTCACTTTTGCGGCATTCACACGACAAGTTATCCATCGCACGCTTTATATCTGTTATAATGAGATATTACTGTTGTTTTCACTTTTGCGGCATTCACACGACAATTTATCCATCGCACGCTTTATATCTGTTAAAATGAGATATTACTGTTGTTTTCACTTTTGCGGCATTCACACGACAAGTTATCCATCGCACGCTTTATATCTGTTATAATGAGATATTACTGTTGTTTTCACTTTTGCGGCATTCACACGACAAGTTATCCATCGCACGCTTTATATCTGTTAGAATGAGATATTACTGTTGTTTTCACTTTTGCGGCATTCACACGACAATTTATCCATCGCACGCTTTATATCTGTTATAATGAGATATTACTGTTGTTTTCACTTTTGCGGCATTCACACGACAAGTTATCCATCGCACGCTTTATATCTGTTATAATGAGATATTACAGTTGTTTTCACTTTTGCGGCATTCACACGACAATTTATCCATCGCACGCTTTATATCTGTTAAAATGAGATATTACTGTTGTTTTCACTTTTGCGGCATTCACACGACAAGTTATCCATCGCACGCTTTATATCTGTTATAATGAGATATTACAGTTGTTTTCACTTTTGCGGCATTCACACGACAATTTATCCATCGCACGCTTTATATCTGTTAAAATGAGATATTACTGTTGTTTTCACTTTTGCGGCATTCACACGACAAGTTATCCATCGCACGCTTTATATCTGTTAGAATGAGATATTACAGTTGTTTTCACTTTTGCGGCATTCACACGACAATTTATCCATCGCACGCTTTATATCTGTTATAATGAGATATTACTGTTGTTTTCACTTTTGCGGCATTCACACGACAAGTTATCCATCGCACGCTTTATATCTGTTATAATGAGATATTACAGTTGTTTTCACTTTTGCGGCATTCACACGACAATTTATCCATCGCACGCTTTATATCTGTTATAATGAGATATTACTGTTGTTTTCACTTTTGCGGCATTCACACGACAAGTTATCCATCGCACGCTTTATATCTGTTATAATGAGATATTACAGTTGTTTTCACTTTTGCGGCATTCACACGACAATTTATCCATCGCACGCTTTATATCTGTTATAATGAGATATTACTGTTGTTTTCACTTTTGCGGCATTCACACGACAAGTTATCCATCGCACGCTTTATATCTGTTAGAATGAGATATTACTGTTGTTTTCATTTTTGCGGCATTCACACGACAATTTATCCATCGCACGCTTTATATCTGTTAAAATGAGATATTACTGTTGTTTTCACTTTTGCGGCATTCACACGACAAGTTATCCATCGCACGCTTTATATCTGTTATAATGAGATATTACTGTTGTTTTCACTTTTGCGGCATTCACACGACAATTTATCCATCGCACGCTTTATATCTGTTAAAATGTGATATTACTGTTGTTTTCACTTTTGCGGCATTCACACGACAATTTATCCATCGCACGCTTTATATCTGTTAAAATGTGATATTACTGTTGTTTTCACTTTTGCGTCATTCACACGACAATTTATCCATCGTGCCCTTTCTTAGAATGCACAGATACTAAAATTTCTGTCCATTCTTGATTTCCTTCTTTCTAATTCCTAGTTCGCGTCTTTGAATGTTTCTCTTATTGACAACCATATACCCTGTCTTGTTTCATTGATGTTTAGTCTTTTCTTCCCGCTTTCTTTTACTTGATTCTGTAAGAATTAATACAGTTCCCGGTCTGCTATCAAGACTGTCACATATGTATATCTGAATATGTGATGAATGCTATGTCCGTTACTAATAAATACGAGTAGATCATCTTGCTCGGTTGTTTATTTAGTGTGCAAACACTCGAGAGTTATATTTTATTTACATAAAAGGAAACAGCAACCAGCGCTGAAGTGGCTCGGTTATTACTCGTCACGGGATAAAGATCTGGAACAGAGAGCCAATACCGAGAGGAAAAGAATTTGTATCAGAATCCAAACAAAAGAATGGCGTGGTTAGACCCAGATACAGAAAAGAAAAACCTTCAGTATCTCAATTTAAACTGAATTAACAGGAAAATATTTTTTCAGTGTTTGACATATGTCATGGTAACAACCCTGAATGCATCATAAACATTCAGAAAGTTGCATTGATCTACATTATTGATCTAGGTCAATCTTCGAGTGTTAGTGGTAACATTGTGCTAAATCATAGATCTAGATTAATCTACGGGTGTTAGTGGTACAATGTTACTACATTATTGACGTAAGTCAATCACCGAGCGGTACCACGGTCATAAATCATTGATCTAGATTAATCTACGGGTGTTAGTGGTACAATGTTACTACATTATTGACGTAAGTCAATCACCGAGCGGTACCACGGTCATAAATCATTGATCTAGATTAATCTACGGGTGTTAGTGGTACAATGTTACTACATTATTGACGTAAGTCAATCACCGAGTGGTACCACGGTCATAAATCATAGATCTAGATTAATCTACGGGTGTTAGTGGTACAATGTTACTACATTATTGATGTAAGTCAATCACCGAGTGGTACCACGGTCATAAATCATTGATCTAGATTAATCTACGGGTGTTAGTGGTACAATGTTACTACATTATTGACGTAAGTCAATCACCGAGTGGTATCACGGCCATAAATCATTGATCTAGATTAATCTACGGGTGTTAGTGGTACAATGTTACTACATTATTGACGTAAGTCAATCACCGAGTGGTACCACGGTCATAAATCATAGATCTAGATTAATCTACGGGTGTTAGTGGTACAATGTTACTACATTATTGACGTAAGTCAATCACCGAGTGGTACCACGGTCATAAATCATAGATCTAGATTAATCTACGGGTGTTAGTCGTACAATGTTACTACATTATTGACGTAAGTCAATCACCGAGTGGTACCACGGTCATAAATCATTGATCTAGATTAATCTACGGGTGTTAGTGGTACAAAGTTGCTGCATTATTGAACTAAGGCAGTCCTAGAGTACCAGTGGTACTATAGTCATAAATCATTGATCTAAGATACTCTACGGATGTTAGTGTTACCATGTTACTATATTATTGATCTAAGTCAATCTTCGATTGCTAATGGTACCACAGTGCTAAATTATTGATCTTGATTAATCTACGGGTGTTAGTGGTATCACGTTCTGACATTATTCTCTAGGTCAATCTTCAACTGATTGTGGTGGCATGGTACTAAATCGTTCATGTTGTTTAATTTACGGATGTTAGTTGTACCATGGTACCAAATTAATGATATAGATTAATCTACGGGTGTTAGTGGTATCATGTTACTACATTGTTGATCTAGGTCAATCTTCGAGTGGTATCACTAAATCATTGATCTAAGTTAATCTACGTGAATTAGTGGTACCATGTTATTACATTATTCATCTAGGTCAATCTTCAAGTGCTAGTGGTAGCATGGTACTTAATCATTGAGCAAGTGGGTGTTAGTTGTACAATGTTGATACATTATTGACCTAGGTCAATCTTCAAGTGCTAGTGATACCATGGTATTAAATCATTGACCTAGGTTAATCTACGAGTCTTAGTGCTACAATGTTACTACGTTATGGATCTAGGCCAATCTTTGATTGCTAGTGGTACCATAGTACTACATCATGGTAATACATCATTGATCTAGGTTAGCCTACAGGTGTCAGTGGTACCATGTTGCTACATAATTTTTCGTCAGTATCTAAACCCGTTTTCCGGCGTTTAAGAGATGACCCGATGCCTAAATATGCATTCTACACACACACATACCAGGTCTGATCAAGAGGTATCTAGACTGGAGCTATAAAAAGAAAACTGCAACACGATATTTAATCTCCTCTTCTGAAACCATATAATTTATCCAGCGTCGTTTCCATTGATGGAAACATTCCTGGAACTCATTTCTGTGGATTGTCTCAACATCTTGAAATATTGTTCCTTCCAAGTGGAATTTAATTTTCGAAGAGTAAAATAATCGCAAGGGTCGTTATTTGATCAATATGGTGGTTGTCGGACCTGCAGAAGTTTGTGGTTGACCAAAAAATGCTGCAGAAGCCATGGTCACTGACGAAATCACAGTGGTCATGCGAGACGACCACATTCTACACATTTTCCTTCAAAGTACTGCTATTCAACATCGGAAGTGTGCGAGAACGTTATAACATAGCAAGATCAAGGTCAATCTGTGTCAAGCGATACCGCCCGACGTACATCAGGTCTGTTACAACAGCAACAGTGCCGACACTTTTTGATGAGACCTCGTACATGTCTAAGTGTCTTGTATCTGCTAGCATTCACAGAATGCTGAATGAAAATCAGATATAAACTGATTTTTTTAAATGTTTCAAGGTCTTTTCACGCTTCACTTGCTTGCCGCTTAATCACCACAAACATTGTGTTGTCTTTCATAATAGCTTCCAGTAGCATACAGAAGGTCAATGGTGTACTTATCAATATTCTGCCGACCATGACATTTCCTAAATACCAAACGATGAAGTGGATTGCTTGTTGAATTGCCATACAATATCACGGTTCAAGATCTATGGTTCGCGCGTCGATCGACGATTTTATATTTATTTGTAAGCAGGATGCTTTATCGAAATAATTCTCGCATATGGAGCTGATGGCAGACACCATAGGTTATTAGAGAAAGTCAGTTTATCCAACATTTCGATCCGCACGCACAACATCTTATTCGTAAATTGGGGAAATACAAAAAATTATATATATATATATATATATATATATATATATATATATATATATAAAGAGAGATAGATAGATAGATAGATAGATAATATTTGTGGTCAATATATATATATACATATATATTTGTCAATATTAGTGGTCAATATATATATATATATATATATAATTTTTGTATATATATATATATATATATATATATATATATATATATATAAATTCCCAAAAGGATAGAATCCAGGTAGGTCTGATGAATTGGATCGTGATTACGATTCCAATGTAATAAATTATAAACATGGAATATTAGTGTTTGAGCCTTATATATATATATATATATATATATATATATATATATATATATATATATATATATATATATATATATAGATATGTATGCAAATAAGAGAAAGAACAGATGGGGTAAAGTAAAATTACACTGTTCGTAGCATTTGCTTTTTAAAAAGTGCTCAATACAAAGTAGAGAAATACATTATTATTAATATATTTATTATAAGAAGTTATAATAAAAATGTTTAAACCGCTACACAAAAGCTTTCATGTTTCAATACTTTAAAAGTACCTCTTCAGGCGATTATAAGTAACTGGTAATTAAATGATTTTTAACAAATTAAAAGAAAGTGTTACCCCTTTTCTGAAAGTCAGAATTTAAAATAGACATGTGGGTGTGTCTAGATTAACTAATTAAATTTCAGATCTGCGCTGAATAGAAAATTAAGCTCAGAGTGTGGAGGTGGGAGAGTTATTTTTTTTCATGCCATATTAAACCGGAACATAGACAGGACATCACTGACAATTGCGGAAAATATGTAAGTGACACATGTATTGTCATTGTAGACAAATATGACATGTTCAATTTTTTGAAAGGAGAGGTAGGATAATCAGACGTAAAGTTAACAGAATATTTTTTAATTTTTAGATTCAGTATACTTCTTAACGGGGCCCGTAGTTAAAATTAAAAATGTGTAAGATATTGATAATACTAATTAAACGGCAATGCATAGCAATATTAAAACTGAATAAACAAAATAAGGTAATTACCCTGACAATGTGGACATTTATATACTAATAAATTATGGCTGTAAGAAATGGTAATACGTAATTTTTAAAATGTATCTATATTTTAAAGTAAAATATATACTGTGTCGACAATTTACAGTTAATTCACTCATTTGATTTAATAGGGATTTTTTGCCATCAATTTGATAATTTGTAGTAAGCTTCATTTAAAGATTTACAAGTTATATTTTTTGTAAATCTTTAAATGATTGTGTGTATAACATTTATATATATATATATATGTATAATGTATATATATGGGGGTATATGTGTGTGTGTTACACGATAAAATCGAAAATTACTTCATGGAATGTGGGTATAGATCGATTTCAACTAACGAAAATTATGTTAGTCTTATTCAACCCCAGCTTGAGATTGTTCGTAATGGAACTTGAAAGTTCAAATTTAACCTTGATAGCACAAGAAAAATTGATACAGACTTTATACATTTCAATGCTTCAATCACACAAAATGCCCGAGTCGGTGGTAAGGGGGGGGGGTGCAAGGTATTACCATTAAAAGGAAGAGGTTTTGTAAAATTAACTAGGATATTGAGCTTATGACATTAAAGTGGGGTTATATGAAGAAAGAAGTGTTAACTGAAACTAAAAAAAGGGCCGAAAAAGGGAGTTTAATATAAAAAAATATATATATATAAAAAGTTAGGCTCCTACATAAAAAATAAGAAATACTTAAAAACGAGAAATATTAAAAAGATTAACAATTATTCACATTTAGATAAATTATATTAGGATTTCGGAGGCACGTACTGAGAAATCAAAGGGCCGAGTTCGAATTCCATTTGAATTCATTACATTCACTTACGTGCTATTACTCTTGGGAAAGGTAGGAATCCTCTTCTTCTCCCTCCAGCTATGGGTAAATAGCAGGACAGACTGAGTTCTATAGCCTTGCATGGCAACTGGTCTACCGGAGAAAGAAATAACAAGCGCCTGCGGGAAAAAAATCTCGTCAGTCATGTATCGACAGATACATGATTACCAAAGCGTATATCACGCATGACACATAACTGACTGACTGATATTAGATTTAGGTAAGAATATAATTAAAAAAATAAAATAAAGAATAAAAAATTCTAATTATCAATTTTTAATTTTAAAGATAAGATAAATCTCACACACACACACACACACACACACACACACACACACACATATATATATGTATACATATATATATATATACATATACATATATATATATATATATATATATATATATATATATATATATATATAAGTAAAAATTGAAGTCAACACTCAGACGTGACAGACTGTTTCATGCTAGACGCAATCGTCAGACCGCGAATGTTGGATTTTTCCTCGACTATTTATATATACATAGGTCAGTAGTGTATTGTGGGTAATCTATTCTGGCGGTTATTTTTGCGGGAGTGGCTGGTTTATTTATTTATTTATTTATTTATTTGTTTGGGTTAATCTATTTTTACTTTTTTCTTCTTCATTTTGTATTATTCAATCCTTACGGTTTTTGATGTTTTATTAACATAGTAAAAGAATTGGCAGGTGGATTGCTCAGATCGCTTATTTAATAGTTTGTTTTGGTCTGGGAAGATAGTTAAAGCTATTTATTCGTCCAGTGTTTAGATTGTTTGTCGTAGTCTATTCTGTTATTTTGGCAGGGAGACAGTTTTTAATTAATTTATTTATTTATTTGGATTGATTATTTTTACTTATGCTTATTTTTAATTACTTCTAACGGTTATTTTAGCGGTGGCGATTTGCAAATTTGTTCATTTATTTATTTATTTGTATTATATCTATTTTGTTTTTTATTTATTTACTTTTGTTTTTTTTTGCATATTTATTTATTCTATTTGGTTTTCAATTTTTGAGTAACGTAGTAATGTTTTTTTATCGTTATATAACAGCTATAGCTATTTGTACGTTTAGATTGGTTGTTGTAGTCTATTCTAACGGTTATTTCGGCGGGATTGGTTTGTTAATTTGTTTATTATTATTTACTTTATTTAATTATTCGGGTTATTTTTACTTGCTTTTTATGCATTTAATTTTTTATTTTTATTTTTTTATTTCGTCTATTGTAACGGAAGTGCCTTGTTAATTTGTATATATATATACTTATATATATATATATATATATATATATATATATATATATATATATATATATATATATATATATATATATATATATATATAACATGGTTAGCAAGCTTGTCTCGCTAGGACAATTACGACCGAGTAGTGAGTTCGATATTCACTGGGTGCCCTATTGTTTTGTGCCACATATAATCTACGCTTGGGAAATTACTATAACATACCAAGTTATATTAAAAAAACATTAAAAATTATATAAAGATGTCTAAGTGATAAAATAAAAGAGAATTCTTAGGATATAATATGGTGAAGAAATGGAAATCGAGAAAATATTTATACATTCAACATTAGAAGAGTTAGTAAATTAAAAAGTAATAAAGAACATCTATATTATAGAAGTTTAAATCTGCCTCTATGTTTACATTTTAAAACTAATTCGTTCCTTTGGTTTAATAGTTTGCTTTGATTATTGTATTTTATTATTCTAATTTTTTCTTCTAAACACAAGTTACACCTATCTCTCTATTAGGATGAGCGAAAGCTATAATTTTCCAGTATATCTGTGGTCTCAAACCTTTCTCACTTCAATTCCCAAAATGTTTTTGAAAGAACTGTGTGGAATTTTAATTAAGGGTTGGTAAAACAGTGCCTACGGGTATAAAATCTCACTGGAATTACAGGTTGATATTTAGTGGGGTTTTAGTAGTCACACAGTTGTGTCTGTTGGAATACGGTGAGATAGATAGATAGATAGATAGATAGATAGATAGATAGATAGATAGATAGATAGATAGATAGATAGATAGATAGATGTGTGTCTGTAAAAAGGCAATAGGAATAAAGACAAAACGGATACTTATCTTATATATACAAAAGGAAAAAAAATATGCTTTGCCTTGATAAAGTCCATGAGAAGACGAAACACGTCGGTTAAGATTTTCTTTTTGTTTTTATACATGTACAGGATGGTTGAAAGTGACTCCCTATTTTATGTAAGAGTGGCCATCGAGGAATCCTTACTTACCACCCTGTGACTTTTTTTTCTTCTCTGGGGTTGGTTAAAGGAGCAAGTCTACTATACCAAACCAAGACTTTGGAAGAACTTGAAAGGCGAATACAAGAAGTCTCGCACACCACAAGAGTTCCTTGTGAAATCACATGACGCGATTCCTGGGCGGCTCGAGAAGCTGGTAACGAAATCTGGTGCCCATATCGAATTTTAAATAAAACCTCATGCTAAACGCTTTCCTCTTATATCCATTTCTTGTAAAAGGTATAGTTAATAAATAAATTATAAAAGGTATAGTTAATAAATAAATTATAAATATTTTAAAATGGGCAGTTCCTTTTCAATTACCCTCTATGTACGCGCACACACACACACACACATATATATATATATGTATGTATATACGTGTGTGTGTACGTCCACATTACACATAAATATTTATGTGTATGTATGTGTTGGGGCGCACCCACCTTCTCAACCACAATAGACTGATCCTATTATTATAAATAGAACAGTAGTTCTAGAGACTGGGAGGAGTAGTGTAGCAGTGTAGTGCAGTGCACAGTGAGACTTCTGTAGTGATCAGTTACACTTCCGTTTCTCGACCGGAAGATACCGTTGGACTTTATTACTATTACTTATTGTTACTACTAACCTACGTTCGTTCTACTACTAATCTCTCTGATGTAAATACCTCTCTGAATATACCAGTATTTTCCCCTACGACTGTGTTTGTCCGTTATTACCATATACTCACGTGGAAACACTCAACATCTCAACAGTATGTGTATGTGTGCGTATGTGTTTGCAGAGTTCAACTTCAAATGACGAGAGTCTGCTTGAACGCTATTCTGGCCTGAAGATTTTGACATAAAAATTCTACTCTGATCAAAGGAGTAAACAATTCAGTAAGACGAAAATGTCTAGAGAATGCCTTGATCGCACATCCATCTGTCGTAAATTTGCACCCTGGCTCTTACAACATTTCATCCTTCCTGACAGGCCTTCTGTTATCACAGTGTGGCATATCTAATAACCAAAGTGATGGAAATGAAAGAGAAAAATGAATCGCAATGAAATCGGCAAGCTTATATACAAAATCAATCAATAAATAAATTCCTGTCATCCCTCGCTCGCGCGCATGCGTAGTGGCACCTACGTTACAAATTTCGTCCGATGAATTCCTAAGGGTTCAAAAGATTCACAAGAAAATCTTTTCAACTTTGTTATACATTTACCGCCAATATATATATATATATATATATATATATATATATATATATATATATATATATATATATAAAATGGACAAAGTCCGACAATTATTTAAAGGCATTTTTATGTTTAACATTCTTTTTTTATAGATACAAGTATTTAAGTAAATGCTCTGTTTATAATAAACAGTATTAAATAACATTTACCGGCCTGAATGTCAGAGAAATTTTCATAGAAAATATTCGTCCTAGACAGGATTCGAACCTGTATCCTATACGGAACCGTCATATAGCCAGATGTGCCTTCACCGTTTCGGCCACTAAGGATCGTTCGGCTGGCAAGGTCGAATTTATTGCTTATAAACTTCAATCTTTAAATAATTGTCGGACTTTGTCCATTTCATAATGTGTGACGTCATTTGTTTACATTTGATACGCCATGAGCAGATATGAATGTACGTGAAAGATTCACGGAAGATTGAAGTTTATAAGCAGTAAATTCGACCTTGCCAACCGAACGATCCTCTGTGGCCGAATCGGTTAAAAAGGCACGTCAGGCTATATGACGGTCCCGTATAGGATACAGGTTCGAATCCTGTCGGAGGACGAATATTTTCTATGAAAATTTCTCGGACATTCAGGCCGGTAAATGTTATTTAATACTGTTTATTATAAACAGAGCATTTCCTTAAATACTTGTATCTATAAAAACAATGTTAAACATAAAAATGTCTTTAAATAATATATATATACAGTTTAACCCGGATATAAGAGAGTTGTCGGGACCGGAGAAGAGGTCTCTTATATCCGGGTTTCTCTTATATCTGGGTTTGGTCTATTATATATACATTAACACAGGCTCTAATTTGGGACCAAATAAAATCTATCTTATATCCGGGTTTCTCTTATATCAGGGTCTCTTATATCCGGGTTACACTGTATATATATATATATATATTCTGCGTGTTTTTACGCCTCTGTGTGTGTGCTTGTGTGTGCGGTAAAATAATAAAAAGGAAAATACTTATCTCCCTACTACATACAAATAAATAAAACAAATAATCAAAATAATATAAAATAAAATAAATTAAAAATATAAATAAATTAATTCATACAATTTTAATCTTAATAGTCTAGATCTAGAATGCTTAATCTATCTTCTTCTATGTGCCCAGTGCCGCCAGGACATAGGCGATCATGGCTCTCCACAATTTCCTGTCCTTTGTAACCCTTAATATTTTTCCTATCTATCTCTCCTAAACCATGTTCCGCCATTCATTTACCTCAAGGTCCCCGAGCAGGTTATGCTTTGTTTTTCCACTGTCCCTCTTGACTTCTGGCTATCCTGTGATTCTAAGGCTTTTCAAGCATTCATTTTTTTCACTATGTTTCAGCCGTCTTTCCCTGATGTCAACTATAAGTTTCCTTTTTGTTTCTATTTTCTCTAAAATATCGTCGTTGCTCATATATTTGGTTTATTGTATCCTCAGCATCCTTCTGTAGAAACACATTTCTGTTGCTTCACGTCTCTTCTTGATCTATGAGGAGATTGCCTAGCATTCACTGTCATATAGGGGGACTGGTATTATGTAACAGCTCAGAACTCTTTTCTTAGTTTCTAACGAAATTTTCCTGTTTCTTAATACTTTGCTTAGCCTTTGGAAGGCCTCTTTGGCTATCCCAATGCGCCTTCCGATTTCAGTATCTCATGTGGGTTACTCCACTTGGTTTCGCCAAAAACGATCGTCAGGCGGCGCTATTTAAGTCTATAAACACTTAAACATTTCCTTTATCTCCCTTTCTATGTATCTCTCTCTCTTTCTCTCTTATTATTTCCTCTTGCTTCTATATTTAGCCGCATGTAGGTAAGGTCCACCACCCCCTCCGCTAGATCGCTTTTGTTTCTTTGGTCTACTGACTACTGAACTATCACACGGACACACATGCACAAACGTATGTACTACACACGTTTGTTTCACACACGCGCACAAACACACACGCACACAAGCACGTTTTTAAAGCTGGTTTTAATATCTTTTCCGTTTAATTCAATTGTGTACACATACAATTCCTTTTGTTAATAGCATTGTTTGTTTTAAAACCCATGTTTTGTTTTTGTTTATTTTTACCGGGGCTCACATGAGTCCGCCGAATCTTTTTTGCGCTTCGAATGTTCCAGGAGTTATAAATTTTTAATAAAAAATGAAAACTTCTGCATCTCGCAACGAAAGATGTAATTTCCGCAACACGCTTTTTTCCGTCAGGCTTAATCTGTAATATTTTTAAAAAAATGAAATAAATGCTTATTTCTGGACACACTGAGGAATGTACAACTCACAAAATCTATATTTGTTCTCGAAGTTGTTCTGCATATAAAAACTAAAGAATGAGGAGTGAATTTTATTTGAGATTTTCTTTTTTATTCTATTTTTGGTCGTCTATATCAGTAATCAAATAAGCTTGATCTCACACCTCGGCCGCCATTTATGTTGGTTCGTCGAGACGTCTTCATGCCAAATTGTCTCCTTCTGTCTTTATTGAGACTTTCTTTCTCACATGTAGATGATTAAAAAAGTCGTTTTTTTATTTCTTCTTTCCTGATACAATCTTTTTATAATCTTATTTGGCCGACAACTTGACGACTTTCAAATTTTCCGAACTTTGCCGAAATTGGCTACAACGGAAAAGAAAATGTACTTTTTAACATTTACCAAAACCGCTACCACCAGTATGTATACTTAAAAGAAAAACTATTTGAATTTGCTCCTTGATATGTATTATTTATGCCATGTTCACCAAAGTTAATCATGACAAAGATTTATATTAAATCTTGACATCAGTAAAGGTTACCTTTTTTCACCTTGAAAAAAAAAAAAAAAATATATATGTATCGCTTGATAGATATTACAGGGTGCGATGGGTAAATTGTTGCCATTTTATATTTTTTTTAATTTAGCGCATGCGCGTTGTTTGCTTTTGATTTTGTCAACTGCACATTACTGTAGGTTTAGCTGGGCATCTTCTGTGAGAAAAAGAGCACCATGAAGCAAGTCACTCCGCCAGAAATTTGAAAACGGCATGCTGTACTGTTTGGCATTCGTACCGGAAACTCCAAGACGAACATCTTAGAAAGTTAGGGTGTCAATCTGAGGACAGTGCAGGGGATTCGTAAAGAATTGGATGAGCTTAAATGTGATTAAGCTGATCCATAGGTCGCAAAACTCACTGTGATTGTTCCGATAAGGAAAGAACTCCCAAATTTGTTGGTCACGGCTTCAAATTCAGCACAGACGTCCACATCAAGTGTATTGAGAAGATAGTGTCGCCCTGGGTCAAGAGGGTGGCTGCTAGAAGACTCTGTCCTGCAAAAAGACTGTGCACTATGCCACACAAGCAGGAGAACCCAGTCATGACTGTCTTACAATTTCTGCGACCAAATCACCCATTGCATCTGGCCGCTTACCTCCTCAGACTGAGCGAGAGGCCCACAAAACTCCTTGTAACACCAAAGGCAAGGTTTATGGCAGCATTCACCAACTTAAACAAGGAGACCGCTCAGAAGAAATGCAAGAAATTCAGAAGTCGTCTGGAGACCGTAAGTTGAAGCTAATGGCGATTTTATTGAATAAATTGTCTCTTTAGTAAAAAAATGTTTATAAAACATTTCCAACGATGTACGTATGGACACACAGAATTATAAACAATGAACTGTAGAAGATAACAGAAACCTATCACTTGAGGACTTTCTATACCAGCAACATCTAAAATGGAGATCACATGTAACCCCGAACAGTAAATAATGACATAATCAACCTTCCATATTGCTTCAAACAAAAAGTTAGGAAGGAAACCCCCAGTTGTACTAGAAAAAAAAACAATAACAGTTTGTCATATAGGAAGAAAATGAGTAACTACCGACACCGAGGTTCGAGCGTGACACTTTGGATTTATGAATATATGTTTTCAGCCAGGTGTATAAATAGCGGTGTCAGGCTACTGACTGCTGTGATTATTGAGTAACTATTGAGTGAAACTATCCAGTCGAATTAGTGTGAATTATTCTGCGTCAATGATTCGGGTTTTGATTTAAGATTTACCGGACGTTAAGCCGAGCCACGCTTCTAACAAGTTATTCACTGAAATGGTTGATTATCTTTGGTTGACTTTTACTTCTTTGTTCTTGTTAAGTATTTATTTGCGGTTGTAATTAAATACTGTTTTATCTTAACATCGAAGTCTTGAGTTATACTTAATCATTAACTGCCACCGTACGTCACAAAACAATTAATGCACATGAGAAAACTATTTTCCTGGAAAAAGATTCTTAACAGAAAGATGTTATTCATTTCCATCAATGAATGCTGACTGTTCCTTCTAAGAAAAAGGTTAATTTTATCATTACCATTAGAGATGAGGAGAACAGATACTACACTTTGATTCCAGCCCGATGGCCTGAGAATGGAGAAAGGCGTAACATGAGAAGAATTGGCTGCTCAGTCAACGAAGGCACAACGTTTCCTTATGACAGAAGCATGTGAAAATCTTGCGTTTCCCTGCGTTAATATAGAATGATCTAGAAGTGTGTAAAACAACCTTTATTATACGATTTGGTAAGAATTATTTGATTCAGTCAGATATTCGTCCATAGCCCTTGAGTTTATTATATATTTATAGATAATTATGCACTGTTAAATTTATTATACAATGTTATCATATTATATATTCTTATAATATTACGCAATCGTATAGAATTTACAGCAACCAGTGCAAAAAAAACATCATCTTATCCTAAAAAGGAACGAAATCCCAGTCTCATAAACAAATTGAAATTTCAAGGAAATTTTAATTCAAATCTTAATGTCAAATTGAGACTTTCTTTACATAAAATCGTTTTTTACGAGATACTAGGACCCTCTATGAAATATATCAAATAAGAAACCGTAATATTATCAGAAAACTTTTCTTTCTTTTTTTTAACTTAGATCGATTTTCAATGACTTTCTATAGCAAAAAGAGCGGAGCTATAAACTCGAGAAGTAACCAACAGAAATGTCTCAGTATCTGTCTATATTTCTGAGATGAGGTATTATGTACCACATTCAAAGAGTGTGAGTTCAATCTCCCGTTAAGGCAATGGAGAACTTGCAGAAGGGAATTAATAGGAGATAACTGATAACTGACATCCATTAAACATGGCACGTGGAACTAGAACAGTCTACCCCAGTGAGCGAAATAAAGGGTTCAGTTCGACATTCCAACCACCTGAAGAAGGCCGGAGCGTACAACGGCCGAAACGTTGTGATAAATATATGGCGACAAAGATGAGGACAATAGTCTCAATTTGATATTAAATTTAGAATTAAAAGTTCCTTGAATTTTCAATTTGTTTATAGGACTGGGATTTTGTCCACTTTTCAGATGTGGGGTTGGGTTTTTGTCCTGGATTCATAAAAGTGAATCCTGGACAATTAACTCACAGACGAAAAGGAAACTTGATGTGATAGAGATGTGCTTCTACAGAAGGATGCTGATAATATAATCGGCATATTGAAGGCAAGAGGTACGAATGAAAACACCAAATAACCTCCCTAATGATCTTGTGTAAATAGATGACAGAACTGAGACTTGCTGGATAATAAGGTGGCAATCATTGCTTAAACTATAAATGATAGGAACTTAGGGAGAGTCATGACTACCTTCAGCTTGAAGGGACACGACAAATTAAATAAGAAATAAAGGTTTTTTTTCCACATGAAGTCGGTTCTTACGGAATACTAGGACTCCCTTTAAAATATATCGAATATGTGACCGTAGTTTTTAGGGGTTGGGCCGATTTACAATGAATTTCTATAGCAACCAAAGCGGACCCATAAGATCGTGAATTACCCCTACAGAAATAGATATTTCTTGTACATATAAGTGTATATATTGATATTATTAATGTTTCAATTTGATATGAATATTTGAATTAATAGTTGCTTAATAATTCACTGTTAAATTTGTTTCTTTTTATATACGAGACTTGGTTTTGTCATGGATTCGTATTAAGATATAAACAGAGATAAATGATGAATAAAATAGATAGATAGATAGATAGATAGATAGAGAGATAGAGAGATAGATAGATAAAACTACATATATGAACAGACCTAAACAGATATTACATTAATTACGGATGTTTTAGATAAACACAACACCGTTTAATTCCTGAATATCGCCTATTTCAATCAGACTAGCCTCACTAACTATTATGCAAAAGGACACTTATATTTCGAATCAGAAAGAGAGTTGACATTTATAAGACACATAATGAGGAAAAGGGGATTGGAGAATTTGACACTCACAAGGCGTATTGAAGGCAAGAGGAACGAATGAAAACACCAAATAACCTCCCTAATGAGCTTGTGTAAATAGATGACAGAACTGAGACTTGCTGGATAATAAGGTGGCAATCATTGCTTAAAGCTATAAATGATAGGAACTTAGGGAGAGTCATGACTACCTACGGCCTGAAGGGACACGACAAATTAAATAAGAAAGAAAGGGTTTTTTTTCCACATGAATTCGGTTCTTACGGAATACTAGGACTCCCTTTAAAATATATCAAATATGTGACCGTAGCATTGTTATAAAATGTTTTTTTAGGGGTTGGGTCGATTTACAATGAATTTCTATAGCAAAGAGAGCGGACCCATAAAATCGTGAAGTACCCGACAGAAATAGATATTTCTTGTAGATATAAGTGTATATATTGATATTATTAATGTTTCAATTTGACATGAATATTTGAATTAAATGTTCCTTGAATTTCCAATTTATGCGACTGGGATTTTGTCCGCTGGGTTTTATTCTTGAGTCATAATTAACGTATTACGTATTTCTTATGGTTCTAAATGCTATTTTATTTCATGCAAATTTATGAGTAGACGCCCGGCTTTAAAAAAACAAACAAAAAAAAACGGGTAAATTACGTCTACAGACATGCGCATTAGCAAGACTTAATAAAGAAGGATGTGCTCTACGACAGGATCCGAAACTGTGACCATATTTTGATAGAGTAGACGCCCTGGTAAATTGTCTTAATTCTTGAACGGACAAAGAACACAAGAGAAGATAATGCCTCTTAACACTCTCTAGAGTCCTATTCACACTCCTTCCCGTTTTTTTTGTTTTTATTTGTTTTTTTCTTATAGAAGAGTGGAGGTTTGTACCTTTTTTCCTTTTTTGGATTGGGTTTCCGGTTCGTTCTAAAGACTGAAATTTTCCGGTTCCGCCTAAACACTGAAATATTATTTACAATTTATTTTTCCTCTTCAATAAGAATAGATAAGTTCGCCTATCGTCCGGTTCACACTCCTCCTAAGTCTTTTGAGTCGGAGAAGATTTTTATCCTTTGCTTCTTTTACGGTTGGGTTTCTGGATTCTTCTAAAATCTTTTCCTTCTCTTTCACTTCCTGTGGCTCCCTGCGTTTTTTTTTGGCATTATCACCCAGCTTAGGGTAGTGCCTCTTACTCTCTAACAATCTACCTCGAGTGGCTATTGGGCCTGAAACAGTATGAACATCTTTGTAAAAGTATTACTTGAAGAACTAAATGTTTGCTTTTAAAGAATAAAGTACAGTAGAATGCCTCATATCCGGAATTCCGCATATCCGGAATCCCTCAAATCCGGAATCCCTCGTATCCGGAATGCCTCATATCCGGACTCCCTCATATCTGGACATGATTTTGATGTGTATATTTGAACTATTTGGGTGATATGTAAATGATTTGAAGTTTATGTTTTTCATGAAATTTACTTTGGATATTGCTTATGCTTATTTCACCCTAATGGCTTGTATTGGTGCAAAAGATGATGGGAATAAGAGGAAAAGAACAACTTTGGAGTTATCGCAAAAAGTGGAAATTTTAAACAGACTAGACGCTGGTGAAAGTTTATAGAATCCAACATAGGAAAGTCAACATTGTATGATATAAAATCTTCCAAATAAACTATTCTCCAGCGTTCACACGGTAACAGTGAACAAGGAAATAAAAAAACATGATTGTGATGAAACCTGAACTGAAATTGAAAAAGCTATTGAAAAGGTTGTCGGTTTTATGTAAAGAAAGCCAGCATTCAACTATGACGATTGCAATAACGCACGCAGAGATAAAAAAAACTGTCTTTCGTTTTAAAAAATTCAAGAACAAAAGCAAAACGATATGGGGAAAAAGTTGAGAATGATATTAGAAGAGAAAGAATCATCAGCGATTAAAAAATCCTCGTTACATATTTATTTTGCATATGTGGCATACTTAATTTAATGAATTTTCATTAAGATTACATAATTTATTTCTCTTTCCTTAAAATCATTTCCGTTATATTACATTCACCATTAGCTTATTTTGTTTACTATAAAAATTTTGAAAATAAATGTTTAACCTGATTTCAGTTCTTTTATTTTAATCTCAAATATAACCACGAATATCCGGACTTTTTAACCTATTTCTCATGTACAGGCCTACTTAGTCCAGTTGTCAAG
>OZ038501.1:71927688-71932688 GCA_964036315.1 Acanthosepion esculentum
CATGAGGTGGAAAGCTTTCCCTTGGAGATTATCCAGATTTTTCATAACGCATGGAAGTAACATTGAAAACGGACCGTGGGCAGAGCATATATGTATTGACTTAACAGCAAAGTATTCAACGTCATATGAACAAAGTAATCAACTCAGAGAGGAAAAGATTAAAAGAAAGTTAAACGTTCAGGGACGTGCTCGTGTACAGAAAAGATAATGAAAAGAGCTCGTGAGAGAAAAGGAGAGACAAAGGAGAGCGAAATGGATAGAAAGGAGAGAGAGAGAGAGAGAGAAAGAGAGAGAGAGCGAAATAGATGAAGAGGAAAAAAAGGTAGAGATAGCTAAATGATTAGTGAGTCGAAAGGGAACTGAGTGACAGAAAGTATAAAGAGAGAGAAGCCGGAGATAAGTTAGATAAATAGTAAAGGAAAGTTGTTAGAAGTATGAAGGTGTTGCGGAGAGGAACACATCTCTCCAAAAGAGGATTTGGAGTTGTCCAATTATATATAGAATGAAGCCTAGAATCGTCAGCAGAATGAGTAAACATGTGGAGAGTTAGAGATCTAGTTTATCTGCTTACTACCTATTTCAGCAAGACTACGTCGACTCCAAGCGACATACTAATTCTTGATTGTGTTATTTTCATTCAATGCAATAAAGACATAAGAGTGGCGGCGAAAATTCGAATTCACAGGGAAAATGTTTGTTCCCTCAAGCTTAGAATAAATTGATGGCGAAATTCAAAATTCACGGGGGGAAAAATGGTAGTGTTCGTGTATATTCAGAGCGCGAGGCGGAAGTTGATAAATTTCAAGGCTGTATGATATACGGCTATTAGGGAAAACAACATTTCTTTCTTCCTGGTTAAGGAGTACTTGTACGAAGAAAATATACTATGGAAGAATTGAAGATATTTATTCAGCAATTATTACAACATATGAAACGGGGTGGGGATTGAATATCAAGAACAGACAAAAGTAATCCTGGAAAAGCAAGAAGCATACACACTGCGTCAATTTCGTTTTCGCCGGACTTTAAATATATTATTGAATTTCATTATTTCCCAGAAGAAAACATTTAATTCCTATCGCTCTTCACAATGTACGAAACCATTTTCAGAAAATAATGTCAAGGATGTTACAAAAATTGTACCCCGCTGACTATGAAAAATATCTGAATTTCATTTTGTCGAATAGTTCATAAAAAGTTTAATTTAAGAAAAACAGTGTCGATATTATCAAAAAGCTTTGGTGAAAAAAAATTCACTGTTTTATACATGTTGGCAGTGCATGAACCTTACTAAGGACGAAAATGAATATTTTCTCACGTATGCCGGTAAAGTCAACCGTGCGTATGAGGAATTTAAACTTGATGAATTATCCCCAGACAGATTTAAATTTCGATATAATCTTTAACGCTTTGACATCAAACAACGATGCGGAAATACACTTTCAAATACTTAAAAACTGGAACAGGATTCAGAGTTAACGATACTGACTGTTGCGGAAGAGTGCCAAAGTATTGTCAATTTAAGGATACGATACATCGAAGATTGAGCAAAATGGCACGTCAGAAATACAAATGTTTAGGAAAAAGACAGTAGTAGCAAAATAAAAAATCCAGGAAAAATACTACAAATGCTATGGATGGGGTATGCTTCATTTAAGAAACGACAGTACATTTAAAAACAAAAATGTTTTAAGTGTGGAAAAACAGGTCACAAACGAATCTACTGCAAGTTTTTTTTTGTTTTTTTTTTAAGCTTATCACCCCAAGCAAGGCTGGAGGCCACTAGCACGCAAGGGGTTACAGAAGGTTTGGAGGAAGAGCAGATAGGAGTGGCAAAGGAGAGGATATGGAGAAAGATAGTGGATCGCTCAAGGCAAGGGGGTTACAGAAGATTTGGAGCGAGAGCAGACAGGAATGAAAGGGGGAAAGGATGTGGAGAAGGGAAGTGGATAGATCAAGGCAGCTGGAGATGTCGATTGACGTTACACTTAAATAGTTGGAGATTATAGTTGTCAGGGAAAACAGGAATAAGAAAGGGAGTTCCACAGGCGAGATGTGCGAGACATGAAGCTATTGGAGTAGAAGAGACGTTTACATCTAACAGTTTCAACGGTGAAGGGGTGGGAACGGGATGCCAGCCTCGTAAGACGCTTAAATTCATGAGGCCTGGGAACCAGCGAAAGCAGCTCATCGGAGCAATTACCGTGAAAGTATTTGTAAAAAAGACAGAGCGAGACAACGGCGCGTCTGTGAGAGAACGACTGCAGACGAGATGACAGATCAGTTTAAAGCAAAAGAAATACACGAATTAACTTGCTGAAAGTAGTACTACCATCTAGAAAACTGGAAAGTTCAAATAATAGAAAATTCGCGACAGTACAAATGAATACCGCTACGTTGAGATTTCATTAAATTAATTTTTCTTAGGAAAATCACGCGTGACATCGCTCTTGCCGATAAAACTAAGAAAAGCAAATGTTTACGTATTAAAAAAAATTTCAACTCGAAATTACTAAGCGTCGATTGGCTAGAATTAATTGAACTGTGGGATTGGTTGATTAATTCATTCTGTGGAAAAATTGATTGCTCCTTAGAGAAAAAAGATTACTGCTAAAGAAACACTGAGTAAACTAAAAAATAAGTTGACGAATATTTTCTCAGAGGAGTTGGGAAAATGTAAAAAGTCAAAGTAATTTTTAAATTGAAAGAAAATCTGAGACTAGTGTTTAAACTTAAAAGAAAGATACCTTTTCAGTGTTGGAGTTTATTAACACCGAATTGGATAGGTTAGAAAACCACGGAGTTATTGAAAAAATAGATTTAGAATGGGCCACGACAGCGCTTTATATTAGAAAGAAAAAATAATATGTTGCGGTTATTTGCAGATTTTTAAACTGGTTTGAATGACCGCTCCCTACCATTACCAACTCCAGAGGATATATTCGCCAAATTAAATGGTGGTAACATTTCTTCAAAATTAACCTGAGTTATGTCTTCAAATCGAAGTGGATGCGGAACGCCAGAAGTTGTTGATTATTAATAAGTATAACGTACTCTATATGTTTTAGAGATTACCCTTTGGTGTAAAAGTGGCCCAAGGTATCTTCCAGTAAATAATGTATACGATTCTGGCTGGGATAGACGGTGCTGTCACTTACATAAATAAATATATAATTAAATGTGCTACGAAAATGGAGATACGTAAAACCGATTCAGGAAATATTTCAGACTACATGATTACGGTTTCAAAATCAGTGCACAGAAATGCCAATTCTTTATAGATAATATTAAATGTTTAGGTCAGATAATCGACGAAAAAGGAAGACGACTAGAACATGCTCGAGCAAGTGCTATTAAAGACATATCTCTCCCGACAAATTTGGTAACGCTACAGCCATTTCTCTGAAGCATGCGTTCTCATGTACAGAAATGCAAATTCTTTATAGATAAAATTAAATATGGAACTGGTCGATTTATGTCAAAAAGGTTTCGGACGAATTACAACACTACTAACTTCAGAATTATCGCTGAAACATTACGACCCGCACCGACAGATAATAGTAACGTCAGATGCGAGCGAATACGGCATAGGAACTGGAATCGGTCCTATATTCGAAGACGGTACAGTGAAAGCAGTCGTTCACGCTTGAAGAAGTTTGCCAAATACGGAACAATGCTGCATTGAAATTGAAAAGGAAGGGCTTCCTATAATTTTTGCTGTAAAGAAATTTCACCGGATGGTATTAGGAAGCAAATTCATACTACAAACTGATCATCGTCTATTATTAAGTAGATTCTTTTCTGACAAAGAGACTCCCACGCATACTGCAAACAGACTACAGCGTTGGTATACGATTTTGTTGAACTATGATATCAAGATGTAATTTCAAAGAAGTTGGTACATGCAGATGGCTTACCCAGGTTGATATCGAAATCTGAAGATTTTGAAGATACTGTGATTGTTTCACTGGAATCCGGAAGTGAAATTAAAAGCCTGATGTGTAACGCTATTAAAATAATTGCCGGTCCCGAGAGATGATATCAAAATTCATTCTAAAATGGATACATTTATTCAAAAATCTATGAATGACGTTAGGTCGAAATGGAATGAAACTAAAATTAAAGCAGCATTTTCTATTTGTGATGTAGTACTTCTGTACGCGGAAAGAGTAGTAATTCCATTATCACTACAAAAAAAAGGATGTTAAAACAATTTCACGTAGGACATCCGGTAACAGTGAGGATGAAGCTCTTGATGAGAAGCTATGTGTATTGGCCAAGGTTGGACAACGATATCCAAAATACAGTTTGAAAATTTAGTTGTAATTCAACAGCAAAATAATCACATATAAATTATCAGGCATGACCGAACATTTATAAAAAGTGGGCAAGACAACATATGAACTTTGCTGGACTACTAAAGAGTTTAGACTATTTAATGATGGTTGACACTTTCAAAAAATTGAGATATGAATTGCAAACGACCCACTAACGCAATAACAAATAAATTCTTACAAGGAACTTTTTGCAAGATTTGGAATATCTGACAGTGTGGTATCCAATAATGGAACTCAATTTACGTCTAGTGTGTTTAAATATTTCTGCAAAAGCTACGCGATTAAACATTTGACAACGCCAGCATATCATCTGAGGTCGAATGGTCAATTTGTTGAAACCTTCAAAAGAGCATTAAGAAATGCTAAAGGCTTGGAAGCTGAAGAAACAGCATTTAAAGAATTTTTGAGCGTGTATCGAATGATGTCAAATGCAAACATCACCACGAAAATGTCACCTGCAGAGCTCGTGTTTGCTAGAAAAGTTAGATCCATTTTTGACAAATCACTGCGACGGAATAAGTTCGGCAGTTTCAACCTACCAGAATATTGAAGATCAGCGATAAAGTTATCTTCAAGAGCTTCCAGGCCGGAAAATTAAATTGGCAGGAAGTCCCTTGGTAGTATGATGTCCATTGTCGAAGATGACGATCTTGCCGTAAGAGA
>OZ038501.1:71937688-71960188 GCA_964036315.1 Acanthosepion esculentum
ACATGGCTCAGTGGATAAAGACATTGGTGTGGTGAACCAAAAACTCAGAGAGTTGGGTTAAAGGGAAATAACTAAGACATTCCAAAGAGATAAAATAAAAGGGTTCGATTCGAAATTCAAATCACCTGAAGAAGTCCAAAGCGTACAACAGCCGAAACGTTGTGTATATGGAAACAAAGATGAAGATAACAGTCCGAATAATTCAAGAGTTTTTGAAGTAGATTTCTTTTTCTTTTTTCTTTTTTTTTGCTACAAACGCGAAACTTTATTGGGATGAACGGATATATAAAAAGGTTATTTTATTCTATTTCTCTATTTTTCTCCTTGTTCTTTCCAATGTATAAATAGCGACACGTTCAATTCCTATTTTCCAAATAGCCGTTAAATATTTTAGATTTGAAATCGCGACGAAAATCACTAAGGGACTGTGCATTTATAAAAACGTCTGCTTGCTTTTCTTTTAAATTTTTCATTCCCTCGTCTCGTGAAAGAACAGAAGTGATTTATTTTAAGTCCCTCTGCTACGGGATTTGTTTTTTTGTTTTTTTTACGAAGGCATTGAAGAAAGACAAAAATATCTTTAAATTCTCAATTCAAACAATTGTGGAATGAAAAAAAAGAAGATATATAAACAAAACTAAATTTAAAAATATAAAAAATAAATGCAAAGTAAACTAAGAAAAACAAAATCCGAAATCTTTGTCCCTTTAATAATTACTAGATTTGCATTTTTGTCAGCATAATTTCCAGGAAGAAGCCGGTCACATCTCGCGACAGGTTCCTTTTATTTATTTTCTGAGAAATGTGATATCTTCTTGGGAAAGACAATGGAGTGGTTTTCCGGGTTTTAGTTCAGAATGGTTTTACTATTTAATCCATAATTTGTGATGTTTGTGGGTGGGGACTGATGACATTCCGAAGGGCATTACTGCAAAAGAAAAAAAAATAGTGAAACAGACTAAGTCGAACTCGTCGAGTCGATTTCACATATAGATAATAGTAAATTGCGCGGCATCTCGAATGCGAGGATTCCAGTCTACTTGGGCGTCTGTTTAATCCCCATGGCAGACGCTTGCTGAGGCACATTTGTGTTTGTTCAACACAATGGAGCCCGGCTTTTGGTTATACTGCAACTATGCTGAGCGTATCTTAGTTACAGTTTCTGAAAGAGAGCGCGCGTTATCTAGCGGGATTAACAATCGGAAGAAGCACAGCACGCTCAAACCCTCGGCCACGAAAATCTGTGACTTCGTGTTAGCACAAACTATATATACATATATATATATATATATATGTGTATGTGTGTGTGTGTGTGTGTCTGTGTAAAATGTGTGTGTATACATATATATATATATATATATATATATATATATATGTATATATCTGAAGAAGGACAGCACGCTCAAACACTTGGCCACAATGATCTGTGACTTCGTGTTAGAACAAACTATATATATATGTATCTATCTATATATATATATATATATGTGTGTGTGTGTGTGTGTGTGTAAAATGTGTGTGTATACATATATATATATATATATATATCTGAAGAAGGACAGCACGCTCAAACACTCGGCCACGATGATCTGTGACTTCGTGTTAGCACAAACTATATATATATATATATGTGTGTGTGTGTGTGTGTGTGTAAAATGTGTATATATATATATATATACATATATATATATATATATATATATATATATATATATATATATATATATATATATATATATATGTGCAATTTTTATATATATTATTTATATATTAATATTATATTAAATTAGTGTTAGTCTAACAATCGCAGAGAGCGTAAAACCCAGGCTTACAAACTCACATCAATTCAACTAAATATATATATATATATATATATATATATATAATTATTTTTTTTTAAATATAGTTCCTTCGCTACATATGATTCCTTTGCTTATATATATATATATATATATATATATATATATATATATATATATATATATATATATATATATAACGAACTTATCTTCAAGTGGAGACATCACAACAGATTTTAAATTCCTTAAAAACGTAGACTTTGGGGGATATACACTTGACTAAATTAAAAAAACAAACAACGAGCATGCGCGAAATTAAAAATATAGAATGGCGACAATTTATCCAACGCACCGTGTATAAGTATTTAAAATTAGCAGACAGTAAGTGCTGATGATAATAAATATATATATGTTAAAAATAAATAAACCTTTATATGGGTATTAACACGTATGCGTTTACGTGTATTCCCATTTTTGTATATGCTTATTCATCTGAATGTCTTGCCTGCTTCATTTATAGTTTTAAATTATTAATTAATATTATTTTTATATTAATATTACTGATAGTAATATCTTTATTATTTTCATCCTTATCTATAATGTTTAACTTGTTTTTTATTTATCTCTTGATTTATTTAATTTATTTTTATATTATTTAAATTATTTATTTTATTTTATTTACTTTATTGATATTGGATTTTATTATAATTATTATTTTTTATTACTATTATTATTAATAATAATAATATTAATTTGAAATTATGATGATTATTATGCGATGATAATTTTTTGCTGTCAGAAACGACATGATTATTAGACATATTACTGTATCCTTTTTAATTCTGATCACCCCCCCCCCCCATGTCGCTTACTCTGTATATGAACTGGCTCAGCTGTTTAAGGAAAAAAATTATTTCTAGGTCATCCTATCGGCTCATAATTAATTCTTCCTTCTTTCCTTTTTTTTCTTTACTTCCCCTTCCTCTCTCTCCGCCTCTCTCCCTCTCTTTCTCTTTCTCTCTTCCCTGAATTTTTTTCTAGCTTCCTCTTTTAATATGAAAATTTTTCCTTTACCTTTTTCTTTCTTTTATCCTCTCCATTTTCGTTTTGTCTGGATAAACTGATTTCATTTCCCAAAACATCTTCGGTCTGAAGTGATGAATCTTTAAATAAATTCATGAAATGAATTTTAACCGAAATGGATTTTTAAGGATCGTGTTTACTTATTATTATTATTATAATTATTTTTATTTCCTTTGATTTCTGGCGTTTACACATTTCTTTCCAGGTCCTGCCCAGGGACCTAAGGTTAGAAATGGCATCATGACACTTTCCACTGCAAAAAAAAATTAAATTAAATTAAAAAAAATTACATAGATAAAGTCCTTCGTAAAGTGTGGGCTGTACTGGTTAGAAACAATTTTTTGTATCTCTTTGAGGCATGGACTTCCAGGGATCCCTTCAATCACCTTACTGGAATCTTTTCCAACCAGTCCAAGGGCTCCAACTACAACAGGGGTTGATGTTCCCATGTGCCAGATTTTTGAGATTTCTATTTCAAGGTCCTTGTATTTTGACAGCTTTTCGAATATCTTCAAAGATACATTTCAGTCTGCAGGGACTGCCATATCAATAAGGTGGCACTTATTTTGTTTGTGGTCTTTAATAACAATGTCTGGGCGGTTGGCTTTGATTGTTCTGTCAGTGTGTATTGTGTAGTCCCATAGAATTGTAACAGGTCCTATCTCCGTAACCGGTTCTGGGTGGTGTTCGTACCAGTTTCTTTCAGTTTCTTTCCCATAGAAGTTGCAAATTTTCCAGTGCAGATATTGGCCCACTCTGTCATGCCGGGTTTTATATTCAGTGGGTGCCAATATCGTGCAACCTGGTACAAGATGATCAATGTTTTCTGGATATTTATCACAGAATCTGCATTTTGTGCTAACACAGTATTTTAGTATATGTGCTTGATAATTCCTAGTTAACAAGCATTGGTCTTGTGCAGCAAGGATAAAACCTTCAGTCTCAGCTTTCAACCCTGCACTACGTAGCCACTGATGGGTGCGGTTTTTGTCTATTTTATTATTATTATTATTATTATTATTTTTATTATTATTATTATTATTATTATTATTATTATTATTATTATTATTATTTTTATTATTATTATTATTATCATTATTATTATTATTATTATCATTATTATTATTATCATTATTATTATTATTATTATTATTATTATTATTATCATTATTATTATCATTATTATTATTATTATTATTTTTATTATTATTATTATCATTATTATTATTATTATTATTATTATCATTATTATTATTATTATTTTTTTTATTATTATTATTATTATCATTATTATTATTATTATTATCATTATTATTATTATCATTATTATTATTATTATCATTATTATTATTATCATTATTATTATTATTATTATCATTATTATTATTATCATTATTATTATTATTATTATTATTTTTATTATTATTATTATCATTATTATTATTATTATTATCATTATTATTATTATCATTATTATTATTATTATTATCATCATTATTATTATTATCATTATTATTATTATTATTATTATCATCATTATTATTATCATTATTATTATTATTATTATTTTTATTATTATTATTATTATCATTATTATTATTATTATCATTATTATTATTATCATTATTATTATTATTATTATCATTATTATTATTATCATTATTATTATAATTATTATTATTATTATTATTATTATTATCATTATTATCATTATTATTATTATTATTATTATTATTATTATTGCTCTGTTACTAACATTGACCTCTGTTTGGACAAATGCCCTCTTCGAAATCATCCCTACCGGTTATCAATAGAAAAACATATGCCTCATAAAAACAATTACAGACATTATGTCTTTTTAATTCTAGCCTAGTCCCTTAATCTTCATAAGAATGACTTCCCAAACTACATAGTAGATGAACAAATAAGACTATTTATCAAATACCTCACACATATCAAAAAGAACATTGTACGTCATTAAAGGACCCTAAATATATCAAACTCTCATATTGTAAATAGATGCATGCTAACTACAAACATGATGAGAAAAAACTCGTTCGCACTAATATATCTACCATGGATCCTATTAAAAAATTAAATTAATCATATATTATCCCCAAAAAAATACAACCAATTTAATTATTCGCAAAAACTTCTCCCCACTAACTGATGTATTACGTAAAACCCACATCAGATATCAATGTATCTCCGACAGAAAAACAAATATATGTGTTGGATATACGGCAACTATATTATCAAGACGTTTCACATGTCTGACCATTCGTCCATTGTGAGACATTTACACAAACATTTCTATCTACATTGATAGAATAGAAAAGTACTGATTGTTAGCACAACTATATTACACCAAGAAGAAATAAAAAATTAAAACTACAGATCCTCGAAGCAATCTGCATTAAAAAAATTAAATTCTATATTGAATAGAATCATCTATGAATACTGTAATAATGTTCTAAAATTCATATAAAAAGAACAGTTTTCACGTTTTAATGCCCGCTTGACATTGACTTTCCACCATAGAAGAAAACAATCCCATAGTCGATAATTTGTTCACGTTCTAATGAACGCTAAAACAAAACTGTCAGCCGTGGCATTTAAACGCTAAAAAAAAAGTAATTCAGTAATGGATAGCCACACATCGTTTTTGACTTACTAGTTGCACCACTGATGATGATCCCAGAAAGAGATGGAAAGTACTCGGGATATAAAAAGCGATTTTCACCGTTATAGCGCATTCATTGCATCATTTGATTGTAACACACAGAAAAATATCCGTGAATATGGACGGATTATGCTAAAAGTAAGCAGATATAATGTTTGTAATTTATATATATATAATAATTATATTATATATATATATATATATATATATATATAATAATTATATTATATATAATATATATTATCATCCACAGACACACATATATATATATATATATATATATATATATATATATATATATATATATATATATAAATATATAGTCAAACCTAATGAGCCAGACACACCTACCAAGGTTTCACTTAGGCTCATCGTCAGGGTCGGCTGGCTAGAGAGGCAACAGAAAACGGCATATATATAGAGACGACCACCAAGACAACACCACGTGACCAAGTTGCCTCTTTAGCCAGCCGACCCTGACGATCTGCCTAAGTGAAACCTTGGTAGGTGTGTCTGGCTCATTAGGTTTGACTAGGTTTGCTCTACGCTTGTATTGAGCTCTTTAGTTAGTTGTTTACTCGTATCGGGGTTTTTTCTTTGGGCCTTGAACCTGTATCTGTGCGATTATTTTCGACAGACTTTCATGTTCCTGGCTCTTTCTTTTTTTAAAACCTTTTTTTTTCCTTCGTGATTGATTTGGCTGTTGTTAAATCAAGAGTTCGAAGGTTTTTCGACACGAGTATAGTTACCTATATTTATATATATATATATATATATATATATATATATATATATATATATATATATATATATATAATAGTCCGATCATTAAATTTGAGGAATAAAAAGACAATAAGATAACAATATTGTCAATAGGATTGACTATAGTTCTTATATACAACCTTAAAAGCCGCCTTATTTAAGTTAGCTCCAGTGGCGGGGGAGGGGGTTCATATTGAGCCTTCATCACGATTGGTAGGGAGCAGTAGATGCGATAGGCAACAATAAATTACAGAACTCAAAATTGATCTCTGCATTCAAATATTGACATTAACATTTAAGCTTAACTTTTAAAAGTTCAACGATAATTCTTCTGCCGTCACTAAATTTAAACGCACCTTGACGCCATTACTTTCCGTACAAACAGTTGTTTTTCTTTCATGGGTGACATTTGCTGGATTTCTCAAATAATTTCAAATTTAAAAATTGTTATCATACAAAATATTTGTCTCAATAATCACGTAAAAAAAATCGCCGAAAACAATCGGTGCGATTTTTTTTACGTGATTTTTTAGACAAATATTTTTTATGATAACAATTTTTAAACTTGGAAAAATTTTTGGATTCCCAATTTATATAAATTGGTAATCCAAAAATTTGAGGATTGTGGGTCCGGATGCGGCTCGGAATCTTTATAATTTGGTCACGGGGTCGGTCTGTTTACAAAATGGTATGGCATCGGCTACGTCCTCTAGGAGTAAAGTTGAGTTTTATATTGAAACACTGTTATTTGGAAACAGTATTTTTTTCATTTGAACATCAGCTATCGAAAATTAAAGAGTTGTGTCCCTTTAATTGATTTTTATCTGTAGAACTCAACATGGCTGAATCCGAAAACACTCGCAGTAATGAAGAAATTTGCGAATCCAAAATTTCCGGATACGGCCCGGAATGTTTTTAATTTGCTCACGGTGTCGGCCTGATTTCAAAATGGTATAATACGTCGCAGGAGTAAAATTGAAAAAGTATGACATGACACACTGACATTCGAATTTATTATATAGATTAGTAGGCCTTTTGACTAAATTGAAGTACAAAGTGCCTTGAGGTTTTGTTGTGTTTTTGTTTGTTGTTTTTATGTGTTGTATTTCAGTAATAAATTTAATTTTGGTCTAATATTATGTTATGATCAGGATAGGTTTTGAATAGACAGGAAAATATCTCTCTTCAACAACATGGTTCGAAGCACGCTATGAACTGATAACCTAACCTCGTAAAAAGTAGTTACGTATGAAGTTGAAGTTTATTTTTTTATTACTGAGTGAAGGGAATTTTGTATTTACGAACTGTATAACTTCCTTTTGACCTCGACATAAATCTTTTTTGTTTTATTTTTTAATACCCGTTTGAAAGTATCTTTAAATAAGAGAGTCCTGGAACAAACGAATTTCTTTTTTCCTTCGGTTTTAACTGGAGACTGACAATTTAGATGCGTCAAAAAAGGACAACTTTTGCGTTTATTGTGTGCGTGTGTTTCCCCAAATCAACAACGTTTCTTTTGTATTATTTGTTTGTATCTTTTAATACAAAAAATAAAGAAACGTTTTCCATTGTTGAAATCTCTTGACAGTGAACATAAAATTTATTTAAGATTTTTGCTTGTTCATCTTCTGAAGAACAAAATAGGCAAAGAGACCAAAGATGGCGATTAATATAAGCAAGATATGAAACCAGAGCAAAGACTTCGGGGAGTCTCCAAACGAATATAAATTTTGAAAGAAAACCAAGGATCGATTCTCAAGTCTCCTTTTTAATTTAGCGTTTTGACATTTCTGCCGCCATTTTTTTACTCGAAAGTTAAATCAATCAGCATCCATAGTATATGTTCGTATATAAGTCGATCTCACGCTGTCGTCGGTTTGTTGTTTCCGTGATACGCTATTATAAAGTTTCTACCATGCGATTTAATATGCTGACTTACGGCCACATCACGTTGAGACACCGGTTCTTGTACGATCACTATAGTTAAGCAACGTCGAGTCTGGTCATTAAGCAACGTCGAGTCTGGTCAGTACCTTGATGGGTGACTGCTTGGGAATAGCAGGTGCTGTAAATTTGGATGTGCGGCTGGTGTAATGGATAATGGTTCGGAATTCTTAATCGGAGAGACGATTTCCAACTCCAGCAGGGTTCGTTATATTCACTTACGCGCAAATACCCTTCTCCACCCATTAGTAAAAACATGTCTCACTAAAAGCATTATTACCTTAAGAAAAAATCGTATAAAATATTTAGATTTAAGCATTAAATAACCCATAGAGGTTGATATGCCGTTAAACAAAAATCAACCTGATGGAAAATGGAGGCTGATGGTTTTGCATAGCAAAGTGTTTTTCGTCGCCTGAATCTCCTTTCTTCGCCAATGATTGTCGCTTTTATATGATGGCGGGGGTCTGCTTATCACAGTGATCCAAATATCTATATAGGCGAATGTATTACCTCGGGCAGGTCGCATGGTAGGAAACAAATAAAACGATGGAGATGCGACATCGTGTTTTTATACTGATTCAACGAAGATTGCCTCGTTCTCAACGGCGAATCACGTCAGATGAGGGACATGCCTACTTCTCAAGGCGAATCACTGCTACGTCCATTGTATGGGCAAACATAGTCGGATTTGCCACCGGAGGATTCGAATCGGAACAAGGTGAAGACAATGATCATATGTGTGTCGGAAGAATGGAGCTGGCCTAACACATTAAGGAGAGAGAACTATAAAAGAACACAAATTAAGAAGACAGAAGATTACGATTGACCTTGCATTTAAATCCTTGATGATCAAAGTTGGTTAGAAAGCATGGTGTGAGAAAAGAGTTCCACAAGCGAGAAGTGTGAGAAAAGAAATTGTTATAGTTACACCTAACAAATTCAACTATAAAGCAATGAGAGCTTGTTGCCAACATGGTACTGCGCTTAAATTCATAAAATCTAGGTTCCAGAGGAAAGTCACACACACACACACACACACACACACATATATATATATATATATATATATATATATATATATATATGTGTGTGTATATATACACACACACACACACACACACACACACATATATATATATATATATATATATATATATATATATATATATATATATATATAATTTTTATTTCTTATAACTATACCTTAAGAACTGGCGGTGTAAACAAAACAGATGGTGCAATTTGTAAATAAAAAAAAATAAACGACTTTTTATTAATAAAGCAGACAACAGAAAGAATAAAAAATAGCATAATGGTCCAGTAGGTGAAACCTAGGTAGATAGGTTCTAGGTCTTTATATATATATATATATATATATATATAAATATATATATATATATATATATTTTTTTTTAAGACATATATATATATATATATATATATATATATATATATATAAAAGAACAAATCCAAAGAAAACTTATGGCAAAGTGAAAAAAAAAGTTATTGGGTGACGTCTTTCATCTTTTAGGACATCATCAGCCGAAAGTGGTCTTTATTTTGATGCGTCAACCCATGTGTCCGAAGATGAGGCGACTGAGAATTCTAATGTGTTAAACATTCTGGAAACGTTTTTGAAAAGCTACAGTGAATAATTATGACTGGAAAATCATGGCTAGTTTACATGCTAAATCCGTTTATACCAACGTGCATTCAACATAAACACCACGTTTAGGTCCTTACCATATTTGACCTTTCGTGGCACAGATTTATCATCATAAAGGTGATAAAAACGTGAACAAAAAGGAAAATAAACTAAATGAAATCGGCTAGACTATATACCCAATACATACATACATACATATTATTTTGAAATTATTAGGAGAAATTGATAATTATATTTAATGATTCATCGAGTTTGAAACCTCAACAGAATGCAGAAAGCACTGGACGGCCGTTTCGTCCTATATTTGGGACACATCAGCAGTGCGCATCCACTACCGAGAATTGAAACCCTGGCAGTTAGGTCGTGAAGCAAACACCATACCAACTGTTCCCCCGGTGACGAAGAGGTAGCAAATCAGACTCAATATAGCGCCGCTCACTCACAAATTCCTTTGTGGAACTCTACTGAGATTCACTTTAACCATAGGACGGTGTCTCCCAGAGCCACGACTACTATCACCATGCCGCGCATTAGAAGCCGGTTCAAGCACTGCTGATGAGTCCCAAATATAGGACGAAACGGCCGTCCAGTGCTTTCTGCATTCTGTTGAGGTTTCAGACTCGATGAATCATTAAATATATATATATATATATATATATATATATATATATATATATATATATATATATATATATATATAGATATGTATATATATATGTATATATATATATATATATATATATATATATACTGATATGAATATATATATATATATATATATACATATATATATATACGAACGTCTTGCCAAAAAGAGATAGAAGGCTGCCAAGGCCTGGAAGTCATTCACGGAAAGTCCGTTCCGCTTCACGAAGCAGTTGTTTAGGGAGAAGAATAGCGGAGCTTTGTGTGTTTAGCGGGAGGAGCTGGAGAGGCATCTTATGAGCACGTACTCGGATGCCAGCAGAGAGGTCACAGCCGAGGTGATGCCAGGTTTACTCAGGCTTGGCTCCCCGGAAGTAGCTTTTGATGAGTCTCCACTGACTTGGAAGGAAGTCCAAGGAGTTGTATTGAGGGCAAGAGCGTGTTCTGTGGGTGGTCCTAATGGGGTGGCACATGCTGTCTACAAGGCTGCTGAGGTGTTTGTGGAGACTTCTTGTGAAGGTTTGGGAAGTTGGTGATGTTCCGGACTGTTGCTGTCGAACTGATGGGGTGTATATACCGTTGACATTTAGTCAGTTTCTCCCAATATATCTCCCGAACGTTGAAGGGAAGGTGTTTTTTAAGGTGTTTGCTTGGAGGCTGACGGTTACCTGCTTGGGAATAACTATATAGACACTAGTATTCAAAAGGCAGGAGTCCCGGGGTTTCCAGGTTGCTTGGAACGTGTGTCAATGATTTGGGCAAAGATCCGTGAGGCTAAAACTGAAAGGAAGAATATTCACGTCATCTGGCTAGATCTTGTTAATGCGTATGGTTCAGTTCCGCATAGCATGATAGTTGGCATTGGAGTTCTTCTACGTTCCGCAGAGACTCAGGGATTGTCTGGCGATGTACTTCAATGAGTTCATACTACGTTTTTCAACGACGAAGTACATTACAAGTTATGTGGAGCTGCAAAGGGGAATTGCTATGGGATATGTAGTACTGTTTGTGATGGTGATGGAGGTGATCTTGAGAGGTCTAACGCCAGAGTGCCGCTTCCTGCAGAATGAGGTCAAAATCTGAGCATTTATGGATGATTTCACGATAATCCAAGATGATAGGGAAGTAGCTCAGTTGGTTCTGGATGAACTTGCAGAGTTGGTAGAATGGAGTCAGATGGCCTTCAAACCAAAGAAAAGCAGGTCACTGTCTATGAAAGCAGGTTCTGTCATACATGAAGTGTTTTCCATCGCAGGTGAATAGATACCAACAGTGCGGGGAGCAAGGTGTGAAGAGTCTTGGGTGGTGGTATAACTTCACTGTTACAGATCGTCACCGTGGGATTGAAATCCAGCAACAAGCGGAGATGGGTCTGCGAAGAATAGACCAATGTGGGCTTCCCGGAAAATTTAAGGTGTGGTGTATGCATTTTGGATTGATGCCTAGATTAATGTGGCCGCTGACTATATATGAGGTGGCACTGTCTAGAGTTGGAATAATTGAGAGGAAAATTAGTAAATGCATACGGAAATGGCTTGGTGTTGCAAGGATTCTGTCGCCGGTCGCTTTGTATGGCAGCTCGGGGGCCTTCAGTTACCTCTTACTTCTTTGGTGAAGGAGTACAAGGTGGCAAAAGTGAGATTGCAGTCCATGCTGTATGAGTCTAACAGGAAGAAAGTGGAAAGTGTCAGCAGTGGAAGTGATGGTAAAGTTGGCAGAAGTTCAAGGTGTTAGAAAGAAGGAACGTGCTGGACTCTGTCTAGTTGAGAGGGAGAAATTCTGGTCAGAGGCCAGTAGACAAGAGCAACGCAAGTTACAGGAACAGGGGGTTCGAAATCTCGAAGAGGACAGACGGTTAGTGCGGACTGTCCAGCAGGGTCAGCAGGGTCGATGGCTGAACTGGGAGGGTATTGAGGGTATTCAGATCAGTTGGTCTTATTGGTAGCGTCTAGGCGCAGGACATTTGAAGTTCCTCATACAGGCAGAATATGATGTGGCAGCATCACCGGCAAATTTGAAGTGATGGGGAGTGCAGGAGTCACCCTCCTGCCGGCTGTGTGATGCTTATGGAAACCTGCGCCACATACTGTCAGCCTGTCAGAAGGCGTTACAGAATGGCTGGTACACCTTCAGACATAACTTGGTTCTGGAGGTCGTGGCAGCAGCTGCAAGAAATGCTAGCATACCCTCGTTGGACCTGCGAAGGGTAGCCTTCCTGAAGCAAGGTGCGACTGTTACAAGGCAGAAGACCAGGTTGGAAAACTCAAGGAAGTGGAGAGTGTTGGTTGATGCTCCACTGCCAGTGGAGGTCATTTTGTCTGGTCTGAGACCAGATCTGGTCTTAATTGATGTCGAGAAGCAACATCTGTTGCTTGGCAAGCTGACAGTGGCATGGGAAGAAGGGATTGAAGAAACCCATGAAAGAAAGTTGCTTCGGTATGAGGAACTGGTGGCTGCGGTCCGTGAGAGAGGATAAGGCTGCACCCTGATACCATTTGAGGTTGGCTGTAGAAGATTTTTTGCTACCTCTTTAAAAAGATTCATCAAGTGTGCTGGGATCGAAAAGCCGAATAAGGTAATAAAGACATGTGGTGAAAAAGCGGTGGAAGGAAGTGTATGGATTACACAAAAATTCTTATCGAGTCGCATCCAATTAACATAGACCGGTTGCAACGTAACATCATCCAGCTGTTGCGGACCCACCGTGTGGAAAGGTACCGGGCTTAAGGGGCCGAAATTTTGCTGAAGCACGGCGCTCAGCTGAAGATTGCAGATGGTCTGGAGCACTTGATGTCTACCTGTGTTCTATAAGGCTTATCGAACCTCATTATACTCTTAAGAGTCAATCGTTATCTATCCTCAGAAAAACTTAATATCTTCTCGTCAAGAGTCAATCACTATATATCCTTCCTATCCTCATAAAGTCTTAATCTCTTCTCGTCAAGGGTTATTTATCCTTTCTATCCTCATAAAATCTTAATACCTTCTCATCAAGAGTCAATCGTTATCTATCCCTCCTATCCTCATAATCTTCACTTCTTTCCGCCTCCTCTCTCATTCATATCACACGCCTCATCATTTTAACGGTGACCTTCTACCCTGGGTTGAAAGTCATTGTTAAAATTTTGAAGATTGGTGTATTCAGTGAATTTTTTTTTGAAAACGTATTTGAAAATTCATATGAAAGATTGTCACAGACTTACATTTTCAGAGATGTTCTTTGTTTAATTTAAATTATTAAGTATGCCTGCAAGTAGTCAAGTGAGCCGATGGAATTGTGTTTCTCTGTCGTGTTCAATGCGACATGAGATTCGCTGGGGATTAAAAAGGTCCCCAAAGAGAAAAAAAAACACATATCTTTAAGGTATCTTGTGGCTAAAAGAGAAAAAGTAAGAATGATACGTTGCGTTATTTTCTTTTATACTGCTTTTGGAATCACCCCATCGAGCTTGTAAGCAGACGTTCTTTAACAGACAAGTGGGGTAATGCCAAAAAATGAAGGAACTCATGAACTACAGGGAACGAGACAAAATAGCAAGAGGCAGCGTTTAAATCTACTGAATTGTTGAAACTTGACTAATGCATGGAATAATAATGCAAACACAAAATGTAGTTAGAATAAAATGTATTGAAACAAGAAAGTGTACACAATATTTACATATAGTCTTTTGTATATTCCTGGGAAGACCGTTCCTGGAGAATGTGTTGACTAAGTCGCAGTCGGGCAGAGTCTCTAGTTGGATCTCTTGATTTGCCTCCATGTCTTCCGGTACCAACCATATTTATATCGTCGGTACTCCGCTATGCAAATTAGGTGGATCCTACCACAACATGAATATATATGAATATTGGAAGGGGCTTAAAAAAACTATAAATAGAAAAATGAATAAGCAACGGAAGCTTGTAGGGAAAATATAAGTATCAAAATTTCAATAGGCTCAAATACGACCCATTCGTGTCTGTGTCGACACGAACAGTTACAGAGTTTAAATCTTTGCTAGTTGAGTCACGATTGAAGGCACATGTCATTATGCGACACCGTCTTATGATATGAAAAGTGATTTAGTATACCTATATATAAGTGATTTAGTATACCTATATATGCAAAAGGGTAAGAGAGAAAGAGAAAGTGAAAAAAAAAATCGTCATTTAATAACGACCCGACAGCAAAATATCGATGAGGAAACGTTATGTTGGGGTCGGACGAGGTGTGGAGGAACGGGTTTGTACATTTAGAAGACATGGTTAACAGATAGTATTCGATAAAAGCATCGTGGTCAGCTCCGGGGGAATTTATGTTACAAATGGATTAAGAAAGCGACATGATGGCGACGAGAATATTTGAGTACGTTTGGAAAATAAAGAGATTATTTCTATTTTACTCTTAGCATTTTCACGGATTCGGTTACAATTCTTTTTTTTTTCGTTTTCCTTTCTCGTTTTGTTTTATTTCCTTTTTTTCTTTGCCTCTTTTCTTTCTTTCTTTCTAGTTTCTCTTTTTCATTTCTTTTTCCTTTTGTTTTCTATTTATTTTCTTTATCACTTTTTTTTCTATATTCAGTTTTTCGTGATCTTTTTATTTTAAATAATTTTTTTTATTTTCTTGTACATTTTTGTTTTCTTTCTATTTTAATCTTTTTTCTTTCTATATTTTTCAGTTTTTCATATACATTTTCATTCTAACACTTTTTCTTTTTTCTTTTTTCTTTTTTGTTTTCTTTCTATTTTCTTCTCACTCTTTTCATTCTATTTTCTTTATAATTTTTCATCTTATATTCTTCAGTTTCCTCCTGTTCTATTCATTCTAACTCTTTTTTTCTTTCTTTCTCTTTTCTCTTTCCTTTTTATGTTCTTTCTATTTTATTCTTAATATTTTCATTTTAATATATTTCTTCTGTTTTTCTTTCTGTATTCTTCAAATTTTTTCTTGTTCTTTTTCATTCTCTTTTTTGCTTTGTCTATTTATCGCTCATATTTCTTTTTCGTTTCTTTTTCTTTTGTTTTCTCTCTATATTCTCTTTATCGTTTCTTTTTTCTTTTGTTTTCTCTCTATATTCTCTGTTTCTTTTCTTTTTTTCTTTTGTTTTCTCTCTATATTCTCTTTATCGTTTCTTTTTTCTTTTGTTTTCTCTCTATATTCTCTTTTTCTTTCCTTTTTTCTTTTATTTTCTCTCTATATTCTCTTTTTCTTTTGTTTTCTCTCTATATTCTCTTTTTCGTTTCTTTTTTCTTTTGTTTTCTCTCTATATTCTTTTTGTCTTTTCTTTTTTCTTTTATTTTCTCTCTATATTCTCTTTTTCTTTTGTTTTCTCTCTATATTCTCTTTTCCTTTTCTTTTTTCTTTTATTTTCTCTCTATATTCTCTTTTTCTTTTCTTTTTCATTTGTTTTCTCTCTATATTCTCTTTTTCTGTTCTTAATATGTTCATTCTATTTTCTTTATCCCTGTTTCTTTCTTTATTCTATCGATTTTTTGCGTTCCTTTTCTTTCTATTCTCCATCTTTTTTTCTTTATTTTTTTTAAGCATTTCACCCCCAGCAAGGCGGGAAGCCACTAGCACCCAAAGAGTTACAGAGAATTGGCGTGAGACCAAATAGGTGTGACAGGAGAAAGGATGAAGAGAAGGATAGGTGGCAGATCAAGGCCTCTGGAGACGTCGATTGACATTACATTTGAATAGTTGGAGATTATAGCTATCAGGGCAACAGGTAAAGGGGAGGGAGTTCCACAGGAGAGAAGTGCGAGACATGAAGCTATTGGAGTAGAAGAGACGGTTACATTTTAACAGTTTCGACAGTGAAAGGGTGTGAGCGAGTTGCCAGCCTAGTAGAACGCTTAAATTCATGAAATTTGGGAACCAGCGAAAGCAGCTCATATTTCTTTTATTTCTTTTCTATTTTCTTCTCAACATGCTAATTTCTTTTTCGCCCGTCTTTCGCTTTCCCTTTTATTTTCGCTCTATTTTCGTTCTCACTTTTTCTGTTTGGTTTCCTTTATTTCTGTTTATTTCTTTTAATTTCTTCTTATTTCTTTTCATTTCATTTTCTTTTTTTTCTTTTCATTTCTTTTTATTCCTTTTTATTTCTATTCATTTCTTTTTATTTCTTTTCATTTCTTTTTATTTCTTTTTATTTATTTTCATTTCTTTTCATTTCATTTTGTTTCTTTTCATTTCTTTTCATTTCTTTTTATTTCTTTTCATTTCTTTTCATTTCTTTTTATTTCTTTTCATTTCTTTTCATTTCATTTTACTTCTTTTTATTTCTTTTCATGTCCTTTTATTCCTTTTTATTTCTTTTCATTTCTTTTCATTTCTTTTCATTTCTTTTTATTTCTTTTAATGTGTTCTTATTTCTTTTTATTTCTTTTCTTTTTATTCCTTTTTATTTCTTTCATTTCTTTTCATTTCTTTTCATTTCTTTTTATTTCTTTTCATTTCTTTTTATTCCTTTTTATTTCTTTACATTTCTTTTTATTTCTTTTCATTTCTTTTATTTCTTTTTATTCCTTTTCATTTCTTTTTAATCCTTTTTATTTCTTTTTATTTCTTTTCATTTCTTTTTATTTCTTTTCAATTCTTTTCATTTCTCTTTATTTCATTTTATTTCTTTTCTTTTCTTTTTATTTCTTTTCATTTCTTTTTATTTTTTTATTTTTTATTTCTTTTCATTTCTTTTTATTTCTATATTCTTTTCATTTTTCCTCTACTTTTACTTTCTTTCTCCGTATTTCTTCTATCTATTTCTAATGCAAATTTTCTCTTTAATTTTCATTTTGCTTTTTACTTTTTGCTATTTCCCTTTTCTTTTTGGATTCATTTGTTTTATTTTTCTCTCTTTTTTACTTTCGTTTTCTCGATTTCGTACTACTTCCTTTCTTTCTTCTTTAATCTGTTTTTCTATTTTCTTTTTCATTCCCTATTTCTATTTTCACGTACTTTGTTTCCATTTACTAATATTTTCTTCTTACTTTTTTTCATTCTTTTTTCCTTCTTTTTTTTCCTTCTTTTTTTCCTTTTTTATTTCATTGGCTTTACTTTCTATTTATACTCTACCGTTTCTTATTTTCTTTCTTTCTTCTTCTTCTCCACTTAGCTTAAATTTTCTGTTCTTTATCCATTTTCTTGTAATCTTTCATTCTATCCTTATTCTTCGTTCTTTCTAGACTTCGGTTTCCTCTCTAATTTCTGTTTACTTACTTTTTTTCTGTTTTTCTCTTTCTTTTTCTCTTTTTTGTTTAATTTAGAATTTTAACCGTTTTATTCTCTTTGTATTTTCATTTTCTTCTTTCTATTCTGTCTGTTTTATCTGTATTTTCTCTTGACTTTACAAATTCTCTCTTGCTTCTTATTATCTATTTTTCCCCTCTTTCATTTATCCAGTTTTATTTATCGTGCTTCCTGTATTAGTTTTCCTCTTTCGTTCTTTTCACTATTTAGGTCTCTTCACATCTATCTATCTATCTATCTATCTATCTATCTACGTATCTCTATTTCTTCACATCTATATATCCATCTATGTTTTTTTGCATCTATCTACTTATCTGTCTCTTCATATCTATCTATTTACCTATCTATCTATCTATCTATCTATCTATCTATCTATCTATCTATCTATCTATCTATGTCTCTTCATATATATATATATATATATATATATATATATATATATATATATATATATATATATATATATCTTTACATCTATCTATCTATCTATCTATCTATCTATCTATCTGCGCCTCTTCATATATGTCTCTCCATAACTCTTCACATATATCTGTCTATCTGTCTCTGTCTCTTCACATCTATCTCTTCATCTCTCTATCTATCTATCTATCTATCGATCGATCGATCTATCTCTGTTTCTTCACATCTATCTATCTATGTTTTTTGCATTTATATACTTATCTGTCTCTTCCTATCTATTTATTTACCTATCTGTCGGTCTATCTATGACTCTTCAAATCTATCCATCTATCTATCTATCTATCTATCTATCTATCTCTGCATATCTATCTATCTATCTTTCTGTCTGTCTGTCTATTTATCCATGTCTCTTCATATATATATATATATATAATTCTTTACATCTATCTATCTATCTATCTATCTATCTATCTATCTATCTATCTATCTATCTATCTGTCTGTCTCTGTCACTTCACATCTATCTATCTATCAATCTATCTATCTATCTATCTATGTCTCTACATATCTATCTATGTCTCTACACATGTATATCTGTCTATTTATCTATCTTTGTCTTTATACATATATCCAACAACATTTTATAATGCAGATGATGTTGTAGTTATAACAGGCACAGGAAAGCTGTCGGAACTTCCGCAGATGATATTGAAAGAAAGCTGGAAGAACGTACTAAACATCAATCATAAGACAACAGAATGTATGGTTGTCAGCAAAAATGAGCAATTCAAGATACGACAAAATCAAGCAAGTACAAAACATTAACAATCTCGGATGTGTTTTAACAGTACAGAAAATGCAACATTGAAATCCGAATGCGCAGTGGAATAAGAAAAAGAAGTGTCTTCCGAAAGCTAAGCAAAGTATTAAGAAACAGAAATATTTCAAAAGAAAGTGTGTTGAAATGTTATGTAATATTAATCCTCCTGTATATTACTGAATTTTGAAAATCTCAACAATGAAGAAGAGACGTGAGTCAGCTCAAATGTTGTTCTACACATTGACTGATCGATTGACATTTGGGATTTTTATGGGTTATCAACCTTTTATATGTTATTTTAAACCAGAAGATTTTGGATTTTACGATTCCTTTACCCTTAATAATGGTTTTCTGATACATGTCCAATTGATCAATTAAACCATAACTAGGTGTAGAAGATGTTGATTCATAACTTTCCCAAGTGAATATAATGAACCACACTCGGTTTACAATTCGGCTCCTTTCCAATTTCGAGTCGTTATCCATTACACCAGGTGCATATCCCGGCTTGCAGCACCTTTTATTACCAAGCTGTCACCGACCTATACACCATTGTCCAAATTAATTGAAACAAACGAATAATTCCGTTATTTACTCTCTTTTGTTTCGTATTTTTCCAATGAAGCATGAGCCAGTGCTCATGTCTATTCCCCGAAGTCGTTCCTTGCAGATTGACCACAGATTCTCAACTGGGTTTAAATCAGGAGAGTTTCCTGGCCAGTCTGTATTGATTTGATCACTGGTAAGGCTTGCCAGTGTATTCGTGCAGCGTTAGAATTTTCGTACGCTTTCTTGGAGTAACGTCCATTGCAGACAATCGACTTAGGACAACTAGTCGATAGTCGAGACAATAGTGTCTGGGCGTGATAAAAATCTGATGCAATCACGGATGAGGCAATATTTTTCAAGGCCAAACAAATTTCATTATACACACCTCGGAAATAGATTCATATTAGGGCACACCACTGCAAATGACCTAATCCGAGGAAAAAAACAGAAATCTATTACACCATGTCATTCCAATGGTGTCTATATCTGACCGTATAATGAAAGAAAAGGAAACTAAAGAGTTTGTTTCAATTAAGTAGCACAAGGGTATAATTTTGTTTATATTCCTTCACATTTGTGTCTTAGTTGCATTATTGCCTTGCTTGGGGTGAAATGGTTAATAAAATGTGCATCAAAAGAAGGAGGGTGAGAACACCATGAAAATTAAGTAAAATGGGAATGAAAAGGAAGTTTGTGGTTAGGATCAAAAGGAGACAGTTGTAAATTTCTGGGACATAAAGAGGAGAGTCGCTTTGGAGAATATGGCACTCATAGGACATGTTGACGGGAGAAGAAGTGGAGAAGCAATGAATGAGTAACTTACTCAACATTGTCGGTTAAAATGAAGAAATAACAAGGATTGAAAAGAATCGTAATGGAACAAAAATACTTAGAGTTATAAATAACAGGAAGTTGTGGAGAGCCAAGATCTCTCACATCTTAAACGGACATGGCACATATAAGAGGGAGAATTAGTTTTTATTTTATGTTTATAATTTCTTCTTCCTTGCTTTCGTCCGTTAAAGATTCTTTATTTCCTATTGTCTCTATCTCCATTTTTTTCCCGCTTCTGTTTCTTTTTCTTTCTATATTTTCTTCACAATCTTTTTCTTTTGATTTCTTTTCTTCCCTTTCTTTTTCATTCTATCTTTTCTTTCTTTTTTCTTTCAATGTTCATTTCTTCTCTTTCTTTTTCCTTCCTCCATTTCTTTCTTTTTTCGTTCTATGTTCTTCTCTTCCCTTTCTTTTTCTTCTATCATGTCTTTCTTTTTTTTCTATCTTCTTTTCTTCCCTTTCTTTTTCCTTCTATCTTCTTTCTTCCTTTTCTTTTTCCTTTTATCATTTCTTGCCTTTCTTTGTCTTTCTATCTTTTCTATACTCTCTTTTTCCTTCTATCTTCTTTCCTTCCTTCTTTCTCCTTCTATCTTTTCTAGCCTTTCTTTTTCGATCTATCTTCTTTAATACCCTTTCTTTTTCCTTCTATCTTTTCAGCCTTTCTTTTTCCATTTATCTTCTTTAATACTCTTTCTTTTTCCTTTTATCTTTTCTCGCCTTTCTTTTTCCTTCTATCTTCTTTTTTTCCTTTTCTTTTTCGTTTTATCATTTCTTGCCTTTCTTTTTCCTTCTATCTCCTTTTTCTTCCATTTCTTTTTCCTTTTATCATTTCTTGCCTTTTTTCCTTCTATCTTCTTTTTTCCTTTTCTTTTTCCTTTTATCATTTCTTGCCTTTCTTTTTCCTTCTATCTCCTTTTTCTTCCATTTCTTTTTCCTTTTATCATTTCTTGCCTTTCTTTTTCCTTCTATCTCCTTTTTCTTCCATTTCTTTTTCCTTTTATCATTTCTTGCCTTTTTTTCCTTCTATCTTCTTTTTTCCTTTTCTTTTTCCTTTTATCATTTCTTGCCTTTCTTTTTCCTTTTATCATTTCTTGCCTTTCTTTTTCCTTCTATCTCCTTTTTCTTCCATTTCTTTTTCCTTTTATCATTTCTTGCCTTTTTTTCCTTCTATCTTCTTTTTTCCTTTTCTTTTTCCTTTTATCATTTCTTGCCTTTCTTTTTCCTTTTATCATTTCTTGCCTTTCTTTTTCCTTCTATCTCCTTTTTCTTCCATTTCTTTTTCCTTTTATCATTTCTTGCCTTTTTTTCCTTCTATCTTCTTTTTTCCTTTTCTTTTTCCTTTTATCATTTCTTGCCTTTCTTTTTCCTTCTATCTTCTTTTCGTCTCTATCTTTTTCCTTATATCTTTTCTAGCCATTCTTTTTCTTTCTATCTTCTTTTCTTCCCTTTCTTTTTTCTTCTCTTTACTTTTCTTCCCTTTCATTTTCCTTATATCTTTTCTAGCCTTTCTTTTTCTTCTATCTTCTTTTCTTCCCCTTCTTCTTCCTTCTATCTTTTCTACCCTTTCTTTTTTCTTCTATCTTTTCTTTCCTTTCTTTTTCCTTCTATCTTTTCTAGCCTTTCTTTTGTCCTCTATTTCCTTTTCTTCCCTTTCTTTTTTCTTCTATCTTCTTTTTCTTCCTTTCTTTTTCCTGTTATCTTTTCTAGCCTTTCTTTTTCTTTCTATATTCCTTTCTTCCCTTTCTTTTTCCTTCTATCTCCATTTCCTTCGATCTTTTCTTCACATTCTTTTTCCTTCTTTCTTCTTTTGTTCCCTTTCATTTTCTTCTCCGTTTTCTTTTCATCACACTCTTTATCCCTTTGTCTTCTTTTCTCTTCTTTCTTTTTCCTTCTGTTTTCTTTTCTCCCCTTTCTTCTTCTTCCTTTCTTTTACTTTTTCCTTCTGCCTTTCCAGCCATTTTCCATTAGAATTAGCTTTTACTCGCAACTATCTCTGAAATTCTGTCGCAAGATTTTTTCCACTAAAGTTTTAACGAACTCTTTCCCATCCACCAAACGCATTTTC
>OZ038501.1:71962688-71965188 GCA_964036315.1 Acanthosepion esculentum
TCTGTTCATATCTATCTATCTATCTATCTATCTATCTCACCCAGTTTGTTCATATCTATCTATCTATCTATCTCTCAGTCTGTACATATCTATCTATCTATCTATCTATCTTAGTCTGACAGTAACATACTCTAGTTACCCTGACTATTACTATTTGTGAAGGCCTCCATCCACATCACTTATTTATACTAGATTACGATATAATTACGTAGGCACATTTAATAAAAGGGTCCCTCTCTCACACTGTCTTATTCCGGTATATTCGCCTCTTTCCCTCTCACATCTCCTTCGATCTCTCTCTCTGTCTTTCTTTTTCTCTCTCTATTGTCTCGACTGTCGATTAGTTGTCCTACAGCCGTTGTCTACGATAGACATTACTCCATGAAGCGTACAAAATTGTAACGCTGCACGAACACACAGGCAAGCCTTAGAAGAGAGCAAATCAAATTACTATAGATGGCCCGGAAACTATCCTGATTTAAACCCAATCGATAATCTTCAAGGAACGAATTCTAGGAATGGACATACGAAGTACTAATATGTCCTCTGGCTCATGTTTCATTGGAAAAATACAAAAAAGATAGAAGTAAATAATAGTGGAATTATTCGTTGTCTTTCAATTAATTTGCAGAAGGGTGTATGTATAATATTACACATCGAGGGTTGGTGGCAATAAAACAGTGTTTGGTGTAAAATAACAGGGTTAAAATTTATATTAATAATAAATGTACAGTTGCTCTTCACCTTTTGGTACAACTATTTCTCTCTCTCTCTCTCAATATATATATATATATATATATATATATATATATATATATATATATATATATATATATTAGTTTAAAATGTGGTAAATATTTATGGGAGAAATGAACTCAATAACAAGAATAGTCTTGCTGTATATATAAATAGAGAGAAAGATAGTGATAGATACTTCCTCTGTATATTTTTATGTACGTGCTTAATCTTTTTTTTCTCTTTCTTTCCATTTGATCTCTCACATATTTAATTCCACTTTCATTTTACTCCCTATTTTTTTTCCGTTTTCGCAAAATGTGATTTGCATGCCCTCCTTCCAAAATCGACTTCAGGACATGTCAAAATGAGTTCTAAAGATTTGATACATGGAAGCCATTAGATTTGCGAAAATCAAAATAAAAAAAATTATAAGGGGAGATAACCCCAAAACAAAAAAAAATGGGGGTTCTCATCTGTTTTTTTATTTGTTTAATTTTCTTTTCTTCCGTTTTTTTTTTTCATGTGCTTTTTTTTACTTTTTTATTCTTTATCTTCTGTTCAGTCGGAGAAAAATAGGGTAGGGGCATTCATTTACGACATTTGCGTGCGTATATCCTGCTTGTTTAACGTGTAATCAGTACCACGTACGATCTCACAGAAAAAAAAATAAAACTTGCCATTCTTCCTTCTTTTCTATTCTACATCTTATTCCATATGAAAATGGCCGCTCTAAGTAAGCACACTTAGAGAGAAATATAGATTATATCTTTTTTCAAAAACGTATGATTAAATCACTTGATGCTGACATTTAGAAAGCAGGGTTAACAACTCCAAAATGGAATCGAAAAGAAGCAAATATGGCGGTTTGAAATTCATTTTAGCCACACTTCAATTTCTTGATCGTGTAGATGGGAAAGTCCACACACCTTGTTAATTCTACAAGTGTTGGCACATTTTACTTTCCTTTCTGTACAATATCTTGGTAAATCGTTCAGAGATGGGAAAAAAACATATTTATGAAGAAAAAAAGATATCCGACATAATAATTTATCGAACACATTAATTATATGTAGAAATAATTTTAACCACAACTGCAATCACAAAAATTGCCGTACTTGTAGAAAGAGCAAAATAACTTACTCACATGAAAAGTTCTTGAAAGCGCAATTATCGTTTCTTGCCTAAATGTTAACTTACGCCATGGACTTTTTCAAGTATCAATTTTCATAAAATGAATGCTCCTTAATAATTTCATATATTTATAGGGACTTCTGATCTTAATAAGCCTTGTTCCGCGAAATATCAAGCGACAAATCGGAAAATCAATAAACGAGAACGTCAGCTATTTTGGCTTCCTCGGGTTAGAATGAAAGAAACACAAAATGGTATGGTAACTCTGAGGATGAGTGGGGACCATAAATCAAATTAAATTAGATTACCTTATCACATCGCAAGATAGTGTCTATCCACCTGTTTGCATGCGTGATTGTTTTATATATATATATATATATATATATATATATATATATATATATATATATATGTGTGTGTGTGTGTGTGTGTGTGTGTGTGTGTGTGTGTCGGGTGCGATGGATAAATTGTCGTATAAATTACGTAAAAACAAAAATGACACTGACATCTCATTTTAACAGATATATTTACCAAAATTACACAAACATGTCTTGGAATACTGAAGGGTAAATTTATATATATATATATATATATATATATATATATATATATATATAAATTTACCCTTCTG
>OZ038501.1:71970188-71975188 GCA_964036315.1 Acanthosepion esculentum
ATCCAGCACCTTCTGTCAACGTGTCTCCAGCTGTTCAATGCCCTTGCGGTAGAACTCGGGGGGGGGGTGACGCAAAGAAGTCCGTGAGGGCTTTGCGCAAGTCTACTCCATTGGTGACGGATTTCCCACGAAGATGATTATCCAGGGAGTGGAAGAGGTTGTAATCGGATGGCGCAAGGTCAGATGAATAAGGTGGATGGCACAAAGTCTCCCACCCAAGTTGCTGTATGGTATCCCTGACCACTCGCGCGACATGCGGCCTGGTGTTGTCATGGAGGAAAAGCACACCTTTGCGATTCACCAGTGCTGGCTCCGTCTGGCGCAATGCCTGTTGCACACGTTTCAATTGCTGCGAGTATAGGTCTCCAGTGACCGTTTGGCCCGTTGGTAGCAGTTCATAATGAACCACTTGACGTCCTGTCCAACCGACACAAAGCATAATCTTGCGTGGGTGCGTAGGCGGTCTTCAGGTGTGAGGGACAGCATCCTGAGGAGACAACCAATGTCTGTAACGCTTGGGAGTTTCGTACAGAACCCACTTTTCATCACTGGTAAGCACTTGATTGAATAAGGATGCGGTACGGTGGCGAGAAAGCAGCGATACGCAGGCTGCCACTCGTTGTCCCTTGTGGACCTCCAACAGCGTTTGCGGAACCTACTTGCTCAGTTTTTACGTCTTACCTAGGCGATACAGGTGAAGAGTAACTGTTTCATCGGAAACGTTGAACTGTCTTGCAAGTTCACCACACGTTAGACAACTGACCTCTTCAATGGCCGCCTTCAGGACTCCGTCATTCAAGACCTGTGGTCGTCCACTGCGAGGTTCATCATGGAGAACCAAATCTCCCGACTTGAATTTTGGAAACCAACGCCTTGCAGTACGTTCATCTACAGCACTATCCCCAAACGCTTGGCATATGCGGCGACTTGATGCAGCTGCTGATAAGACCACTTTGAAGTCGTAAAGCAAACAGCTCCGAACGAGATCTCTAGACACTTCTATCCTTCTCACAGCTGTCCGGCTTATAACTGATGGCCGGGCACGGTGCGCGTGTTTTTTTAAAACGTCTGATATTCCTACTACCGGCTGTCCGAATTTGAAAACAATTGCTACACGCATTTCGTATATATTTCAAATTCATTCAATGACTAATCAAAAAACGGAGAGAACTTTTTTGGTTACCTTGTATTAAAAAAGGGATCATAACATTCATTTCGAGGTTCGTGGGTTAATGTAATTTTAATAAATTTTTTTGCGAAGATGTTTCTCGCCATTTATATCATTAACTTCACTAATCTGCTTTTTGTATGAATGATTCATGTAATATATATATATATATATATATATATATATATATATATATATATATATATATATATATATATATATATATATATATATATATAGTGACAGGGCCGAAAGAGTGTGAGTTCAATACCTGGTTAAGGCGGTGGAGAACTTCGAGAGGAGAATTAACAGGAGATAACTGATAACTGACATCCATTAATCATAGAACGTGGAACTAGAACAGTCTAATCCAATGTGCGAAATAAAGGTTTCATTTCGGCATTCCAACCACTGAAGAAGAACGGAGCGTAAAACGGCCAAAACGTTGTAATAAATATGGCGAGAAAGATGAGGACAATAGTACGAATAATGTAAATAGTGTACATAATACCTCATCTCAGAAATATAGACAGATACTTAGCTTTTAAATATCAATTTTATCGCGACATATTAATAAATATTTACTTTCTTACTTTAATAATAATATAACATAATCCCTCAATTAAAATATTCATTAACAATATTAACTAAAGTATTATAATTTAATTAATAATAAAAATTAACAAATATTACAATTTAAAAAGAGATAAAATCGATATTTAAAAGTTAAATAATTTTTTCATAAAATATAATTAACGCTCTATTTTATATCATTTTAAATGTTTTAATATTGACCACTATATATTAGAACCTCTTCTGTTTCTTAAATCTTATATATATATATATATATATATATATATATATATATATATATATATATATATATATATATATATATATATATATAGTTTAAGGTATGTTATTTTCTAGAATAAAGTGTTCAATATCAGAGATAGAGCGTATGTAATTATAAAAGTGAACATTGAAATCAACACTCAGAGGCGACAAACTGTTTCATGCTAATCGCAATCATCAGGACCCTTTTTTATTATATATATATATATATATATATATATATATATATATATATATATATAGAGAGAGAGAGAGAGAGAGAGAGAGAGAGAGAGATAATGAGTAATGAATAATAGAAAAAATGCATTTTCGCATGATGCTCGTTGTTGAAGACTATAAAAAGGAAAATATTTCCGGCCTCACTCTCTTTCTCCGCTATGGTCCAACATGTGAACCACGTCGCATTTATGTTCCCACTATGTAATTTTAGTTTCCCCGTGCCACTAACGTCTGAATTCTCTTTCCCACAATTCCGTCGACATTGTTCGGACGTGTTTTGGCAGCACGACTCATGAAGTAAGTGAATTGGTCGTTCCAGCTCAGCGCTAAGCTGACTTGGGCTCGACCATTTTAAGCATTGTTATCCTAACTTACTTCTGAAAAAAGGAAACGGACATACCCAAGAGAAATTAAGGATTTTCTTTCGCTATAGTTCCCGCAAAAGAAATAAACGTCCGTAATAGAAAAGCCAACTTATACGCTTCTGTCTATTATTTACATATTAAACACGCATCTTCACGTAAAATACACAAAAAAAACTTTCAACGTTTGTTAATTTCCAAAATAGAAGAGAAAATATGGGAGCGTTGAAGGGCAGTAATAAACAATGTCCTAGGAATGATTAAAAAACACGAATTAAAAAAAAAAGATATGTAAATCAGAATTTGTGGAAATAATCGTGTTGGAAAATGTTTGCAAGAAAACCGAGAATGAAATATGATCGTTTATTTCTGAGTAAACAAAATCGAAAAGCGTACAAAATGAGTTCCCCAGAGTAATGGTTACGCGGATGAATACACACCAAGTTTGTTTGAAAAATATCCATCGAGGGTAAAAAAAAAAAATCTTTAATAAAAGATATAACAATTTTTTAAAATATATTATGTTTCAGATAAAAATTTTACTTTTATTTCTAAATTATTGTTTGATTTATAATTCGGGAAATATCAAAATTCTAAGGACTCGTTATTTAAATTAAAAGATTTCTTCTTAAATGTCTCCTTGTGGATATTTTGCTCGTGTGAATTTTCTGTCATAAGATTCGTTTCTAAAGAAAACATTTTGTTGTCATATTACAATTCCGCTCGATTCTTCGTTCCTTAGTTTGTTAGCTCATACCTTACTCCTTGCCATTGCCTCAAATAAACAATGGACCATTCCTCTTTGATTCCAAGGATAGGCGGAAGAAAAGATATATCAAGGGCGGTGTTTGGTTTTATAGAATGGAACGGGGGTGGGGAGAAAAGAAAAAAAAGGAAACAGAAGATAGTGGAGGCGGTAATTCTCTACGTTTAACGTCAATTTCAGTGAAATGGAAAAAAATTCTCAATTTTAAATCTTTTCATTTGTACCCTCTTACGTCTTTAGATAATGACTTGCATTTATACTTATGATTGCTATTGAAATATTTTTCTGAAGTTATTAAGCACAAATATTTAATGAAGCACTAGGGGTGGGGTATCCAGAAGTGTTTTATATCCGTAGAACACGCAATCATTAGTTTACCAATTATGGTTAATCAGAAAATTAAAATAGGAAAATCGGGTATTTCACGTTATTATCATTATTATTATTATTATTATTATTATTATTATTATTAATATCAGTAGTAGTAGTAGTAGTAGTAGTAGTAGAAGTAGTAGTACTGCTACCTCCAAAAATTGTCTAAAAAGAGCATCGTTTCTTTTTATGTGCCATGTCCTTTCAGGACGTAAGCTATCATGGCTCTCCACCTCCCTATATCCCTTGCAGCTCTCAACAAGTTCCTTCCGTCTGCTTTCTCCCCCAGACCACGTTCTGTCATCCACTTGCTTAAGTCCGCCAGGTATGTCACGCGTTGTTTTCCCTTGTCTCTCTTTCACACTATTCGACCCGTGAGTATCAGATTCACCAGGCGTTTCTTCTTCATTATGTGTCCCAGAAACTTCAGCCGCCTCTTCCTGATGTTAAGTATACCATAATGAGAAAGGTCCCACACTTGATAAAAACAAAAATATTTATGTATTTATATAAAGGAAATACCAAATCATTTTTTTTATTATTTTATAAATTTTTTTAGCCGTTTCTTAAACGTTCGAAATTTAGGTTAAAAATCTAGATTGCGGGTGGGCCAAATACTAGTATAAGGATTTTTAGTGTCTTTAGTTGGCGGTGAAAACACATAGTTTTCGAAATTTTTGAAAAAAATCAAATAATTGTGGGATTTTAATTAGATTTTCAAGACTTATTCACAAATGAATTAAATATTTTTTAATTTTTATTTTTTAGAAAACCTTGATATTATTTTTTTACATCTCTTACTCTACACGTACTTAATTTTATGAAATTTGGAGAAATTAAAATATCAGCGTCTTCATATTTATATTAGTTAAAAGCAGAAATCATTGGAGAATTTAAATCATCAATTTGTTTTTGTCAAACAAAAATACGATTTACCGAAAATCTGCTCTAAATCTTATAATAAAAATTGCAATAAAACAATGACATTATTTAATTAGAAAAGCTTTTACTTGCTTTCATAAATAATATATATTAAGAACACTGTTGGCTTAAGAAAAAATGTTTCGATCAATAATGAATTTTTACAAGAGATGTTTACATATTTTAAAATCTTAATTACAACTATTTAGTAAGTTTTAAATCTTTAAAAATCCTGTATTAAATTCAGTCTTCTAGATGATATTATGAAGTGAAAAATATATTTACTAATCATAAATTAAAAAAAATCTTAATGCAAATTATATAAAAAAGCGCTCAC
>OZ038501.1:71980188-71982688 GCA_964036315.1 Acanthosepion esculentum
TGATGGTTCGCACTTTATCTTGGGAAAAAGTCGCCTCTTTTTCGATATTTTGTTGTTTGTTACCCGCTACCTTTAATATTAGTTCCTTGAGTTGCATTTGTCTTTCTTCATTTTGCATTTGTCTTTCTTCATTTTCCTTCTGCGTTTGTAGCAATTGCTTTTGCCACTTCTCTTCCATTCTTTCTTGGAATTGTAATTGCTGTTCATTTTGTTTCTCTTGGAATTGGAATTGCTGCTCACTTTGGTATTTTACAAGTTCTACTAAAATATTTTAAAATCCTTCATGATAAGAGTCTTACGAAAGACTCGATTTTCCGTATTTTAATCCTCGTAAATCTTTGTCGCCAAGTTGTTGTAGATACTGGCAAAAACGGCAATTTTTTCTTTTGAGTCTCCGAGAAGTGCAAATTCTTGTCGCCCAAGCTGTTGTGGTGAGAAGAGAGAATTTTTTTTCTTTCCGTGTAGGTCCCAATTTCTCCTCACCAAGTTGTTGTGGTCGGCATGAGAGAATTTTGTTTCGTTTTCCTTCCGTGTGAGTTCGAGTTCCTCGTCGCCAAGTTGTTGTGGCCGACGAGGGAGAATTTTTTTTCCTTCCCGTGTGCGTTCGATATCCTCGTCGCCAAGTTGTGGATTCCGGGATGAAATTCGGTATCAAATAATAACAAACGCCAAGAATGAATATAGAAAATAAATGTATTACCGTAATAATACAAACTGGTAATACAGGTTAGTAGTTCCAGGAATGCGGGGTTAGTAGAAAAATATATATAAAGTCTTTGGTATCGACGTATCGCTGTATGACTTCTTATTTAATCTAAGTGCTCGTTACTGTGACTCTTACCGCTACGTTATTCTACCGACCGACTCAACGTTCCACTACTACTCCTTGATTTGACTTAACGTACCACCGGGTATTCACTGGCAGTAGTATATGTATACCTTGGGTGAGTCTATTTGTGTAAAAAGGGGAGATCCCTCAACATAAAGAAAGAAAGGAATTATCAAGAAAGAAAGAACGAAAGATAGAAAAAAAGAGAGAGAAACAAAGTGAATTTTAAAGAAAGAAAGGTATTTCTAATGAAAGAAAAAGAATTATCAAGAAATAAAGAGAGAGAGAATGGAATTAGAAAGAAAGAAATCATAAAAGGAAATTCGAACGAAATAAAGAAAGGAAAAATGAAAAGAAATTCTTAAGAAAGAGAGATACAAAAGATCAAAGTGACTTCTAAAGAAAGAAAGGAAGAAAGAACGAAAGAAAGGAATTATCAAAGAAGGAAGGAAGGAAGGAAGGAAGGAAGGAAGGAAGGAAGGAAGGAAGGAAGAGAAATAAAGTGAATTTTAAAAAAAAAACAAAGAAAGGTATTTCTAAAGAAAGAAGAAAGGAATTATCAAGAAATAAAGAAACAGAGAAAGAAAGAAAGAAAGAAAGAAAGAAAGAAAGAAAGAAAGAAAGAAAGAAAGAAAAGGAATTCAGAAGAAAGAAAGGATGAAAAAGTATTCTTAAGCAAGAGTGATACAAAGGGACAGAAAGGAAGAAAAAAAGAAAGAAAGAAGAAAGAGAGAAAGAAAGTGAATGTTAAAGAAAGAATGAAAGAAAGAAATCTTTGTAAGGAAAGAAAGAAAGAAAGGGAATTCGATAGAAAGAATGGGAAAGTGAAAGAAAGAATGGATGAAAAGGTATTCTTAAGAAAGAGAGATACAAGCAAACAAAGGGACTAAAGAAAAATAACAGATTATTCGTCGGGTAGGTTCTTCTACATCATCCCTACTGAGGGGATTTTCATTTCATTAGATTCACTAGAACATTTCATAGGTAGTCGAAAAGTATTCTTCTGGGAAGAACATCTCTTGGCGACAAGATCCAACTAAATTCACAGCTCTATGGAGCCATCCCTGATATTTCTACAATCTCACGCAAGCGCAGAAAGCGGTTTGCAGTACACTGCTGGCGAACAAAGCAAGAACTTGCAAGTGATCTATTACTCTGAACACTGAGCCATGGAGCAAGACCTGCTGGTCGCCCACTAACTGACACAGAATACCACACAAATCTTTTGTAAAGAGGAATCTAGCATTTAATTTTCCGTTCGACTGCAATCTTTGAAAAAAATGTAAGTGACCACATTTTTGCCAAACAATATTTAAATAAATTTAACTTACCTTTGTTTGTATGGCGCCCACCCCCTTCAAAAATATCTAAATTGCCAACTCTATACATCCGCTTCTTGTTATCAATGTTGAAAAAGAGCTCTGAGCGAGTAAATACTGAGGGGCTTGTAACACTGTGAACTGGCGCTACAGATTCACAAAAAAAACTGTACCAAACAATAGAAACTACATCACATGAGGACTACCAATACCAGCAACCACTGAATCGATTTTCAATCAATGCAGTGTATTGATATAACAGAAGTAATCTGTATTTATTCAATCGAAGTTAGCAGAGGACATGAATGGGTAAAACAGGCAAAATGAAGACCCACTTCAGACGAATAATTAT
>OZ038501.1:71990188-72072688 GCA_964036315.1 Acanthosepion esculentum
CTTTCTTTCTTTCTTTCTTTCTTTTCTCACTCGACACATTGCAGTCTTTTCTTTCTTTCTTTCTTTCTTTCTTTTCTCTTTCGGCACATTACAGACATTTCTTTCTTTCCCTTTTCTTTCAGCACATTACAATCTTTTCTTTCTTTCTTTCTTTCTTTCTTTCTTTCTTTTCTCACTCGACACATTGCAGTCTTTTCTTTCTTTCTTTCTTTCTTTCTTTCTTTCTTTTCTCTTTCGGCACATTACAGACATTTCTTTCTTTCCCTTTTCTTTCAGCACATTACAATCTTTTCTTTCTTTCTTTCTTTCTTTCTTTCTTTTCTCACTCGACACATTGCAGTCTTTTCTTTCTTTCTTTCTTTCTTTTCTCTTTCGGCACATTACAGACATTTCTTTCTTTCCCTTTTCTTTCAGCACATTACAATCTTTTCTTTCTTTCTTTCTTTCTTTCTTTCTTTCTTTTCTCACTCGACACATTACAATCTTTTCTTTCTTTCTTTCTTTCTTTCTTCTTTCTTTTCTCTTTCGGCACATTACAGACATTTCTTTCTTTCCTTTTTCTTTCAGCACATTACAATCTTTTCTTTCTTTCTTTCTTTCTTTCTTTTCTCACTCGACACATTGCAGTCTTTTCTTTCTTTCTTTCTTTCTTTCTTTCTTTCTCGTTACATTGCAGTCTTTTCTTTTCTCTTTCGGCACATTACAGACATTTCTTTCTTTCCTTTTTCTTTAAGCACATTACAATCTTTTCTTTTTTTCTTTCTTTCTTTCTTTCTTTCTTTCTTTTCTCACTCGGTACATTGCCGTCTTTTCTTTCTTTTCTCTTTCGGCACATTACTGTCTTTTCTTTCTTTCTTTCTTTTCTCTCTCGGTAGATTACTGTCTTTTCTTTCTTTCTTTTCTCTTTCAGCACATTACAGACTTTTCTTTCTTTCTTTCTTTTCTCCCTCGGCAAATGACAGTCTTTTCTTTCTTTCTTTTCTCTCTCGATACTTTACAGACTTTTCTTTCTTTTCTCTCTCGGTACATTACAATCTTTTCTTTCTTTTCTCTTTCGGCACATTACAGTGTTTTCGTTCTTTCATTTTTCTTTCGGCACATTACAATCTTTTCTTTCTTTCTTTCTTTTTTTCTTTCTGTCTTTCTTTTCTCTCTCGGCACCTTACAGACATTTCTTTCTTCCTTACTTTTTTCTTTCGACACATTACAATCTTTTCTTTCTTTCATTCTTTTCTCTCTCGACTGTAATGTATTACAGTGTTTTCTTTCTTTCTTTCTTTCTTTCTTTTCTCTTTCGGCACATTACTGTCTTTTCTTTCTTTCTTTTCTCTTTCGGCAACTTACAGTCTTTTTATTCCTTCTTTCGTTTCTCTTTCGGAACATTACTTTCTTTCTTTTCTTTCTTTCTTTTATCTCTCGGTACATTACAGTCTTTTCTTTCCTCCTTTCTATCTTTCTTTTCTCTCTCAGCACCTTACAGTCTTTTCTTTCTTTCTTTTCTCTTTCGGCACATTACTGTCTTTCTTTCTTTTCTCTTTCGGCACATCACAATCTTTTCTTTCTTTCTTTCTTTTCTCTCTCGGCACCTTACAGTCTTTTTTTATTTATTTATTTTCTCTTTCGGCTCATTAATGTCTTTTCTTTCTGTCTTTCTTTTCTCTCTCGGTACATTACAGTCATTTCTTTCCTCCTTTCTTTCTTTCTTTCTTTCTTTCTTTTCTCTCTCGGCACATTACAGTCTTTCTTTCTTTCTTTCTTTCTTTCTTTTCTCCCTCTGCACATTAATGTATTTTCTTTCTTTCTTTCTGTTCTCTCTCAGTACATTACAGTCTTTTCTTTCTTTCTTTCTTTCTTTTCTCCCTCGGCAAATTACAGTCGTTTCGTTTTTTCTTTTCTCTGTTAGCACATTACAGTCTTTTCTTTCTTTCTTTCTTTCTTTCTTTTCTCTTTCGTCACATTACCGTCTTTTCTTTCTTTCTTTTCTCTTTCGGCACATTACAATCTTTCTTTCTTTCTTTCTTTTCTCTCTCAGTACATTACAGTCTTTTCTTTCTTTCTTTCTTTCTTTCTTATCTGCCTCGGCACATTACAGTATTTTCTTTTTGTCTTAATTTTCTCTCTCGGCTCATTAAAGTTTTTTTCTTTCTTTTTTCTTTGTTTCTTTGTTTGTTTCTTTCTTTTCTCTTTCGGCACCTTAAAGTCTTTTCTTTCGTTTCTCTTTCGGCTCATTACAATCTTTTCTTTCTTTCTTTTCTTACAGTCTTTTCTTTCTTTGTTTTCTCCCTCTGCACATTACAGTTTTTTCTTTCTTTCTTTCTTTTCTCTTTCGGCACCTTAAAGTCATTTATTTTTGTCTCTTTATTCCTTCATATCAATCATTTCCTCTGTCTTCATCATCCTCTTGATTGCTGTCGTCATTTTCGGCAGATTATCATGTTTTACATCCATCCAGAGACAGATATACAATGTGACTGGTCCTGATCTGGCAACTTGTCTACAGTCACTTTCTCACAGATATACTGTGGCTTCCCTCTGTCTTTTCTACAATTATTTTCACAACTTCTCCGACGAGCTACTTTCGCTGGTTGCCAAACTGCATGAATGTAAGCGTGCTACTAGGTTGGCATCTCGGTCCCACCCTTTTACTATCGAAACGGTTAAATGTAGCCGTCTTTTCTACTCCTGCTCTATCCTCAAAGGAATCAGTCTCACCAACAGGCGATATAATGATGACATGGCTGAAGGGTATACCATAGAGTTGGAGGATTTTGAACATTAGATCCCTGCTGATGGTATCAAACGCCTGGCGAAAGTCAACAAAACAGATTGTGACCTCTGGGGGGAACTCGTGAATGAAGCACATCTGAACATTCGCCCTGGAAATAGAGACAGGGTAGAGACATTTGTCACAAGCCTTAAGGGATCCTAGTATTATTTAATATTATCTAATATTATTTATAATAGCCAGACTATTATCCTCATCGTTGTTGTTATTATAATAGCAGGGATGAGAACAGTTCTATTATAAAAATGCTTTCTACGTCTAGAGCAGAAAATGCTCTCACATAACTCAACTCTCCCCAGAATTCATTCTTCCCAAGATATGAGTTAATTAGTAAGACTTGTATCATGAAACTATTTTTATCTCCTCATAACAAAAAAAAAAAAAAAAAACTTGCAATCTAAAAATATTTTCTGGCTTTAAATAACCTAAAGAGCTTTTCAAAATCGTAAAAAACAAATCAACCAATGGCTTCGTTATGTAGATTAGTGAACATTCCCTTGCCTTGCTAGTTCAGTTCATATTGGTAAGAATTTATACCTCTAACAATGATTTTTCCAGATACACGTGCTGCTATTTAACCTATAGCTAGGGGAAAAGAGATGGATTCATATCTTTTCCAGGGCTATTTGCGGGCACGTGAATCTACCGAAATCGAGTGGAATTTTTTCTTCTTCTGTTTTCCTAGGAGGATCTCAACTACTGATATTGCTAAAGCTTCGCTTAATGTGTCCCACTTCGAGTTTTCATTTACATTTCGTCCGTCGTATTTGCTGTTCACACTGTCCATATATTTCTCCTTCGGATTCGGGTTGTTCAAGAGTCGGTCGTATTGCAATTTGTGTCTTCTGCCAGGCGTCTTCAATTTCCGTAGTTTCACTCTAAGCTTACATATCAGTGAGAGGTGATCGCTTCCACAGTCGGCACTTGGATAGGTTTTGCAGTGTACAACGACATTCCTGAATCTCTTGTTGGTAGTTATGCAGACGATTTCGTTTTCGATTATCCTCCTGGGCGTCCATATTGGTCTTGAGTGTTGAGCTAATACCCAACGTACCTATAACAACCTAGCTACTACCTTTTTTATTCGCCGTATACTTGTGCGATAACGGTGTTTTAGTAAAACGGAAACAAAAAGGTAACTTATACTCAACATCAGGAAGAGGGATCTAAGTAAATTGCTCGAAATCCATCGCTCGAAAAATAATTTCTCGAACTGTCAATTGCTCAGTATCTGTCTATATTTCTAAGATGAGGTATTATGCACATTATTTACATTATTCGGACTATTGTGCTCATCTTTGTTGCCATATTTATCACAACGTTTCGGCCTTTCAGTACTTGTTTATATTTCTAAGATGAGGTATTATGCACATCATTTACATTATTTGAACTATTGTCCTCATCTCTGTTGCCATATGTATCACAACGTTTCGGCCTTTCAGTATCCGTCTATATTTCTAAGATGAGGTATAATGCACATTATTTACATTATTCGGTCTATTGTCTTCATCTTTGTTGCCATATTTATCACAATGTTTCGGCCTTTCAGTATCTGTCTATATTTCTAAGATGAGGTATTATGCACATTATTTACATTATTCGGACTATTGTTCTCATCTTTGTTGCCATATTCATCACAACGTTTCGGCCCTTCAGTATGTATCCATATTTCTGAGATGAGGTATTATGTACACTATTTAGATTATTCGGACTATTGTCCTCATCTTTGTCGCCATATTTATTACAATTATTATCAACTGCTTGAAAGGCAGATTGCTCGAAGTAATTTTCGAAGCTCGAAGCACCACGTAAACTGCGCCGTCTCACGACACATCAACGGAGCTGGATATAAAAGGAGCCACGACACTCAACTTTAGCAGTCCTGATTTCTTTTTTTTATATATATTTGTTTTTTCTATTTCTATTTTAGTAATTTTGGAGATCTCGAACCCTAGTGATGTACAGAGCGAAAAAGGGAGGAAGTTGTGTTTGGATGGCTATCTATATATTAAGGAGAAAACAGTGAAGAATAAGATTTACTGGAAATGTGAAATCTGGAAAAAAAAATAAAGGAAATGCTTAGCACGGGTTATCACTGTCAATGATAGTATCCAGAAACGGAGCGGGAATCACAACCATGCAAGAAATGCCGCTGAACTTAATGCCGCTGAACTTAATGCCGCTGAACTTAATGCCGCTAAAGCCATGGAGAAAGTGAAATAACATGCAATAAATAAGATACACCACATTATATTATATCATGTGCTTCAATAGAAGTAAGTGCTGCTGCATCGGTGAAGCTCCCTTCAGTATCAAATATGAAAAGTACCATACGTAATATACGCGCAAGGGAAAATGCTGGACGTGCTTTGCCTAATAGCTATCTCGAAGAAGAGGTCTCCAAAGAGTTTACCAAAACCATCAAAGGAGATTTATTCCTTATTTATGACTCTGGTCCCACAAATGATCATATTTTAATTTTTGCAACCCAAAGAAATCTCGATATCTTAGCACGTTCTGATCACTGGTTCGCTGATGGAACTTTTAAAACTGTGCCTTTGATTTTTGGTCAACTGTATACAGTACATGGCTTGAAGTCAGGTAATATAATACCTCTCGTATAGGCACTGTTACCTAACAAAACCGAAGAAACCTATATCAGTTAACAACAATAAAGTTGTATTATTTTATCTTATAGTAAATATTAGAAACAATGTAGTTTTATTTTTTTTTAAGCACAGGTTTCGCGCAATCTGTCTTTCGAGCAATTGATAGTTCGAGAAATTATTTTTCGAGCAATTGATATCGAGCAATTTACCGGATACCCAGGAATTTACAGGATACCTGAAATTTCTGGGGCACATAATGAGGAAATAGGGCTTGGAAAATCCGATACTCACGTGACAGATTGAGTGTAAGAAGGATGGTGGAAAAAAACGCATGACATACATAATGAGTCTGAGTAAATTGGATGGCGAAATAGGAAAAGTAACAAAAATACAAAGTTTATTAAGAGTTACAAAGGAGAGGAAAATGTGGAGAGCCATCATCGAATTTAATATCCGTATAAAATGTTTTTTTTTTTTTTTTTTTGCTAACAGTTGTTGATCTGTAATTACCTCCGAATCGAATGGGCACACTCTAGATGATAGCAAAATAGACTAAGCAATCAAAATCACGCCAGAACCCCAGAAATGCCAGATGCATCAGCGGTTTGAGCTAGAATATTTCCTCAAAGACACCAGTTGTAGATCCACGTCTTCACTGGGTGTCAGTAGTTGGTCTTGGCGTGTAAACAGCTGGTCGACCTAGCTGCACCTAAGATGTGCACATCTGGCTTACTGGAAGATTAGACAGATATATAAGCGTCATACTGCAGCTTCTAAGAAGAAGAATCCACGACGAGAGAAAGCCAACAAATCCATACACCGATATTAATTGATGAAGTCCAGAGTTGAATGATAAATAATTTGACGTCAGAGAGATTTAGCATTGGGCGCATTTTTTTTCATCTGTACTCTGACAGCTTTACATTGTTATTTATAATAAAATCTCGTCTGGCACTGCTATTTTGTCCCGCGTTACATTTGTCCGTGTTACCATAACCCCAAATATTAATATTACAGGTATATGTATAGCTGGCCACTCGTTTGCGAGGATACCCGTCTACTGGGGCGGCTAACCAATCCCTATTGCAGACGCTCGCTCAGGCGTATTTGTGTCTATTCAACGCCCACATACCGAAACTATGTTGAGCAGACCTTACAGTTTCTGGGAAAGAGCGTGTTTTCTACCGTGATCAATAATTTGAACAAAGCCAGCACGCTCAAGCTCTTTGCCACGATGACTTCTGACTTCGTGCTAGCACAGCTACCGACGGCTCCCAAGGGATCTGTCTACCCAATTACACTAACAAGGCTTGGGTCAAACCGTGGTATTGTTTTCAGGTATTTTCCAAAGGTGTCGCACGCTTCGATAGACTCCTTCAGTCCTAACATTTTAACCACTCAGCCACATACCCATAGCTAACCCCAAAACTGGGGTCAAAACACTATGAAAGTGTGGAAATAGATTTTAATAGCAATGTATTTTCGAAAAAAAAAAAATTTATTAGCAGCAATATATTACAGGCATTTCCTCATTAATATCGGAGTATTTTATTCTTTCTTCGTGTTCCATATCTTGTATACATTCTGACATTATTGAAATGATATTGGTAGATTTATTGTGCTAAGAGTGTTTCTCGATTATATGTAGGAGCACTTTGGGGGGGGGTTAAATTTCTGAGAAATGTGATGGAAGTACCAACGTACTGGAGGCCAGGGCCAGAATGGTCATCGATTGGCCGGAGTGCCTCGTGGGCGGGGTATTCTGACAGTGATGCATTAACTTTGTCTGGGTTTTGAATATAAATCCCAAACTGTACGAATTCAACAGAGGGTCTCAAAATCCTGACACGTCAATATGCCTCCCACACCCAGGTTAACGACCGGCTAAGACCCCACCCGTGAATGGAGGCTGGGCCAACATGCGACATGCGCTCCTGTGACGACATTCCTCCTACTGCTTCTTAGACTCCAAACTGCCACTCTTAATAAAACGAATACCAAAAAGAAATGGCACTTTACATTGAAACCATTTTATGTATTAGTGTGGGTATCCAGGGAGGACACAGAACGCAGCACTAGTTGAAGCACCTGGGGAGAAACAACAGGCAGCTTACAGAGTTGAAGAATTCAAGATCGCGAATATGTGAATTAGAAGCCATCCGCAATAAGGATTGTGTTGATGCAATTGCTAAAGAACAAGCAGATTAAATAGACGATAATCATGATAGACATTGCCAAAAATGAAAATAAGGGCTGGTGCCAAATAAAAGAAGCCTGAAGGAAAAATGTGGAACAATTAACGTATATACTCGAGGATAACCCGTACTATCTTTCAGCAAAATTTCGATAAAAATCAGCGGTGCTACCAATCCACTCGATAACAATGAGAATCTCAAAGTAGAATGTGGCGTATCAGTAGTCCATGAGAGTACCCTGGGATCAAGTATAAACGGGAGCAAGGAAGAAAATGAAGTTTTCTCGACAATCCGATTTTCAGCAATCTTCCAACAGTACCCGTCCTGGGTAAGACGATAAACTACATCCGCGTCCTGGGTAAGACGACAAACTACATCCGCGTCCTGGGTTAGTCGATAAACTAGATCCGCGTCTTGGGAAAGATAATAAACTACATCCTGCAGTAAGGCCTCTGATCGGGCTGTTTTGAGGAGCGTGGAACCACCTCTTAATTACTCCCAGCTCCAACCAAGTCCGGAGTGGTAGCACCTGTTAGTGTCACAGCTATGGGCACATAGCTAACCGCCAAATTGGGGTCAAAACACTATAAAAGTGTTAAAATCGGTTTTAATACCAGCAATACCTTTCTGTAAAAAATATTACCAGCAATATATTTTTGAAGAAAAAAAATTTATTACCAGCAATATATTATTACCAGCAATTATATTTTCAGAAAAAATTACCTACAATACACTTTTGGAAAAAATATTACAAGCAATACATTTTTGGAAAAAAAATTTTTTACCAGCAATACATTTTTGAAAATAAAGATATTACCCGCAATACATTTATGAAAAAAAAATTTACCAGCAATATATTATTTTTTAAAAATATTACCAGCAATACATTTTTGAAAAAAAGTATTGCCAGCAATAAAAATCTTGTCGGCATTAAATAACCCATTGTGGTTGGTATGCCGTAAAACAAAACAAACAAAACCAAACTAATCGAAGAGTACTGCGTCACACATCGAATAAGAGGACTCGATCTGCACTGTTCATATTTGCCATTTATTATCTGATTTCCGACGAACGACTATCATTTTCAAGTGATTTTAGGATTGAAGCGGTTACCGGTATCCACAACTTCGTCTAAAATTCGCATGCGGGGCTGCTCTGTTTAAACCGGGTGTCTGCAACCTTTTTGACAGCGAGAGCCAATCAGCTAGGGCAGTGTCTAGAAATCACGTGAAATTAAATATAATGTAAAATTGTCTGTTAACAAAGAAAAAAAGAAATTTAAGATAATTTTAATTACAAACTGTAGCTCACACAAAACAACAAAGCAATTCTGTTCTTCGACTAAAAATGCAATGCAGTTAGAAATCGAAAATCGATGCTTAATAAGGCATAATTTAATAAGACACTTGATTCTGCTTATTGTACGAAATCTTCTGCAAGTCAGGTGAACTATTTTTTGATGCCAGGACCAAAACACCAACCAGGTGGTCAATCACGCAACTGTGACCTTAAATGACTTTTCGTATTTTACATTTTGGAAAAAAGCTGTTCACAAGCATACGTACTTGAAAATAATGATACCATTGCATTATTTGAGATGGTTTTATATTTTCCGCATGGCAATGCATATTTCATATAGAAACGATATGAGAAAGTCGTGCTACTATAAGCAAAACTCTTGCCAATTTTAAAGTTTACTTACTTTTAGTACCTGAAACGGAAGCCTGTTTAATGCTCGGTCATCAGTGCTCTCAAATTTCTTTTGCGTTCTTCAGAATGCCAGTGAATGACAAGCCATTGATCGACTAATGATTCACTAATTGACAGGCTTTTCGCACAAAGCCTAGGGGCCCAGATTAAACACACTGGTGGGTCGACTCCTGGTTTAAACAGAGAAGCCCTACATCCGATAAGCAAATACCACGCTAATACATCTAATTCTTGTTTTAATATATGTAAGTAATGTTTTGAATTAAAATGAAAATTTCAAAATATTTAACAAATATTAGTAAGAATTACGTTAAAAAAGGGTCCCAGATTTTAGTGCAATCTATGTGTGTATAATTTTACAAATGAATATAAGTTTTTATCATAATTTTGCAGATGAATAGATGTTTTTTTTATCATATTTATACAGATGAACATATTTTTACCATAATTTTACAGAATATATGTTTTTTATCATAATTTTGCAGAAGAATATATGTTTTTTATCATGATTTTACAGATGAATATATATTTTTTATCATAATTTTATAGATGAATATATGCTTTTTATCATAATTTTACAGAATATATGTTTTTATGATAATTTTACAGAAGAATATATGTTTTTTATCATAATTTTACAGATGAATATATTTTTTTTTATCATAATTTTACAGATGAATATAAGTTTTTTATCATAATTTTACAGATGAATGTGTTTTTCAAAGCTGTATTTAGTTGCTAGTTTTCAAAATGCCATAAAACAGATTAGTACATCGGAGATCCAAACAAAATCTCACAGGAAACAATGCAAGCACAAAGCGGATAAAATATATTAAATTTAGTAGGGTAACCGATAAAATTTGTTCAGTTTTAAAACAAAATAAACGACGATATTTATTTTTTTTAACTTTCCTATTTATTGGAAGAACTATATATTGTACGTTTTATTGTCTTGGCATTTGTTATCTTTCAGGCAATGTCTTCCATCAAAACCTTTCGTATTTCTCCGCGGTTTTCAGTTTTCAGTTGCCTCCTGCAATCGACGATGGAACAAAGATTTATATCACAGATAGAATTGTGTAAAGATCACAGTGACTAGTAACCCAAAGTGGCAATATCTGGTGAATAAAACGAAGTGAGAAAATTTCCCAGCCAAGCTGAAACAATTTTCAACTGGTCAGCATCTGAAGATGCGATCTCATGGAAAAATATTGCAGAATGTCTCATGAATAATTCTGAATTCTTCCTTTGCCAACAATGAAGGAAAAAGGAATGGGATGGGGAATTTAGTATATAGACATATAACATGAAGATGATAACGACGAAAGAGGCCACAGAAGTGAATACTACCACTACTACTATTAATAATAATAATGGGAAGAAGAAGATAGTAAATAGGATGGAGAAATAGAAAATGAAGATGAGAATAGCGAAGAAGGAATAGGCAGGGGTAAAAACTAATAATAATAATACTAATACTACTACTACTACTACTACTAATAATAATAATAATAATAATAATACGTAAGCAAACAAGGAATTTGAAAAAACTATAAAGTATAAAAACCTGGAAATCGAAAAAGAAAAAAAATGTAGAAATTGAAACCGAGGATAGTACCAGTCATAGGAGGTGCGCTTGGAAGGATAAAAAGGAACACAGCAACATTGCAGAAAATCCCTGGAAATCCCAGCTTAAGAAAGTTACAGAAAAATATCTTGATAAGTCCAGCCCACACACCAAGAACAGTGTCCATGTAACGCTAGTGATGGTATGGGAGTTAGAAAAAGAAATCATGAAATGTCGCCATAAAAACACACCTTAGGTTTTCTCGCAGACTTGGTAGGTAATGTGACCATAGCAGGAAACGAAATATAATAATAATAATAATAATAATAATAATAATAATAATAGGAAGAAGAAGATGAGGGTGAATAGGAGGGAGAAGTAGAAAGTGAAAAAGAAGAGGATAAACAAGAAGGAAATGGCAGAGGTGATAAACAACAACAACAACAATAATAATAATAATAATAATAATAATAATAATAATGGTAAGAAAAAGATGATGGTGAATAGGATGGAGGAGTAGAAAAAGAAGAAGATGAAGATAAAGGAGAAAAAGGCAGAGGTGAATAATAATAATAATAATAATAATAATAATAATAATAATAATAATAATAATAATAATAATAATAATAATAATTTTCAGTTTAAACCATCCTGTTTACGTTGCGTTGATGGTTTCACATAAAAGTCTACCTTTTTGCAACTACTTATCACTTTTCTGTAATTTGCATCAACATATTCTTTAAGCTTGAAGAAAACATTCAAATTTTCATCTATTTAGTGCCTATTTATGCTACATAAGAAAGAAAAAATGAAGATCGAATTCTCTCGAAAGTGGTTCGTTTTGCCCTTCTTTACATTTTCTGTTTCCTTTTTCTTACCCTCTAATCATTTGATCGTCGTCCATGAAATGTGCGAAAATACAGGGTTCAGACGATTTACAAATTGCTAACGTTATTTTCTTTTTTGTTTTTCTTTTTGTGGAGCGGGGGGACGGGTTCTGGATAAAGATTTTATTTATTTAAAGAACGGCGAGCAATAAAGCAGTTTTATGTTCTTTATTTTCAAAGGCCATTTTTTTTTTTTACATTTTTTAGAAATACATGTTGATGTCGTAGACTTGTTTGTTTCACGTGTAATGAGAGATTAAATACGATAAACAAAAAAAAATATGTACAAAGAGATTTGAACGATTTTCGCGGGAAAACATGAAGTCCATGCAATAGCTGTAATGCAGATGAGAGATAATGGCGCCAGTTTTTTTTTTTTTTTTTACCGACAGACGGTTCAGTGACATCAACGAGTTTCTTTTAATGCCAAGTTATTTCAGGATGTAGGCAATCATCAATCTCCATAGATTTCTTCTCTTTGTGATGTGTGAGTTGCAAGAATTCTTAGGATAGTGGAATAGTCTCACGTTCCCTTCAATATGGTTTTTCATTTAAAGAATTGTTCGTTATCTAGACTGGAGTCCAACCAATGCTAAAGCGAGAAAGATTCAATCGTGTTATTTAATCCCTAGCTGGACAAGGAAGAAATAGAAATTTGTGCCTTACAAAATAATATTTCTGCGAAGGAAGGTCTTCGACAGGAATTTGAACTCTGCTCGCCGGAATTCGTTGATGTCGCTAATAACATTGACGCTTCCCGCAAATATTCATGAGTTTTATTTATAATTTCATCCTTTTTTTTTTGTTGCTTTTCTCTCTTCCTTTCTTTACACTCTTTTTTCTCTCTTTCGCTTTTCCTTTTTTGACACTGTTTTTTTCTTTTCTCTCTTCCTTTCTTGACACACTTTTTCCATTCGCTATTCCTCTTTTTACAATCTGTTTCACTAACGCTCTTCCTTTCTTTACGCTCTTTTTTCTTCCTCTCTCCTCCTTTCTTGAGACTCTTTTTTTCTGTCTTACTTTCTTTACACTATTTTTCCTTTCACTCTTCCTTTCTTGACACTATTTTTTTCTTTCTTTTTTACTTTCTTTACAGTCTTTTTCCTTTCTCTCTTCCTTTCTTTAACCTCTTTTTTCTTTCTTTCTTATTTTCTTTACACTCTTTTTCCCTTTTTCCATTCCCTTCTTTACGCTCTTTATTCTTTTCTCTCTTCCTTTCTTGACACTGTTTTTCCTCTCTCTCTCTCTCTCTCTTCCTTTCTTGACATTCTTTTTTCCTTTCTTTCGTACATTCTTTATACTTTTTTCCTTTCTCTCGTCCTTTCTTTACAACCGTTTCCTTTCTTTCTTACTTTCTTACTTTCTTTACAATGTTTCTTTTCTCTCTTCCTTACAAGACACTCTTTTTTCTTTCTTTCTTACTTTCTTTACACGCTTTTTCCTTTCTCACTTCCTTTCTTTACGCTCTTTTTTCTTTTCTCTCTTCCTTACTTTACACAGTTTTTCCTCTCTCTATTCCTTTCTTGACACACTTTTTCCTTCTTTCTTACTTTCTTTACACTCTTTTTCCTTTCTCACTTCCTTTCTTTATGCTCTGTGTTCTTTTCTCTCTTCCTTACTTTACACAGTTTTTCCTCTCTCTCTTCCTTTCTTGACACACTTTTTCCTTCTTTCTTACTTTCTTTACACTCTTTTTCCTTTCTCGCTTCCTTTCTTTATGCTCTGTGTTCTTTTCTCTCTTCCTTACTTTACACAGTTTTTCCTCTCTCTATTCCTTTCTTGACACACTTTTTCCTTCTTTCTTACTTTCTTTACACTCTTTTTCCTTTCTCACTTCCTTTCTTTACGCTCTTTTTTCTTTTCTCTCTTCCTTACTTTACACAGTTTTTCCTCTCTCTCTTCCTTTCTTGACACACTTTTTCCTTCTTTCTTACTTTCTTTACACTCTTTTTCCTTTCTCGCTTCCTTTCTTTATGCTCTGTGTTCTTTTCTCTCTTCCTTACTTTACACAGTTTTTCCTCTCTCTCTTCCTTTCTTGACACACTTTTTCCTTCTTTCTTACTTTCTTTACACTCTTTTTCCTTTCTCGCTTCCTTTCTTTATGCTCTGTGTTCTTTTCTCTCTTCCTTACTTTACACAGTTTTTCCTCTCTCTCTTCCTTTCTTGACACACTTTTTCCTTCTTTCTTACTTTCTTTACACTCTTTTTCCTTTCTCGCTTCCTTTCTTTATGCTCTGTGTTCTTTTCTCTCTTCCTTACTTTACACAGTTTTTCCTCTCTCTCTTCCTTTCTTGACACACTTTTTCCTTCTTTCTTACTTTCTTTACACTCTTTTTCCTTTCTCGCTTCCTTTCTTTATGCTCTGTGTTCTTTTCTCTCTTCCTTACTTTACACAGTTTTTCCTCTCTCTCTTCCTTTCTTGACACACTTTTTCCTTCTTTCTTACTTTCTTTACACTCTTTTTCCTTTCTCGCTTCCTTTCTTTATGCTCTGTGTTCTTTTCTCTCTTCCTTACTTTACACAGTTTTTCCTCTCTCTCTTCCTTTCTTGACACACTTTTTCCTTCTTTCTTACTTTCTTTACACTCTTTTTCCTTTCTCGCTTCCTTTCTTTATGCTCTGTGTTCTTTTCTCTCTTCCTTACTTTACACAGTTTTTCCTCTCTCTCTTCCTTTCTTGACACACTTTTTCCTTCTTTCTTACTTTCTTTACACTCTTTTTCCTTTCTCGCTTCCTTTCTTTATGCTCTGTGTTCTTTTCTCTCTTCCTTACTTTACACAGTTTTTCCTCTCTCTCTTCCTTTCTTGACACACTTTTTCCTTTTTTCTTACTTTCTTTACACTCTTTTTCCTTTCTCGCTTACTTTCTTTATGCTCTGTGTTCTTTTCTCTCTTCCTTACTTTACACAGTTTTTCCTCTCTCTATTCCTTTCTTGACACACTTTTTCCTTCTTTCTTACTTTCTTTACACTCTTTTTCATTTCTCACTTCCTTTCTTTATGCTCTGTGTTCTTTTCTCTCTTCCTTACTTTACACAGTTTTTCCTCTCTCTCTCTCTTCCTTTCTTGACACGCTTTTTTTTTCTTTCTTTCTTACTTTCTTTACATACTTTTTCCCTTCTCTCTTCCTTTCTTTACGCTCTTTTTTCTGCCTTTCTTTACACTCATTTTCCTTTCTCTCTTCCTTTCTTTACTCTCTTTTTTCCGTCTTTCTTCCTTTCTTTACGCTTTTTTCTTTTCTCGCTTCCTCTCTTTACACTCTTTTTTCTTCTCTCTCTTCCCTTTTTACACTCTTTTTCTCCTTTTTTCTGCGTGAATTTCTGGGACCAGAATTTATCATTACTTACATAGCTCTCTAAAACATCCTACCCCATATGGCTCATAGCAATTTCTCTCCCTTTCATCATGCTCTTACCCCCAACGTTCCTCCATCCAGACACATAACCTCTTCTGTTGAGATGTCTCGTCTTACTTATTACGCATTAACTACACGATTTACATTCGTACTATTATCCTAATTTCTGTTGTTGTTATCACAACGTTGTGGCCATTATGTTCTCCGGTCTTCATCAGGAGTATATCGAACATGGTAACCACCAGAGTGTTCCGTACGGGAACCTTTATTCAATTTACGGGGTTAGACTGTTCTCGTTTTACTGACCATGCCACGGGATATTTTATCTAGTTCTTATTTTGAGCACTGCCAGAGTTATTGTTCGTCTGCTTCCATTGAGTCGAAGTATGCACAACCCGGCCCAGAGATTGAACACGTAAAGTTACCTACAGGGGTTCAATTTCCTAAGGGTTACTCGGTTATGGACCTAATGAAGTCTGGAGACCACAATGATGCAAATGATTTGTTTTAAAAAAAAAACAAAGATGAGGACAATAGTCTGAATGTAAATTTATTTTTCTTATTGAAGTTTTCCCTTTCTTCTTTCATTCTATCCCTTTAATTTTAATTTCTTTTTTTTATATATTTTTTTTGTTTGTTATTTTCTTCCTCATTCTTTTCTTTCTTTCTTTTTTCCGTTAGTTTACTCTTTCTTCTTTTTTTTCTTTTCTGTTATCTCTCTTTTTTATTCCTTTCTTACGGCAGTTTTTCTTTTATATACACACGTAGACTCTCTTTTATTCTATTTCTTTCTTTATCAAACCTTCCTTACTTACATGTTTTGATCTTCTTCCTTCCTTTCTTTTCTTTTTTGTTTATCTTGATTTCATTCATTTGATCATACTTCACCACCAGTCGCCAGTGCGCACGCGTCACAAAACGACAAAACATACAACCAATCATCGTCCAAAACCTGCAACCCCAAACCACATCACAAACCAGAGACAACCAAGGCCTGAATCGAACCATAACATATGATCTACATCCATCGCCATTTTCAAAAGCTTGGGTACCTTTTTTTTTTTCTGACACATAAGTATCATCTACCGATCGACAACCATACCTTTCATCGCTACAAGCGCTTTCCACTTTATCCTTATCTCGAAACGAAACCGTAGACCTACAAATATATGGAAAAAAAGGCGTATATATTCTACATGAACAGCTCAATTAGAGGCTACTTTCCAAGTGATTTGCAGCTGGGACGAATATCGGGTAGCGATTAATGTTCTTTCAAATGTCCTTGTATTGGGGTAGGGATGCTGGTGCAGTGGGGGCGGTGGAGGCTGAAGGAAAGATTAATCCTTGCTTTCCTCAGATTTCTAGCTTTCCTTATACTTTGTTCGATTTTGATAGCAACTGTTATTTCAGAATTCTTTCCTTCTGGTCATCTCGATGTGCTCACACGTATCTAGGGTTGTGGTCAGACGATCTCCCATTAACTATGAGAATGCGCTAGAAATTTTTTTACAGTTTGTAATGACTTATCTCTTGCGAATGTATCAGAAATATTTTTTTTTTCGACAAGTTGTAGAAGAAAGAAAACGAAGTAGATGGTGAAACATTGACCAAATAGAAGGTGAAGAAGATGTTCTTCAATAAAAGTAGATATAAAAAATGGAAAAGCATGAAGACAAATTTAAAAAGATGAGGCAGATGTATCAAATAATAATAATAATAATAATAATGGGAAGAAGAAGATGATGGTGAATAGGATGGAGAAAGTAGAAAATGAAGAAGATGAGGATAAAGAAGAAGGAAAAGGCAGAGGTGAATAATAATAATAATAATAATAATAATAATAATAATAATAATAATAATGGGAAGAAGATGATGGTGAATAGGATGGAGAAGTAGAAAATGAAGAAGATGAGGATAAAGAAGAAGGAAAAGGCAGAGGGGAATAATAATAATAATAATAATAATAATAATAATAATAATAATAATAATAATAATAATAACAATAATAATGGGAAGAAGAAGAAGATGATGGTGAATAGGATGGAGGAGTAGAAAATGAAGAAGATGAGGATAATGAAGAAGGAAAAGGCAGAGGTGAATAATAATAATAATAATAATAATAATAATAATAATAATAATAATGGGAAGAAGAAGATGATGGTGAATAGGATGGAGAAGTAGAAAATGAAGATGAGGATAATGAAGAAGGAAAAGGCAGAGGTGAATAATAATAATAATAATAATAATAATAATAATAATAATAATAATAATAATAATAATAATAATAATAATAATGGGAAGAAGATGATGGTGAATAGGATGGAGAAGTAGAAAATGAAGAAGATGAGGATAAAGAAGAAGGAAAAGGCAGAGGGGAATAATAATACTAACAATAATAATAATAAGTCGATCAAAAAAAGAAGATGAAGAAGAGGAAATGATATACTCAAAGGTTTTAAAAGTAGAAATCAAAGAAAAGAAGAATGAATTATGAAAGAAGAAGAAAAAGACAAACTGATTTTAGAATTAAGTTAAAAATGACAAAATTAATTTACAAAAACATTTTGCGAAGCAAAAAGAGAATTGAAGATAAAAAAATCAAAAATATTTAGCAAAGAGAAAGGAAAAAGAAAAAATGTTTTAGAAGAAGCAGTCGAAACTGAAAGACAGAATTATAAGGACGGCAAGAAAATTACGAGAAGGAAATAAAGAATGATAAATTACGTGTAAGAAAGACAGAAAAAGTATAATATGTGAATATTGAGAACACTTAGTAAAGAGTGAAAAGAAAGAAATAAGGAAAGAAGGAAAGAATTATAAGGAAGACAAAAAATTACGAATAGGAAATCAAGATGGTTAAGTAACGTGTAAGAAAGAAAGAAAGAAAGAAAGAATTATAAGGAAGACAACAAAATTACGAGAAGGAAATCAAGAAGGTTAAATAACGTGTAAGAAAGAAAGAAAGAAAGAAAGAAAGAAAGAAAGAATTATAAGGAAGACAACAAAATTACGAGAAGGAAATCAAGAAGGTTAAATAACGTGTAAGAAAGAAAGAAAGAAAGAATTATAAGGAAGACAACAAGATTACGAGGAGGAAATCAAGAAGGTTAAGTAACGTGTAAGAAAGAAAGAAAGAAAGAAAGAAAGAAAGAAAGAAAGAAAGAAAGAATTATAAGGAAGACAACAAAATTACGAATAGGAAATCAAGAAGGTTAAGTAACGTGTAAGAAAGAAAGAAAAAAAGAAAGAAAGAAATAAAGAAAGAATGAATGAAAGAAAGAAAGAATTATATGGGAGACAACAAAATTACGAGAAGGAAATCAAGATGGTTAAATAACGTGTAAGAAAGAAAGAAAGAAAGAAAGAAAGAAAGAAAGAAAGAAAGAAAGAAAGAAAGAAAAAAAGAAAGAAAGAAAGAAAGAATTATAAGGAAGACAACAAAATTACGAATAGGAAATCAAGAAGGTTAAGTAACGTGTAACAAAGAAAGAAAAAAAGAAAGAAAGAAAGAAAGAATGAATGAAAGAAAGAAAGAATTATATGGGAGACAACAAAATTACGAGATGGAAATCAAGATGGTTAAATAACGTGTAAGAAAGAAAGAAAGAAAGAAAGAAAGAAAGAAAGAAAGAAAGAAATAAATAAAGAAAGAAAGAAAGAAAGAAAGAAAGAAAGAATTATAAGGAAGACAACAAAATTACGAGAAGGAAATCAAGAAGGTTAAATAACGTGTAAGAAAGAAAGAAAGAAAGAATTATAAGGAAGACAACAAGATTACGAGGAGGAAATCAAGAAGGTTAAGTAACGTGTAAGAAAGAAAGAAAGAAAGAAAGAAAGAAAGAAAGAAAGAAAGAATTATAAGGAAGACAACAAAATTACGAATAGGAAATCAAGAAGGTTAAGTAACGTGTAAGAAAGAAAGAAAAAAAGAAAGAAAGAAATAAAGAAAGAAAGAAAGAAAGAAAGAAAGAATTATAAGGAAGACAACAAAATTACGAGAAGGAAATCAAGAAGGTTAAATAACGTGTAAGAAAGAAAGAAAGAAAGAATTATAAGGAAGACAACAAGATTACGAGGAGGAAATCAAGAAGGTTAAGTAACGTGTAAGAAAGAAAGAAAGAAAGAAAGAAAGAAAGAAAGAAAGAAAGAAAGAATTATAAGGAAGACAACAAAATTACGAATAGGAAATCAAGAAGGTTAAGTAACGTGTAAGAAAGAAAGAAAAAAAGAAAGAAAGAAATAAAGAAAGAATGAATGAAAGAAAGAAAGAATTATATGGGAGACAACAAAATTACGAGAAGGAAATCAAGATGGTTAAATAACGTGTAAGAAAGAAAGAAAGAAAGAAAGAAAGAAAGAAAGAAAGAAAGAAAAAAAGAAAGAAAGAAAGAAAGAATTATAAGGAAGACAACAAAATTACGAATAGGAAATCAAGAAGGTTAAGTAACGTGTAACAAAGAAAGAAAAAAAGAAAGAAAGAAAGAAAGAATGAATGAAAGAAAGAAAGAATTATATGGGAGACAACAAAATTACGAGATGGAAATCAAGATGGTTAAATAACGTGTAAGAAAGAAAGAAAGAAAGAAAGAAAGAAAGAAAGAAAGAAAGAAAGAAATAAAGAAAGAAAGAATGAATGAAAGAAAGAAAGAATTATATGGGAGACAACAAAATTACGAGAAGGAAATCAAGATGGTTAAATAACGTGTAAGAAAGAAAGAAAGAAAGAAAGAAAGAAAGAAAGAAAGAAAGAAAAAAAGAAAGAAAGAAAGAAAGAAAGAATTATAAGGAAGACAACAAAATTACGAATAGGAAATCAAGAAGGTTAAGTAACGTGTAAGAAAGAAAGAAAAAAAGAAAGAAAGAAAGAAAGAATGAATGAAAGAAAGAAAGAATTATATGGGAGACAACAAAATTACGAGATGGAAATCAAGATGGTTAAATAACGTGTAAGAAAGAAAGAAAGAAAGAAAGAAAGAAAGAAAGAAAGAAAGAAAGAAAGAAATAAAGAAAGAATGAATGAAAGAAAGAAAGAATTATATGGGAGACAACAAAATTACGAGAAGGAAATCAAGATGGTTAAATAACGTGTAAGAAAGAAAGAAAGAAAGAAAGAAAGAAAGAAAGAAAGAAAGAAAAAAAGAAAGAAAGAAAGAAAGACAGAATTATAAGGAAGACAACAAAATTACGAATAGGAAATCAAGAAGGTTAAGTAACGTGTAAGAAAGAAAGAAAAAAAGAAAGAAAGAAAGAAAGAATGAATGAAAGAAAGAAAGAATTATATGGGAGACAACAAAATTACGAGATGGAAATCAAGATGGTTAAATAACGTGTAAGAAAGAAAGAAAGAAAGAAAGAAAGAAAGAAAGAAAGAAAGAAAGAAAAAGTAATCTGAACGGGTTGTGAGTGTGAATGAAGTGTACAGTAGTGAGATATTGATGGATGAGAGCTGTGATATGATAACGCGGAGCAGGCGAGAAATATCCCTGAGTGAAATATTGCACTAGCTGGGGATTAAAATATGGTCCCTGGTTAAAAGCGCGGACATTCTATAATAATAACGTGCAGCAAACCAGAAGTAATGACGGAAGGAAGAAAAATTCGTGACACCAATCAGGAGAAGAGAAACTAGGGGAAAGGGAAAAAAAGAATGTCTGCAGCTAATGAACGCAAATATCTCGTTATAACGAAATGTACTGGCGTACAGGGGTGGAGACTTGGACCTATCATGACTGTTCATCCAGATCCACAGGTGACAAAATTTGGAATTATCAACTTCCTCAGCAGTAAGCATTTGAACGCCCGATTGAATCAGTACTTATCACAGTTGAGGGCGTGAATTAGTATATCCCCTTGGTTCGTTTATTATTCAAGTGTCGATATATTCCTCAAGGAGATAGCACCGTAATCTGGCAATGAGATGATTGGGCGCATTCATTTGGTCGCTAGCGTTTTGACACGGCCGTTTGAGCGCCGGCTCAAGTGGCACCAGAGTTTTTGATAGTCGAAAAAATGCTTCATCTGCATCCAAAACAGTTTTAAAAGTTTAAAACTGTAACTCTTATTGAAAAACATCGTTTCATAACGTACGACTCCATTAGTCCAACTGATTTAAAACAATTATCTGTGCCAGAATGCTACAGAATTTTAATGCCCCTCAAAGAGTGTGAGTTCAATACCTGGTTAAGACGGTGGAGAACTTGGAGAGAGGAATTAACTGGAGATAACTGATAACTGACATCCATTAGACATGGCACGTGGAACTAGAACAGTCTACCCCAGCGAGCGAAATAAATGGTTTAGTTCGACATTCCAACCACTTGAAGAAGGCCGGGGCGTACAACGTTCTAATAAATATGGCGACAAAGATGAGCACAATGGTTCGAATAATGTAAATAGTGTGAAGATTTTTTTTAACGCAATATATACATTACCAAATGTTGTGACTGGTCCTGGCTGCCGAATTTTCGAAAAACAATGTAAATCATTGAACGGGCTTAAAAATCATCTACATCCTGGGTATGACGATAAACTACAACTGGCAGCAAAGCCTTTTATCAGGACGTTTTGAGGAGCGTAGAAACCTCTCTTAATTGCTTTTGTTCCCAGGTCCAGACTGGTAGCACCTGTTAAGGTCCCAGGTATGTTCAAATAGTCAACCTCCAAACTCAAGTCAAAACACTATGAAAGTATAAATATATATTTTTTATAGTAAATATTTATAGCAATACATTTTCATGCTACAAAATTAAACTGCCAGCAATGAATCTGTGTCAAAAATGAAATTACCAGCAATACAATTTTCGAAAAAATAAATTACCAGCAATATATTTTTATAAAATAAAAAATATTACCAGCAATACAATTTTTAAAAGAATATACTAACGCTCCCAAGAAATGCTCCCAGGAAAATTAAATTTTGGCATTAAATGACCCATAAACAGTTGATATGCCGTTAAACAGAGAAAAAACAAGTCATGTCCTCAATTACCAAATGAATTAAATAGCGCTGCATTACAATTTTTAGTGATTGACAGATTTTCTTTTCTTTTTCATTTTGGCGCTTAAATCTGACGCCATGTCAGCTGGCTCCCAAACGATCATGCCAAAACGCCACCTCCCAAAAGATTGCGTCAAACTGGAGAAAACCTATATGATATAGCTTTTTCGATGTTTTTTTTTAAAGTAACGAATGAACGTACGAAGTTCGTTTCGGAAATTATGTGAGTTTTCAGGAGAGACATTAATTTTAAAGAAGTAAAAAAAGTCTAATCCCTATCAAACTATAGTCCGTGAAATGACGATAAACTATATACAAGAGCAAGGCTTCTGGGCCACGTCTTAATTGCTGTTTTTCACAGGTCCACCTAGACATGGTGTGGTTGCAAATTAGGGCCCCAGCTATCGGGAAATAGTGAATCCCCAAACAAAAACAAAACACAAGGAATGTAGAAAAAGACATTTTTATAGTAAAAATACCAGTAATACATTTTATATGAAAAATTAACAATACTTATTTATAGCAAAATAGACCAACAATACTTCATAGAAAAATGGCCAGCAATGCATTTTATCTGTAGTTGAAGGCATCTAATTGCGTTGAAAATCTATTTAGTTGAAGCCATGAAATTGTGCATTAAATAAAACATAGAGTTGTTGATATGCTGCTAAAGAAAGTCAACCAACCAACATCCATCATAAGAGAATCCCCTAACTTCAATGCACTTGTTACAGAGTTCCAGACACTCCGCGAAGACCCCATGGAAGTCATCCAAAATAAAGGTATCTCGGACCTTTTTCTCAGCCCTATTCATCTCCGAATTTATTATCAAAACGATTGCCCCGTGAGAGTTTTCTTCAGTTTGAGGAACAACGACAAGTCACAGGGAACGAGGTGTGCACTGTAGGGTGCGTCTGGGACAGTTTTAATGAACATCAACCATCCCATTGCTGTTAGCAAAACAGCATTCTTTCTGGTCGTCACGAAGCATATCGGGAACAAACATTGCAAAATTTTGTCGCGGGTTCAGATCTTCGTGAATAATTATGTGTACAGTTGCCACATCAACGCCAAATTTATTGTCTTTAGAGAGACATGACGACCTTTATCCAGAAAATTGCGCCGTCCTGAGTATGACGATAAACTACATCCGCATCCTGGGTATGACGATAAACTACGTCCAACAGCAAGGCCTCTGATCAGGAGGTTTTGTGGAGCGTAGAACCACCTCTTAATTGCTTAATTGCGGTTGAGATTCTCAGGGACAGCTTGGAAGCGAGTCAGAATTGTCCTGGAAATGTCAACCCTATTCAGATTCTACTCTGGTGTCGAAATTCTTGGGACCCATGTTACAGACAGCTTGTTCATCCTAAAGATCTCAGTAAAAACAGTATAAACAGAAACAGGAAGTAATGTTTATGAACTTAGCAATCTACTGGATATATACAAGTCGTTGAAAAAGTTTTTAGCCAGACCCAGAAGGAGTTGCCGTGACAACACAGTGTTTCACTATTTTTCAATATAGTAACCCTTGACATCAATGCACTTGGCCCAACGATGTTTAAGCATTGCAACCCCCATCACAGAAGAAGGCAGCGTCTTGGTCCTCCAAAACCTCTTCGAAAACAAATATGATCACATTTGTGTTTCCAAGATGGCCTTTTCCTGGGTAAGACGTTAAAATACATCCGTGTCATGGGTAAGACGATAAACTACATCCAGCAGCAAGGCCTCTGATCAGAAGGTTTTGAGGAGCGTGGAACCACCTCTTAATTGCTGGTGTTCCCAGGTCCACCCTGACCCGGGGTGGTAGTACCTGTTAGGGTCCCAGCTATGGGCAAATAGTTAACCCCCCCAAACTGGGATCGAAACACTATGAAAATGTAAAAATAGATTTAATACCAAAAATACTTTTTAAAAAAAAACTATTTTCAGCAAAAAATTTTTGAAGAAAAAATATTACCAGCAATACATTTTTTAAAATAATGTTACCAGCTATTCATTTTTGAAGGAAAATAAATATTACTAGCAATAAAAATGGTTGTCATTAAATAAACCCATTGAGGTTCACATGCAGTAAAACAAAACAAAACAAACCAAACCAGAAAATTGCGAATTTTTAAACAGCTCTAATGGTCTGACGTCCATGTCCACATAGTCTCCATCCCACATCGCTCATCGTCTTTTGTATCGTCTCCACCGTCCAGCGAACGTTAGATTCTCGCTCGCTTCATACAATTAAATCTATAAGCGGTCTGGAGCATTTCTTACATTTCTGTAGCATTATTGCACAGTTTAACACGAAACTTTATTGAATAGTGAGCTTCCACATCTTATGCACGTCCTGACTGCATTCTTCAAACGTGTCCGCTGTGCCAAGCAGGAATTAGTAGGGTGTGCTCAGTGAGCTTTTACGATGTCTCCTTCTGTCTGGAATAAAAAAAAAAGTTGGCAGATCAGCTTATTAGTTTACTAAAACTAATTTAGGAAAGTTATAATTGCCTCTCTAATGTCTAAAAACATCTTAAATGCACGTCATAGCTCTATGTTTTAATTCCGTGTCGCTAGCGAAGCTGATAAAATTGAGCTGCTATAGCTGATTATTTCATTCAATAACTTGCAATACACAAATAGATATTAACGCATGGGGTGTGATAAATGGTACCGCCATAGGTTCAAAATTGGTTCGCTGTACTGATGGCGTGCTAAAGTGCTGGAAAGACATTAGCTTTTACTCTTTAAATCACTGCAATCCTGAAAAAAATATTGCAACATCAAAAGAGTCTGACATCTAATCTTTCATCTAATCTCTCAAAAAAAGACAACTTGATAATTTCTGCATGGATACTGAAAAACTGGCTTTCTTTGACATCTTTTGTCTAATTTCGAAGTTTTCTTGTTTTTCTTAAATTCTATTTTATTTCGTCACTATATACCTGTATTGTTTGTTTTAATCATCACTTAGAAGATGTTCTTACTCCAAGTGGTTTCATCTTATTCGATTCCTTTTTGTTGCAATGTCTCCATTTTTTAAAAATAAGTTCACCGCGACTAAGGCAGTAATGCCACTAAAACTCAGGGTGGAGAATGCTGAGAGTGAAAGATAATTAAAAGACTTTAGAATTAACCGGAAACCGAATCCTAAACAGGAAACGAGATAAGCCTCTACTCTTGTTGAAAAGATCGGCGAGATGTGTGAACCCGGCGATGGGCGAACCTGTCTGCTCTTGTTATTTAGTTTATTTTTATGTCGTATCTTTCTAACTCTTTCGATTTTCACTCCAGTAGATTTCAGTTTATTTTGCTTTATTTACTGATAACCTAGCTAGTTTCGTTTGACCTTTATTTGTCAAATTACCAGTCTTTTTGATATTTTCATCAGTAAGAAACGTCTTTTTTACATGAATTATATGGCAAGATTATACACGCTATCAGGATAGATCATCTTTTGCTACATATGGCAGTTGGTGGAACTATAGCTAATACGCAGTGGGTTACAGAAAGTGAAAGTGAGACAAAAGACTGCGTGTGGTTGAATTGAAGAAAGAACAAATGTTGAACAGGGTTCAAGAAGATAGAAGATGGCGATTGACGTTGCATTTAATATGTTTCAAGATTGTAGTTATTACGGAAGCAACTAAACAAAAGGGCCTGCCATGGGCAGGAAGTACGAGAAAAGAAACTGTTGGAGTAGAAAAGGCGATTTTATTTAATTATTTCCAAAATAAAAGAATGGGACCTAAATGCTTAAATTCATATAGTTGGGGCACCAGGAAAAAAAAAAGGCCCATCAGAACAGCTACCATGAAAATATTTGTAGAAAAGACAAAGAGAAGCCATACCACGTAGGTGAGAAAGTGACTGATGTCGAGATGCCAAGTCTGGATCGATTACATTAGAGACCCTTGTTTAGATTGTATCCAGACCCTAGAGATGAATATCTGGAGCACCAGACCAGATATGGCAGCAGTATTCAGTGCACGGACGAGTGATAGATTTATAAATGTGGAAAATGGACTCTGGCGAGAAAAACTTCTGGCACGAGACAATGACAAAAGAATTCCTTGAAGTAGATGCAGCTATTTATTCGATGTAGTCGGTCCACTTCAAGTCAGTTGAAAAGCTGAGGTCAAGAAGGTTCTTTGATCTATTTTGTATAATTTCGGAGTTTCTACCAGTCTTTTTCATACCAATCATCATCATATATCTTTTGGGGGACTTAGGCAAGATGTCTTGATATTCGAAACTCCTTAGAGGTATTCAATGCACGAACGAATGGTAGATTTGTAAATGTGCAAGATTGACTATGACGAGAAAAACGTCTTGCACGACACAATGACAAAAATTTCCTTGCAGTAGTTGCAGCTATTGATTCGATGTAGTCGGTCCACTTCAAGTCAGTTGAAAACTTGAGGTTAAGAAGTTGGAGTATTTTATGTTGTTGAGTGTTCAATCAATTTTTACTTTTTTTTTAACTATTCCTTTGCTGTAGCCATTAACCATTAAAACCTTTCCGTCATAATTAACTGTTTTTCATGTATGTTTCGAATTGTTCCTTGTGCGAATTGACCATTTTTATATCGTCTCTATAAATCGCTTTTCTCTATTTTTTTCTTATTCCATATCGCGCAGTTGTCATCTGATGCGGTTTTTCATGCAATACGTACATTTAGATGACTTATACGTTGTATCCTTCTTGATTTGACAGTTCAGTCATCATGTTGCTTCCATAAATTACTTGGCGCGCTTTTCATTTAGAGTTTGAGACTGATAACCCACATTAATATTCTCTGATCTATTTTGTATAATTTCGGAGTTTCTACCAGTCTTTTCCATACCCATCATGAGCATACATAGTCTGGGGGACTTAGACAAGATGCCTTGATATTCGAAATTCCTTAGATGTATTCAATGCACGAACGGATGGTAGATTTGTAAATGTGCAAGATGGCCTCTGACGGGAAAAACGTCTGGTATGACACAATGACACAAAATTCCTTGCAGTAGTTGCAGCTATTGATTCGATCTAGTCGGTCCACTTTAAATCAGTTGAAAACCTGAGATCAAGAAGGTTCTTTTATCTATTTTGTATACTTTCGGAGTTTCTACCAGTCTATTTCATACGAACATCAGCATACATCTTCTGGGGGACTTAGAGAAGATGCCTTGATATTCGAAATTCCTTCGCGGTTTCATATTGATTCATTCTTTGTTATATTTCAATCCTCCTCCTCTAAACTCGTTCTTCCCATTTCGCATATTAAATCACCTCCACTTATCTTAATCTAGGATGATGTTAATCTCCAGCTACGTGGCTCGTGATTTTTGCATGGAATATTTTAATTTCTTCATACATTCAGTACTGCATTTTTCTGTGTTCTTCTGAATAAAACAAGTCGCATTACAGTCTTTAAGGACCAGAGATACTAATCATGAAAGTACATTGTCGAATATTTGTACGTATTTAGTAAACTTATTTCCTTAACTAAATGGATCGTTTCTTTAAGCACGGTGGAGTAATGGATATCGGCTCCGATTGAGGAATATATATATATATATATATATATATATATATATATATATATATATATATATATATATATATATATATAGAAGAGTAATACATTTCAACATTTCAGATGCAACAAGGAAGCACTGTCTTCATAGCCGATTTCGGGTTTTGCATCATATCGGCTCCAACAGCAACCCCGACCTAATTCCACAAGATTCAGGCCGCCTCCTTGATAGCGTTTTGCTACGCACTTCGACATTGCAAAAAAGATAAATAAAATATGGCTAGGATTCCGACCGTTCTTATTGACATACGTCAGTCAACATCAGCCAATATATATATATATTCAACGCCGTGACGGTTTCCCGTAGTGAGACCGCATGTTCGAATCCTGCCGGGGAGGGTATATTTTTCTCTAATATTCACGCCGGCAGACGAAAATAGATAGTATACTGTGTAAATACGAGTACACACTAAAAATAACGTTTAAGTAATAAAATATGTATATGCATATTTACATATATATATATATATATACACACACGCATATATATATATATATATATATATATATATATATATATATATATATATATATATATATATATATATATATATATATGTATATATATAACAAAATAAAAAGAAAGAACAGAATTATAATCCAGAGATTTTTAGCAGTTATTTGTAGAAACAGTGCTCGATACACAGTAAAGGATAAAAATAATTATAATAAAAATATAGATATATATTATATTATTATAACATATATATATATATATATATATATATATATATAGTGTAACCCGGATATAAGAGACCCGGATATAAGAGAGATTTACTCTGGTACCAAATTAGAGCCTGTGTTAATGTATAATAGACCAATATATATATATATATATATATATATATATGAAAATGAACATGCTTGGTGCAATCGTCAGACAATTGTCAGACAATTGCGCCTAGCATGAAACAGCCTGTCGCCTCTGAGTTTTGACTTCAGTGTCTACTTCTATATTTATATTTACATACGCTCTGTCTCTGATATTGAGCACTTTGACCCTTTAATATCGCACACCTTAAAACTATATTTCTTCATACATATATATATATGTGTGTGTGTGTGTGTGTGTCTGTGTGTTTGATTGAACTATTCCTATAACTATATATATATATATATATATATATATATATATATATATATATATATATATATACATACATACATATATATATATATATATATATATATATATATATATATATATATATATATATATATATATATATATAAGTTACATTATTTTTCTTTGATATCCTTTCATATGAAATTCACATTTTTGAAGGGGTTTTGCAGTATGTCTCCCCAGACTAAATGGCTGTTGATCAGCATTAACTGAAAAGAGGCCGGTTGAATCAAGACAAGGCCGAGGCAGCCACGCCCCTGAAGAAAATGGCGTATGCAAACTCTTTCAACCCTTGAAGGGTTATAATTTTAGCCAGGTTCTTTTATTTCTTTTCTACGCTTTTTCCTTTCTGTTCTGCTTTCTTCAGCTCGAGATCCCCGTATATATAATTCAAGTTAACTCTCTTTATTCAGTCGACGCCAACTTCAATGCCAATCCCTAACAAACTCCCACCTTGCCAATGAAAAAAAAGATAGATGTATATACAAAATTAATAAAAGAAAATACTAAAATACATGTTCAGTAATAGTTATCTCCCTTCATTCATACCAACGCTGTATGCAATTGTGTATCGTGCGATGATCCGGAAAGAAAAAATGATAGACTTCTCTAATCCGGGAAACTGGCTCGCTCATCCGTATGGTTCAACGTAGTGCCAAGCTGTAATGAGAGACCGACACGGGCATCAAATGATCCAATTATTTGCGAAGTGGTCTTAGAATGGTGATCTTTACATTTTCGATTCGGAGCCCTGCGGGCATGCGTAGAGAATACTTTATGAACGAGAGACGCCACCGTCGCCTCCGGCCGGAAGCGAGTTGAACCGGATTTCCGAGAGCAACCGTAGGAATCTGACTGCAATTTTCATTCAGAGGTGGAACTTGGTGGTGGTGGGTGGGGGGAACGTCATTTCAGTAAGGTGCAGTACAAGGAGGCAGAGAGATGAAGACTTTGATACAGTAACAAGTTGTATAGACGCAAATAGACACCAAGACAAGCACACACACACACATCCGTGGGCACACAAACACACACACACATATACATATATATATATATATATATATATATATATATGAAATGGACAAAGTCCGACAATTATTTTAAGATATTTTTTATGTTTATACGTTCTTTTGTATAGATACAAATATTTAAGTAAATGCACAGCTGATAATAAACAGTAAAAGAGAAATTTGCATAGAAAATATGTGTCCTCCGACAGGAATCGAACCTGTATCCTATACGGAACCGTCATATAGCCTAACGTGCTTTTACTGATTGAGCCAGAGAGGAGCTTTTCGGTTCGCAAGCTCGATTTTACTGTTTTTAAACAACAATTCACCATGATTTTCTCTCATACATTCATATCTGCTCGATGCGTATACAGATGTAAACAAATGACGTCATACATTATGAAATGGACAAAGTCCGAAAATTATTTTAAGACATTTTTGTGTTTATACGTTCTTTTTTATAGATATAAATATTTAAGTAAATGCTCTATTGATAATAAACAGTATTAACGATATTTACCGGCCTGAATGTCCGAGAAATTTTCATAGAAAATATGTTTCCTCTGACAGTTTATTGTCAACAGAGCATTTGCTGAAATATTTGTATCTATAAAAAGAACATAAAAATGTCGTAAAATATATATGTGTGTGTGTGTGTGTATGTGTGTGTGTGTGTTTGCGTGGAATTATCGATTGATTCAAATAAAATTTCAGTATTTCAAAATATTGGTAGATAAAAAGATGATACTGAAAATTCCTCGTATATACGTATATATTATCAACTATGAACACGGCCACAATATGCTGACTGTGTTTAAAAATAAAATATTCCTATAATTCTAGATATATACGTAAAACAATGCATACATTCGCTTAAATTTTTTTTAAAAATCATCCTTGAAAATGGCTAAAAGTATAGCCGAAAGCGCTTGTATATATAGAACATTCGGACAATTTATATCCATAAAATAAATAACATATACGAACACAAGAAAAACTGAATAAAAAGTTTATTCACAGTACCTTGTCGGTCATTTTTAATGAAACTTACAGATATATATATAAACAGTATTAACAACATTTACCGGCCTGAATAATACTCTTTATTATAAACAGAGCATTTATTTAAATAGCATAGAGAATTATAGTTTAAAAGCAGTAAAATCGACCTTGCTGACCAGACGCTCCTCTGTAGCTTAACTGATATAACAATTAAGGCTATATGACGGTTCCGTGTAGGATATAGGTTCGATTCCTGTCGGTGGACATATTTTCGATAAAAATTTCTCGGACATTCAGACCCGTACAGTAAATGTTGTTAATATTGTTTATTATAAACAGAGCATTTACTTAAATAATATTTGTGTCGAAAAAATAAAGTATACATAATATATATAAATATAAATATATATATATATATATATATATATATATATATATATATATATATATATATATATATATATATATATATATATATATATATATATTATATATATATAATAGATAGCCACTCGCATTCGTGGATAATCGTCTACTAGGGCGGCTAGCCAATCCCTATTGCAGACGCAGGCTCAGGCACATTTGTGTTTGTGCAACAACCACAGAGTCCACATGTGGTTTATACTTCAAATAAGCTGAGCAGACCTTAGTTACCGTTTCTGTGAGAGTGTTTGTTTCTCTCTAACTCTCTCTCTCTCTCTCTTTATATATATATTTATATATATTTATATATATATATATATATATATATATATATATATATATATATATATATATAACAGACCGGTTAAATATTGGGAATAAAATGACTAAAGTAGGTATGTCCAATATTTCGCTAAAAAGTGGTATACCTTGACGACAAAAGGTCCCCAAATTGATAAAACAATTTTTAACGTTTAAATATTTATGTTGTTATTAAAGAGGAAAGACCAAAGTATTTTCTGAATAATTTTTCAGATTTTTTAATCCTTCCTATAAATGTTAAAAATTTTATTAAAAATCTTGTTTTTTTTCGAGTCAAAAAATTTCGTAAAATCGAACTTATCGACATTTCTGTCGGAAAGATCATAGTTTGTTAGTTAAAAAATCATGAAAAATAAATTACACCTTTTTCTTTTGTTATCTTAGGAAATTTAGAATGATTAAAGTATACTTAATGTAATTTGAAAGAAACATTACTTACATTTTTAGCAGAAAATTTTTTAAGAGAGATATTTCCCACCAGGGTAGTCTATTTTCACAGGCGTTGATTGATGTACGTCAATATATTCACAACTTACGGTACTGAAATTTATTGTACGGTACCGCCAAAGTGATATAATTCGTTCTAATTTTAAGTGAATCTGGTTAGTAGATTTTTTTTTAAAAATTCACTTTCAAATTTTTTTTTTTTTTTTTTTACCTTACGTTTGAGGAAGAATTCTGCACTGAAAATAACATTTAAATTATGAAAGAAAATCAAATTTTACAAGTAAAAATAAAACAGTAAAAAAAATACATTTTTTTAAATTGAGGTTTATTATTTCAGTCATGAAATATTTTTCTGAGAATATAAAAATTACATGAAACACCATTAATTGAAACGGGTTAACTTAATGAAATGAGATTTTATTTCTTTTTTATTAAGGCAGATTTTTTTCTATTTATTAATAATTATATGGCAGTAATATGAGTTTTATTTTATTTATTAATAAAATTAACATGCTAATAGCAGCTATGTTGGTTTTGTTTTGACTCGACAAGTATTTTTTAGTTTGAGTAGTAGCGAGCTAACTCCAGAAAATTTAAACTCCAAAAATCGTTTTAATTGATAATTTGTCGTGTGGATAATAATTCCAAAGTAATGTACAATGAATTTATGCATTCGATTTCAAACTTGAAAATTTGGGTGGACTTCCAAGGGCGTTTTTTTTTTTTGTAATTGTAAATAGTCGATATTTTCTTTTATCCCACTATTCGATTATATTTGAATAGAAAAAGAAAAAAATTGAAAATAATACGACGATATTCAGAAAACTTGACAAGCGTTGTTTTCTTGTTACAAAGCCATTTCTGAAGTAAAAAAAAAAACTTGCTTCTATCAAAGGAAACTACTCATGTGACATTATTTCAACAATGTGCATCCGTACTTTCGTTGTAGACGATTTTAAATACAATTTTGGAATATTAAAAATTATTTTTAAAATAATTATGGTTGTCAGATTTTAATAAGCTTTCAAATTTATGATCTTTAAAAAGTAGAGAACATAATATATCATTTCCATAAGGTTGCAGAAAGAACTTAATGTATAAATATATAACAACCTTTTGTCATATTGTGTATTTAAAATTGAAAAAAAAAAGAAAATTAATGTAAAAATTTATTGTTCATCAAAAAATTTTTTTTCTTTCAGATAATAATTACCTTCGTATATATTATTCAGAAAAGCCATTAAAAACTTTCTTAATTAAATATTGTCTTAGTTTTATTGGGTTTTGTATTTTTACAATTGAGGTAAATGTTTGGACAATTTCGGACATTTTTTTAACAAAAAAATCGATGATTTAGATTTTTCAGAGTTTTGTGCATTTAATTAAAAAAAGAAATTCAGGTTGCAAATAAATTTTTTTTTGTGTTTTCATAAAATTAAGTTCGAGGGGGGTAACAGATATAAAAAAAAAATATTTATACCATGACTTTCAAAGAGACAAACATTTCTAAATTAAGTTCATTCATTTCTGAATAAGTTCTGAAGTTTTCATTAAAATCCAACAAGTAGTTAACTTTTACAAGAATTTCGAAATTAATGTGTCTTTCAACTGACAAAAAAACAACTAAACAAAAAACGCTAAAAAGGTCAAAATTGGACATACCTAGACTAAAGTGAAGCACGAAGAGCAATGTTTTAAATTCGGATATTTCGGACACGCCTGTGCCCTTTTTCAACGATACGGTGAATAAGCAATGAAGTGGGACTTACTCACACCTGACCTCTATATATACAATCCATGGCTAAAGATGCAGGGAAAATTATTAGCTCCTTGTACCGATCTAGTAAGAACCTGACACCTGATTCATATATGAATGAAAACATATATATATATATATATATCAGTGGTGCGACTCACGATTATAGCATTATTTTTTTCTGGCATTCTTCCATGTCGGTTTCCGGAAGAGTGTTACTGGAAGTCAGGAATTTAAACAAATCTTTTTTTCTTTTTTTTCAGGGTATTTTTTTTTTTAACTTGGAAATAGGCCAAAATCATCGTTGGGCTAATGCCTTTTTTTAAATAAATAAACGGCAAATTCTGTCTGTCTGTCCGTGTGTCTGAAACCTCTCTAACTTGGGACACACTTACTCTATATAGACTTATTAGGTTGGTGCAAAAATAATGTCGTTTTTTGACGTTCAACTTCATGTGAGAAAACAACATTATTTTTGCACCAACCTAATATTATACCTTTTTGGAATCAGGAAATTCCTAAGATTGAATACAGGCTTATCAGTTTATGCCTAAACATCCAGCATTGAGATTTGCATCCGGATGAGGAGGGAAAAGTTAAAAATTCAAATTTTAAAATAAGTGAAAGAAATTAAGATTTTAGAAGTTTTATTTTTTTAATTCAGTTTAAAAAATCTCCAAAACTTTGTAAAAGGAGGAAATCAATTTTATTTCTTTAAAATGCCAAATAATCAGCGTTGATGAGAGAGGTTTAGTAACGTGAGGTTTTGACGATTTGGTGATATGAAGAATTCAAGTTTGTGATTTGAAGAACTCAACACAATTGATGTTCCAACTCAATTTTCGTCATGATTTAGAATTTCGACCCAAATCGATCTTTTGGCCGGAATGAGTCTTAAAGCCCGAATCAGAGTTAAATTGAGGTTTTTAAGTTCTGTAGTGAGAATTGCGGAATTCAAAGTTATTTCTACAAAATTATCATTGCTGTTTTATAATCTGAACCAGATGTTCATTTAGTTTGGGGGCCGGAGCCCCAATTAGCCATCCACAGGAACTAGATTAAAATTCAGCATTCCTTGGGACCTTTAAGCTGGTTTTTAATATAGTTAACTTTTCACTAACACTTTTATGAATCTTCACAAGAAAAAAAAACAAAAACAAAAAAAATACATGATCTTCATCTGCTTTTCCAGATTCATTTTACTAATTTTTCGTCAACAGTATAAAATGAACACGCATAATATCAACTACTGCTCGGCAATGAATGACTCATCTGGCTTGGATCTCAAAAATTCTAAAGTTCCAACAAGTAACGGCCATTCTTTATACAGTTAATTGATTTTGCTTCATAATAACGGCTTATGGCGGTCAAATACCAACGACACGCTTCTGATATAGGAGTAGTTTCCCTAAAGATAACAGCGTCCGATTCTTGTCTCTTTCTTTGATATAGGCCGGTTGATAATATTACACTGTTTAAAAAAATATTTTAAAAATACAGGGATATCAATTCAAACACATATAGCCGCTGAAAATGTTTATAGTAATGAAAGACATTATATTGTGTAAACAATTTAATAGTACTTATGGAGGATACAGTGTTTCTAGAGAAATGCTTTGAGGCGATAATTCGATCATTGGCAAAGCACACAAAAGAACCGACCTAGAAATAACAGTATCATGCTTACGGGTAATATCCTAGTAGACATGCGGGCACAAATAAATATATGTCTACGCGAAAGAATAAAAGAGAGGGTAAAAGTGACCGAGAGAGAAAAAGTAAGAGAGAGAGAGAGAGCAAAAGTAAAAGAGAGGAGGCCTAGGGTGTGATTAAATATTTTCTATATTTATATGTGACGTTTCGTTGTTTCATGGCTTCTTGCGTTAATCTCTTCATTGTTATCCCATCAGGAATAAAATAGCAATCATGTCTCCTTTCAAATTGTCTACAGGTCGACAAGTTCAACGCACAGACAAATCTCGATTTCAGGTTAAGCGGCGCAGGAACAACTAAGCAAATTAGATTCAGGAGATACACGCTGCGGAGTTATGTCCCTTTTTATTAGAAATTGTCCGCCATGTTGATTTTAGTTGGCATTGTCCATCTTAGAAATTCCCAAGGTCATTTGGAAGTGAACTGCTGGATTGAAATATGTGAAGGAATAACACTGTGTGCGTATCCTTGTCCGCGTGTACATTTATCATATATGAGGGCGTTACTTATATTAAAAAGATAAACGAAAATATGTATATATATTTATATATAAAAGCATGCATACATATTTATATATGTGGACGTATTCCTCTATGTGATGTGATATATATATATATATATATATATATATATATATATATATATATATATATATATATATATATATATATATCTGCTGCAGTGAGAACGAAAATAGTATATAAATTCTAACGTTCAGAGCATTAATCGAAAAGAGGGCTCAATACCGATAGTAGAGCCATAATTATTTATTATAATTTTATCATATAGACAAAAACAGTTTACTCACTACAAAGATGCTACTTCCTTTCGATGCATTTCAGTTGCACCTCGACTGGTAAGAACCTCAAATGGTTTGGTTCTCACCAGTCGAGGTGCAAGTGAAATGCACCGAAAGGAAGCAGCATCTTTGTAGTGAGTAAACTGTTTTTGTCTATATGATAAAATTATAATAAATAATATATATATATATATATATATATATAGTTTTAAGGTGTTCTATATTTAGGGGATAAAGTGGTCAATATCAGAGATAGAGCGTATGTAAATATAAAAGTGAACATAGAAGTCAATACTTAGAGGCGACAGACTGTTTCATGCTGACTGTAAACATGATTGTGTCGAGCATGAAACAGTCTGTCGCATCTGAGTGCTAACTTCAATATTCACTATTGTGCATATATATATATATATATATATATATATATATATATATATATATATATATATATATATATATATATATATATATATGAGGTTGGTATAGATGGAATAAAATTCCAGTAATCAAAAACAAGACTAATACAGAGTAGAGCGAATAATATTTATTTAAAAATTATAACATGTTATGATTTTTAAACAAATATTTTAAATATTTTTTTAATAAATCACTGCAAATATCGTTATTTTGTTTCAATACTACTGGTGTATTTTCAAGTAATCACGTGACAAGATCACCAGAAGTGTTGGAACAACATGGCTAATTTTGTAGTGATCTTATAACATACTTATGTTATAATTTTTAAATTATATATATATATATATATATATATATATATATATATATATATATATATGTATATATATATGTATATATATATATATATATATATATTTTTTTTTTTTTTTTAGAATTGGACATAGCCCGACAATTTATTTAAAGTCATTTATATTATGTTTAACGTTCTTTTTATAGATCTATAAAAAGAACGTTAAACAATATATATATATATATATATATATATTAAAATATGATTCCTTCGCTACATAAGAGTTCTCATGTTTCAAAAGCAGGAGACAAAAACTAATTTATTTACCTAACGTGTTCTTTCCTATTTTTCTATATATTTGCAAACACATACACAAACACACACACACACACACACACACACACACATATATATATGTATATATATATATATATATATATATATATATATATAAATAATGTGTTTGGGTAGCAATCACTCTTTTATGCATGTTTCGTTAAAAACGAATGACAAGTTGTTGTAGTCAAGGTTTTCATATAATTATCAATATGTTCTTAAATATATTTTTATTTTTCAGGACATAAATTATATGTAAAATATTTTAATACTTTATATATCCCTGTGCTTTCGGATATACTTTTAGCCATTTTCAAGGATAATTTTTATTTTACATTTAACTGAGCATATGGATTATTTTATGTATGTATCTAGAGTTCAAATATTTAACTCATATAACCCGCCAGGCAACAGGGCAAGTAACACTACAACATTCAGGGAGAAAAAAACCCTTGTTTTACGACAAATAACAACAGGTAAAAATGAAATCCAACATTTAATTAATGAAGTCCAAAAACATAATGTGATACTTAAAAACTCTTTGACCGAAAGCTAATTTAATGACGCACAATACTGTATCAGACTTAATGTTAATGATGAGGAACTTAAACCTAGACAAATACAGTACCACGCAAAAGTTTGCAAAACATTACAAAACATGTTTTTAGGTATTTCTAAAACAGTTACATAATTAAACTCTTACTGCTTGTAGAACATATACTTACGTATTTAGACAATCAGAGTTAAAAAAAAAAACTTTAAAAAAAAAGTATTCCACGAAGAAAAACCGATATTTACTACCTCAAAACTATCCAACACTTTTTTATTTATTTACAACAGCTTTCTTTTTATAAGTGTACAAATTTTACTAGAATGAGCCAAATTAAGATAAGGTTGTTTTTAGAACCTTCCAGATTAATTTTATGATTACTTTTAGGAATGATTATAAGTATTTTGCCATTTTTTTCTGTCAAGCATCCTTTAAATATTGCTAAAATGGGGCAAAGCAAAGTAATTGATTAAGACTTGCGTAGACGTATTGTCGACCTTCATACAAATGGACTTGGTTATAGGAAGATATCTAGTCAGTTAAATGTGTCACAGAGGTCAGTAGGTACGATAGTTTGTCACTGGAATATGTGTCATTCCATTCATCCCCCCAAAAGCCCTGGTCTTCCTAGAAAGGTAATGGAATGTATGGCAAGATTATTGACGAGAAAAATGGCAACGAGCCCCAAGTTACGCTTAAAGAATTTCAAGGATGAATAGAAGTAAGTGAAGAAAAAAAAGTATCCCACGAAAAAAAAAAAAACGATATTCAATAACACTTTTTTTTTCTTTGGAAAAAAGAAATCTCTGCCAACAAAATACCAGATTGCAATCAAAAGAAACAAGGCTACTGCGAAGAAAAGTACCATGCAAATGAAATCCCAGATCAAATGACAGCCAGGAGAGCTTCCAGTGCTGAGAATATGCAAAGACTTAGGGACTCTCAAACTCCTGAACAATCTGAAGGCCAAATAAATAGCCCTCTGCAAGTGTTTGCTTAAATGCTGCCTGATAGGGTGGCTCTTAAGTTAGTTTATAAATATTACTTCCTGTATTGGGTATCCCATCAAAACAGTGTTTGATTAGTTCTATATATTTGAAATTGCAGTAGCCTGGCTCTCAATTTCAGTCAAGTTTGTTTTAAGTATTGCCATAGAAGGATATGACTACACAAACAGGGAATTCAAATTTAACATTGGCAGGACTAACATTTTGCTTGGTGAAAATAGTTACCTACAGAGGGCTGAAGGTTTTAAAATGTTAAAAACTTTGTCATGATTTGTAAAGTTATTCTATTCCACTATTCTACTCAAAAGTTTTGAAAAAGAACAAAGAAATTTAATTTCAAGTCATTTTCAAAAACAATATTAAGCAAAACTTTGAATAGGAGAGAAATGTGTGGGTATTTAAGTTGTTTTTTTTTGTGACACTACATTTTTTAACTACCTTTTAACTACCTTCTTTGTTCCTTGTTTTAGAAAATGATTAGAAATTGAATAAAGACTAAAAACATGAAAGTGAATTTGTATAAGTCATACTTGTCCACTATTCTAAAAATTGTAAAAATATGCATAGATTCATTTAGTTTCAAGTTGTTTTAGAATTACAGTGACACACAAAAGTTTACAACACATTACAAAAAATATTTTTTTAGGTATTGCTAATACCTAACAGTATTAGTATTAATTAAACTTTTACTGCTTTTAGAACATATATTTAGGTATTCAGTCAATCAGATTTTTTTTAAAAAATCAAAAAAGTATCCCACGAAGAAAAACTGATATTTAGTAACTCAGTAGTTTACAACACATTTCTTTTTATTTACAACAACTTTTTTTTGTTTATAAAAGTGTTCAAATTTTAGTAGAATGTTCCAGATTAATTTTATGGTTACTTTTAAGAATGATTAAAAGTATTTTGTCATTTTTTTCTGTCAACCGTTCTTTAAACATTGACAAAATGGGGAAAAGCAAAATAATTGATCAGGTCCCCCTTAAACGTATTGTTGACCTTCATACAAATGGATTTGGTTATAGGAAGAAATCTAGTCAGTTAAATGTACCATTGAGTTCAACTGATACGATAGTTCGCCACTGGAAGACGTGCCATTCCATTTGTCCCACAAAAAAAGCTCTGTTCGTCCTAGCAAGGTAACGCAATGTACGGCAAGATGATTGGCTAAAAAAGTTGGCAATGAGCCCCGAGTAACGCTGAAAGCACTTCAGGGAGGACTAGAAGTAAGTGTAGTAAAAGCGGGTACGGATATAATTAGTCGTTCACTTCATAGTTATCACATCATTTCGATGACTCCAAACAAAAGAAAAAAAAAAACACTTCTTAAGCGAAATCACAATCTTTCTAGTCTGGATTTTTCAAACGAGCATTCTATCAAAACTGCAACATTTTCGGAAAATGTACTTTGGTCAGACGAAACGAAAACATTTTAAGTACTCAGTAATCTTAAAAATGTTGAAAAATATTCTGAGTAATCTAATTTAGTAATGTTGGCTTTAAATTTACAATTGTCATCGCTCTTATTTTTTGACAATGTCGTGTATGGTGAACCATAATTTCACAAATTTTTCAAACTATATGGCCTGTACTATATTAAGTAGGTTCCGGTACGCACGCAGTAGACGAAGTCAATACTGTTTAAAATAAGCGAAGCGTCTACTTAAAAAGGGGGTTTCTACTTAAACATGTGTATCTACTAAAAATAACGTTTGAATTAATAAAAATAAGTCGGATTCCATTAATTCTTTAGAAATCACTTTATAATTCTGATAGGAAACCGAGCAGATATGCGTTTCAGGAAGAGTCTGAACGAGTGAGTGTGCTTTAAAAGTAAAATATAACCTTGCTTCATTGAGTACCTCTTCGTAACTGGACGGTAAAAACACAGTGGATCCGACTGTGGATCTTCCTACAAATGGGAACACTGCTTCGCATCTAACCGGAGGACACACACACACACACACACAGCACCTATATATATATATATATATATATATATATATATATATATATATATATATATATATATATGTAGGCTCCTGAAAAAAATTACTTTCGGTTGAGCTCTCTGGGCAAGGAAGTGTGGGTTTGTAAACAGTCACTATTAAAGCTGATATAGCGTGACTCTTCGGCAAAAGCGAATTGAGTCCTGTCGGTCACTGTGTGTTTAGCTAAAAATAAATACTCTAAAATTCACCTTCATGCCTGTCGTGCGCCGGCTGAGTGGTAGAACTTTCGACTGACGCCAATTCAGTCGGGTTTCGATCCTAGCTAAAGACAACCGGACGTCTAGCCACACTGAAGCGCTGTGAAACAGCGAAACAGTCTGTCTTTTTATGACAATAATATAGGCCCCTGAAAAAAATTAATTTCGGTTGAGCTCTCTGGGCAAGGAAGTGTGGGTTTGTAAACAGTCACTATTAAAGCTGATATAGCGTGACTCTTCGGCAAAAGCGAATTGAGATCTGTCGGTCACTGTGTGTTTAGCTAAAAATAAATACCTGTCGTGCGCCGACAGACGGCATTTCAGTCGAGTTTCGATCCCAGCTGTAGATGACAATAATATATATATATATATATATATATATAAAGAAATATAGTCTTAAAGTGTGCTATATTTATGAGATAAAGTGCTCAATATCAGAGATAGAGCGTGTGTAAATATAAAAGTGGACATGGAAGTCAGCACTTAGTGGCGACAGTCTGTTTCATGCTAGTGGAATCGTCAGGCAACTAGTGCTGTTATTTTTCTCGGCTATTTATATATAAGGGTCAGTGGTGCATTATGGGTAGTCAATATATATATATATATATATATATATATATATACATATATATATATATATATATATATATATATATATATATATATTCGATTCTCGGTAGCTCACTGCTGATGAGTCCCAAATAGGACGAAACGTCCGTTCAGTGCTTTCTCGAGGATTCTTCTAGACTCGGGAATTACTATATGATTTTCCTAATTCCTCAAAATTCTACCACTTGTATATCCTTGCTTCACCCAGCTAATGCTCTGCGATGGAGTGGCTAAGGGGAACGGAAGACGTTGCTCTTGGGGCACAGCCCTTTGGGTTATGAATACTTGGATGAGTATGACAGCGAAATTTGTGAGAAGCGGCGCTATATCGAGTCTATTCAGTTTCTTCTTCGTCACCGAGACCCGTTGGTGCAGTTGGTATGATACGCTCCCGGTCCGTTTCTCATTAATGTATGCGCAATGCTGATGAGTCCCAAATAGGACGAAACGGCCGTCCAGTGCTTTCTGCATTCTGTTGAGGATTCTTCTAGACTCGATGAACTACAATAATGATTATTCTAATACCCCAAAATTCTATCACTTGTAAATCCTTGCTTGATCCAACTAATACTCTGCGATGGAACGGCTAAGGAGAAGGAAGACTTTTCTCTTGCGGCACAATACGTTGGGTTATAAATACTTGGATTAGTATCACCACGTACCATATATATATATATAATTGATAGAAGATTCGAACACGGACTGTTACGATACAACGCAACGCAAAAGGGAAGGAAGACGTTGCTCTTAGGGCACAATCCGTTCGATAATCGGTAGTGGATGCACACTGATGATGAGTCCAAAATAGGACGAAACGGCCGTGTAATGCTTTCTGCATTCTGTTGAGGATTCTTCAAGATGCGATGAGTTATATTGATTAGAATAATCAATAATTCCTCAAAATTCTATCACACACACACACACACACACAGATATATATATATATATATATATATATATATATATATATATATATATATATATATAGTTACCTAGACATATAAAAATATTGAACATATTGTGATGATATATTATACTATATTTATTGTTCAGGCACGATATGATGTCAAAATATAATATCAAGTATCGATTTCCAAGTATCAAGGAAATGCACAACCTTGTTAAGGAAATTGTTGTAGTATCAAATTACAGTTTGAAATGTAGTCTCCGCGTAATATTTGTTGAATATGCATGAATAGAGACACATATACGAATACACAGTCAAGCTAATTATATATATATATATATATATATATATATATATATATATATATATATATATATATATATATATATATATATATATATATAACATGTCTCATTGAAGAGAAAGATTTAGAGAAGATTTGTCTATTTATTTTCAATACCACCTCATATTCACGGACAATTTTCTGAGTATCCTTATTAAAGAAAAAGAGAAAATTACCATGTTGATACATATTCATTTATTCCGAGTACTTTCGACATTAGCACAGTGTCATTGTTTATTGTTTTTTATTAGGTTATTGTTTTTACTGAGACAAAAATGTTGTGTTCATCATTTTTCTAAAAGAAAATGTTTGTCTTCATCTGAAAGTTATTTTTTTTTACTTGTGAATTATACAACGATAAAATTATGTACTGTACGATTTAAATTTTATTATGTTAATGTCAAGGGAGGTAACTAAGTTATGAAATTTCTAAATATTCATATATATATATATATATATATATATATATATATATATATATTTAAAGATATTTTTGAAGGTACATTTTATCACAGCAATAAACGTACGAAGCTTGATATTACTAGATATATTAAAAAATTTTGCTCATTTTTTTCCCTCCTCCTCCACGTTTCCTTTTATTGTACATTTTCTGTGTTTTTAATTTAAATTAAATCTCCCGTTGTAAGCCTGATGAGCGGGAGCGAAACCGGTTGCTTCGCCCGTTTTTAATATGTCTAGTAATATCAAGCTTCATACGTTTATTGCTGTGATATATATATATTTATCTGTGTATGTTTGTGTGTAGTTTAGCAAATAAACGTATATAAATAATTTTTCTACTTCGGATATTTACTTAGAGAAAAGTAAAACAAAGCGAATCCCTAAGCAACAATGCCTAGGTTCTTAAATTCGGTTCGCTGCTTTTCCGGTGACCATAAATTGGGAGAAAATTATATATAAATATGACTTATGTTGTTTTCTACTTGTTTTGGGGATTTAAGTCGTTTGTTTGGTCCCATGATCCCACCCACGCCTATGTCGTAGAGCAGAGCCTACAGGAAGAGTGGGTGCATAACAAATCTTTTGAGACATAAATTCACCTCCAGTCAGAATCTAGTATTTTTTTTTTAAATAGAAAGGCGTTCGACATATTTTTAACAAACTCCTACAGACGCCACATAACTCTGAATTGGTTAAGCATCTCACATCGCCGGGCCTTCTTTCAAACAAGAAATATAACTTTGTCTTCTCTAAGTCTATTTCTGATGTACCACCGAGTATTGCTGAAATACACTATCAAGCTTTAGATGAGACTAGTGTTGCTTTAAACATCTCGAAAGCGTTTGACAGGGTTTGTCATGTCTTCTAAATAAGTTGAAAGGCTATGGTATCAAGTTGCAAAATGATTGTTATCTATAACGACCACTCGTTTAGATCTTTTTGAACTAATGCAGGTTTCCACTTGGACCTAAATTGTTTTTAATTTTCGTCAACGACCTTCCTAACGTCATCATTTCTCAACTCGGTATCTATTCTAATGACAACTATTTACTCCTGCCATGATAGTACGTCTCATTGGTTTGATAAGGACAAATTGGCAGCTGATCTAAAAACATAATTAAAGTTCGTTGTTAACCGGGCCAAGGAATGACTTGTTAATTTTAACGCTTCCAAAACAAAACTAGCCATGACCAGAAAGAGCTCTGTGTTCCTCCAGTCATCATGGCTGATATTACCCCCCAGAAGAGTGGCTCATTGTGCCTTATCGGGCTGACATTCACTGGTGCATGAAGTGGAAAGTTTATATTGAATCCATTGGTAGGTCTGCTACATTTGTTCTTGCCAGTATCTATTTTACATATTTATAACTCTACCATTCGTCCTTGCTTTGAATATTGCTACATCTGGTCTGATGCTCCTGGTGTATATTTAAAGATTCTGGATGAAATCCTAAGAAGAATCTGCAATGTTATTGATCCTGACCTGGTATCTCGTCTTTACCCACTTCTCTCCGCCGCTGTTTTCTTAGCCTTCCAGTGCCTTCTCTATAAATACTTTTATGGTAACTGTTCGGGTGACCTCTCCTCTATTGTACCTAGACTTTATGAATTTAAGCGCGGTACGAGATTGGCGGCAAGGTCCCATCAATTCAAAATTGAATCGGCTAGACGTAAACGTAAATTCTATGCTAACAATTTCTTATCTCGCACTTCTCGCTTGTGGAACTATCTTCTGGCTCCCTGCATTGCAGCCAACATTGATCTTCAAAAATTTAAATGCAATGTCAATCGTTATCTGCTGTCTTCCTGATTGCTCATCTATTGTACTTGCTACTTTATTGTGTTTTTCTTTTTTCTTATTCTTCCATATTCTGTAACCCTTTGTGTCTGTCATTACTGCCTTGCGTGAAAATGGTTTTAAAAAAAGACTCATTCAATGCCTTCTTTTCTGAATGAATTATGTTAATTTTCAACTAAAAACGATAACCAGTGGGTTATGATAACTTTTTAGCCAGCCTTGATTTTAAATAGAATTTTCAGAAGGAAAACCCCATCAATACTGGAAAGCGTGATAAATGCGACTGGATTTGAGAAACCTGTTTTCGTAAAAAAAAAAAAAAAAAAAAAAAAAAATGGGTTTAAGAGAAAAACTTTATAAATACCAACCAAAAAAATAGTGGTTGATTAGTCAATGAATACCAAGTGTTTCCTTGTAGGGAAATGGCTAATATTGCCATTTCGATTAGAAGTGTTGAAAGTTACAAGACAGCTCCCCACCCACATTGACCTACAGAAATATGTTCTACAGAAGGATGCTGAGAATACAATAACCTGAACATGGGAACAACGACAAAGTTTTAGAGAAAATAGAAAGAAAGAAGATGTTCATATTAACACCAGGAAAAGACTTAAAATTCCTAGGTCACATAATAAGGAAAGAAGAAAACTTAAAGAAGTTTTTTAAAAAAAATGCCTACGTGGCAAGAAAAGCCTCTCTATCTCATGTGAACCCAGTCAGCCACTGTCAGACGTGTAACGGAAGTGGAATCATCTTCTGAATTTTTATTCGAGAATGCAAAATATGATGATGATGATGATGATGATGATAGACATGTTTTATACAATTCGAATCTACCTAAGCAAGTCTAGTTTTGACATATAACAGATTTTCAAGAGAAGGAATATAAGTTATTTTTAGATAAAATATCATCAAACGTGTACCTGAAGTCTACGGCAAAGATTTCTTTTTCTTTTTCGGATTATATAGAGATTTTGCAATATGCAGCCAGAAAGGCGAACGTTTAAAATGTCACATGCATGAAAATTGCATAAAAAGGACAGAATTAAATTTTAGACAAAAACGATTACAACTGATATAGCCCCGCCGATATTTTGGCATAATCTTTTGACTTTTCTTGTTTCTTTCGCATTTTTATTCTCTTTATAGCTAAAGCGTATTTTTTTTCTCTTTTTCTCGTCTGCTCCGTGCTTTCGGTCTTTTTTCCCCTGCCATTCAAATTCGCCCTTTCATCAATCCTTGAGGAAATTCCACTCAATATGGAAGATATATATTTAGTTTCAACTATCAAAATTGATGTTTGACGAATCAGATATCCATGCAATTTGTCCGTGCATCCAATATGGCTTTCACATCTACTCTGCACCTTCTAGTATATATCTATACATTCTTCGCCAAAGAAGTCACTGAAGGTTATCGGCCCTGATATGGCATCTCGGATTTAGTCACTTTCCCATCGCAATGATGTCGCTCCCCAGTGCCTTTTCTATAAATATTTTAACTTTAATTGTTCTAACGAGAAAAAGACTTAGGCTATCAAAGAAGAGTTGCAAGAAAGAAGCCCTTGATTTCAGAGGTTAACGGGAACAGGTGTATGGATTGAGCGAGAGAATTCGAGAGAAAGATTATGAATTTTGGCAGTCTGTAATTCGGTCAGATGAAAGTATTAGGTTGGTGCAAAAATAATGTCGTTTTCTCACATGAAGTTGAACGTCAAAAAACGACATTATTTTTGCACCAACCTAATAAATTCTGCCAATATTCGAATTCGAGGCAAGTGTATGTTTGGAGGAATTATAATGAGACTTGGAACACTGAATGTCTGCAGGCGACCGTGAAACATGGAGGAATTGGGGTAAAGGTGTGGGATGCTGTCTGGTTTTGGAGGGAGATCTGAGGTGTTTCTTGTTGACGAGCGGTTGAATGGTACGAAATACTGACAAATATTAGAGAAAGGACTACTCCCACGATTGACAAGAATGTCTAGCTTTTTCAAGAAGATGGAGCGCTATTTCATACAAGCAAAGCAGCAAAGGCCAGGAAGGAATCGCAAGGAATCAAATCACTGCCATGGGTAGCCCAAAGCCCTGACATGAATCCAATAGAGCACGGTTCTGGCATCTCGGCTTTAGCCACTTTCCCATCGGCATGACGTCGCTCTCCCGTGCCTTTTCTATAAATATTTTAACTTTAATTGTTCTAACGAGAGTTCCTCTTTGGTATAGGCATATTGACGTGGTGTAATGGTTACCAAGTTCTCTCGCTAGATCATTTATGACTGAGTACTGAATTCAATCCTCATTGGATATTTTTGACACATCTAAGCTACACTTAGAAAATTATTTGACTGTGTATTTGAGTGAGTGTTTGGTAGAATGATAGTCTTTTGGTCCCGCATTAATTTAGTTTCTGCCAAAATATCGGACTGGGTGGGGGGCTTTTGTTACTGACACTGTTTTGCTTTGTTTCTTGGAAACAGAATTTAAATATTTTGCGAATATAAATTAGGGTTGATTTTTAAAAAAATGCTATGTTTATATCCCACCACCCACAGAAAAAATTTATATACGAGGACTGTATTGGACTTAATAAGGACACTGTGGTATTATCGTGATTCTAGTAAGAATAATAAGGAGATTTACTTGAACCCACCTTCCAATGAGTCAGGTTGTGACACAAGGTCATTTTTTCGACTCGGGTCACTTGATCTAAGCTAGTCATACCTGGTCATAGATTGTCCAATATGGTCAGAGTTCGTCTGGAGTCATAGCTGGTCTTAGCTGGTCATAGCTTGTCTAAGTTGGTCAGAGCACGTCTAAGCTAGTCATAGCTGGTCTTAGCTGGTCAAGGCTTATCCAAGCTTGTCATAGCTCGTCTAAGCTAGTCATAGCCGTTACAAGCTAGTCATAGCAGTGATACCTCGAGCGTCAGGGACATGACCATGTGTCAGGTAAGTATTCGAATGAATGATAAGTACGAACGTATTGTTTTGTTTTAAGAAATTTTGTGCTATGTTTGGGTCAATGATTTACATATAAGTCTGACGACTAGTCTCCCCATCCACACTTTTGGCCCTGTGCCGCATGTTCTGTAAAATAACAGAGGCAAATATTGCTTTCCTCTTTGGTATCTCGAATCCAGGTTTTTAATTGCAGTAGTAGATTGGCAGCCCGGTATCATCATTGTACAGTTGGAATTGACTAGCGTAAGTGTAAGTACTAGTCTCATAGTTTCCTTTAACACACTTCACCTTTGTGGAACACACACACTCTCTCTCTCTCTCTCTCTCTCTCTCTCTCTCTCTCTCTCTCTCTCACACACACACAGTTTCATGTAAAATAGAATCTTGAAAAATTCCAATGCAATGTCAATCGTCACCTTCTGTCTCATGGAAACGTGTCCTTTTATTTTTACATCTTTTTCTTCTACTCCGTAACCCCTTTGCATCCGAATTGTGATTATCGCCTTGGGGATGGGGAACGATTAAACAAGTAATCACAAGAGTTTAGTTTTAAATACTGAGGAGTTAAGACGATGGAAAATAGGATTCAGAAAAGGGGAATCGTCATCATGATGATGGTGATGATGAAGTTAAAGACGATGTAAAAGGCAAATAAAATTCAAACAAAGAGGTGAATAATAATAATAATAATAATAATAATAATAATAATAATATTGGGAAGAAGAAGACGGGGTGAATAGGATGGAGAAGTAGAAAATGAAAAAGATGGTGATAAAGAAGAAAGAAAAGGCAAAGGCGAATAATAATAACTTTAATAATAGTAATAATTGGAAGAAGAAGAAGAAGAAGAAGAAGAAGAAGAAGAAGAAGAAGAAGAAGAAGAAGAAGAAGAAGAAGAAAAGGGTAAATAGGATAGGAAGTAGAAAATGAAGAAGATGAGGATAAAGAAGAAGGAAAAGGCAGAGGTAAATAATAATAATAATAATAATAATAATAATAATAATAATAATAATAATAATAATAATAATAATGGGAAGAAGATGATGGTGAATAGGATGGAGAAGTAGAAAATGAAGAAGATGAGGATAAAGAAGAAGGAAAAGGCAGAGGTGAATAATAATAATAATAATAATAATAATAATAATAATAATAATAATAATAATAATGGGGAGAAGATGATGGTGAATTGATGGAAAAGTAGAAAATGAAGAAGTTAACAGGAAAGAGAAGAAAATGCAGAAGTGAATACTACTATTGCTACTTCTACTACTACTACTACTAATACTACTAGTAATAATAATACTACTACTACTACTAATACTGATAATATTATTGGGAAGAAAATTTTATGTTGAATGGAGTGTATGAAAATGAAGACGAATATAATGAAAGCAGAGATGACCAACAACAACAATAATCCTAATACTACTAATAATAAAAATAAGAAGAAAAAGAAGAAGAATCAAAGGAAATAATAATAATTTTTCTTTGTTTTCTCTTTTCATCCCTCCTTATATACGTTCTTGTTCATGATTGATACACTTTACCGTCAAATTTTCACTCTGATCTTTACTCTCCTTTTTCACTCTTCACTCTATTACTCTCCTTTTCATATCGTTTCATGCAGTTGCCTTCCTTTCAATCTGGCCCATACTTTCCCTTTAACCTTCTGCCTCTCTTTTGATAGACCTATCTGTCAACCACCTCCCTTTGATTCCCGCTCTTCTTTCCTTCCTTTTCTTCTTGCTTTCTCTTTCTCCCCATTTTCCCAATCACAGAATTCCTTTTCATCGCCCAAGACCAATCAACCCGACACGTGGCATCGTATTTCATCATTTCCAGCCCTTTAATGGAAACATACCAAGCGTTATATCGCAAGTGACCTTTCCGTGTTGTCGACACTAATAATCATTTCCCAATCAGCATTCGAAATACCACACTGGCCGGCCTTTGGTCAGCGCACGACCTCTAATTGCCAGATTTATGACCAATTAAGATACAGAACGGAGCCCTGATCGCTAACAAGCGAAGCCTGCTCAGAGATCCCGATGGTAGTGGACACATGAATGCAGAGAGAAGCAGATGTTGAGGGGCTGTCGTAGAAAATTCCTCCAAGAAAAGGTGCTTAAACTCGGCGTGGAAGATACTAATTGGGTTGGTGCCGGAAATGACGCTGTAAGAAAATGTCACAATGGCAAGCAAGTGTTATTAATTGGAATAGGAGAAGTTACGGCTTAAATATATATATATATATATATATATATATATATATATATATATATATATATATATATATATAGAATGAGAGATAGATAGATAGACAGATAGATAGATATACACAAAGGTTTCCGGCTGATCGACTCCGATATTCTGCTGATATACGATGTAATATTATTGAACATATTCTTAAACTTATATCGACAGTATATTTTCAGGAAACATGACAAATTCGGAAAAACGAAGGACAAAAACAAGTTAAATTAGGTAAATTATATTTCCTGGGTACACTATTTACATTAACTAACGCCTTTATCTACTGGAGCATACATGGAACTTTATCCACGGAGCGCACAACGTTTCGGCCGTTGCACGCTCCGGCCTTCTTCTGGAGGTTTGAATGTCGAACTGAACCATGTGCCACCCACTGTGTCACGTGTCATCAAAGACACATGGCACAGCGGATAAAGACGTTAGTCATATCCAGTGACAGGGGCCAAAGAATTTGAGTTCAATATCCGGTTAAGACAGTAGAGAAATTGGAGAGGGGAATTAACAGGAGATAACTGACAACTGACATCCATTAAACATGGCACGTGGAAATAGAACAGTCTACCCCAGTGAGCGAAATAAAGTGTTTAGTTCGACATTTCAACCACCTGAAGAAAGCCGGAGCGTACAACGGCCGAAACGTTGTGATAAATATGCCGACAAAGATGAGAACAATAGTCCAAATAATTTAAATAGTGTACATAATACCTCATCTCAGAAATATAGACATTTCCTGGGTAACTTGTTACTTTTTCTAGCTTTAAATGTCACAGAGAACAGCAACTTTTGAGAGGCTGGTCGAAAGTGGCAAAAGAAAAAGAAGCTAATGAGGAGACATGGTATAAATTAGTGATGAGGTAGCACCAGGCATAGTGAGTAACCATTGCCTTTCAAGAGTAACAGGATTTTGAACAGAAGACGCATCTACGGACCATAGTAAACGTCCCGGATTTCTGCATATGAAGATCACGAATTTTAGGATAAATAGAATTTGAACAAAAATAAAAACTTTGTATTAAGCATAATCAATGGATCTTCGTAGAGAAATTTTACCCAATATGTAAACGTATGCATTCAGTTTTCATTATCAAATTCTCAATCAGAGGAAAGCAGACAACAATAAAGTCAGAATAGATTAGACTCAGCTATAAAGAGTGAAGATGATGATAAATAGGATGGATGAGAAAATGAAAATGATAATAATAAGAAAAACAGACGATGAATAATAATAATAATAATAATAATAATAATAATAATAATAAATATAATAATAATAATAATAATAATAATAATAATAATAATAATAATAATAATAATAATGGGAAAAAGAAGATGATGGTGAATAGGATGGAGAAGTAGAAAATGAAGAAGATGAGGATAAAGAAGAAGGGAAAGGCAGAGGTGAATAATAATAATAATAATAATAATAATAATAATAATAATAATAATAATAATAATGGGAAGAAGAAGATGATGGTGATTAGGATGGAGAAGTAGAAAATGAAGAAGATGAGGATAAAGAAGAAGGGAAAGGACCAGGGGAATCTAATAATAATAATAATAATAATAATAGTAATAATGATGATGGGAAGAAGAAGATGATTGTGAATAGGATGGAGAAATAGAAAATGAAGAAGATGAGGATGAAGAAGAAGGAAAAGGCAGAGGTGAATAATAATAATAATAATAATAATAATAATAATAATAATAATAATAATAATAATAATAATAGGAAGAAGAGGTGGTTGAATAGAATGGAAAAGTAGAAAATGAAAAAGTAGTGGATAAAGAAGAAGAAAAAACAGACCCGAACAACAACAACAAAAAGAACAAAAATAATAATAATAAAAACAACAACAACCCACAGCAATAATAATAATAATATAAATAATAATAATAATAATAATAATAATAATAATAATAATAATATTCAGTGAAAAGTGTCATGATACCATTTCTAACCTTAGGTCCCTGGGCGGGAACCGGAAAGAAATGTGTAAACGCCAGATATCAAAGAAAATAAAAATAAGAATAATAATAATAATAATCTCATCAAACAAAGCATGTCGATATGGAAAACAACACTTCACCACAATGATATAAATGGAATCCATAAGTCTGGTGAAATAAACATCGACATAGGTATATTTCCATGTGTCTCTTTGTCTCCATTACTATTTTGTCTAATAGCATTAACCAGCGAACTTAACAGGACAGTATATGGCTACAAGATATCTCAATAGAAAATAAGCCATCTATTTAAGATGGATGGCTTAAAGCTGTATGTTAGGAATGACTGTGAGTCGGAGGTTCTTCTGAAGACAATAAAATGTTTTAATGATGACATTGGAATGGAATTCAGTTTGGATAAATGTGCTTATGCCACAATCTTACGAGGATCACTACAACAAACCCCCACTACTAACTTAAACCCTGCGGTAACAATCAAAGATTTAGAGAGCAAGAATAAACTTAAGTACCTCGCTGTAAATGAGGGTGAAGGGATTCACCATAAAAATGAAAGATCTAGTGCGAAAGAGTAATATGTGTCTTATTAAGTCATACAAGGCACAAACTAATGGCTTACTAACAAACATGGAAACAGCACAGATATTCAATCACGAAAGAATGTTGTAAATAAAAACGAGATTTACATTTAGTAGATTCTGTAGAAAACCAAAAGAAAACCCAAGAACCAACTGTTGCAGGGAAAAATATGAAAACGAAAAGCAAGGACAAAGTTCTTGAACCGATGAAACAACGCCGGCAAGCAAAAGTCCAATATCTAGAACGTGCTAATAAAACCCAATGATGATAAAGTTGACACTCATTGATCGTTACGAGTCTTTTCACCATGAAATTTCGTGTAAATATCACACGTAATAGTGTGGATCCAAAATGCATGTTTTGAAACACATTTCAGGGGACCATAAAACTTCTAATCTCCGAATGTTCGGTACTTGCGCCAAATGAATATAAAAATCGTTACGATAGAGTGGGACACTATTTACATTGGACAATGTGCAAACACTTTAGAAAAGATGTTAACAAACACTGGTATAAATATCACCCAGCACCGTTTACAGAAATAGCAGGCATCACAATGCTTTGGGATTACACCATCTTTACAGACAGCATGATTCTACCAAATAGGCCGGACATAATTGCCAGATACCGAAAAGGAAAAAAAAAACTAATTGATATGGCTTGCTCAGCGGACTGTAACATAGCAACCAAGGAATTTGTAAAAACTATCGAAGCATAAAAACCTAGAAATTGAAATAGAAAAAAAGAAATGTGGAAATTGAAAACAAGAGTAGTACCAGTCATAGGTGGTGCACCTGGAAGGATAAAAAAAGAACATAAAACATTTGAAATATCCCTAAAATATAATACAAAAAATGTCTTGATAAGTACAGCCCACACACCAAGAACATTGTCCATGTAACGCTAGTGATGTTATAGGAGTTAGATAAACAAATCATGAAATGTAGCCATAACAACACATCACTAATTGTTTAAAAATATTTAAATGCAATGTCAATCGCTATCTACTGTCTACCAAATTACTCTTTTCTTTTTCCGCTCATTGTTAATGTTTCTGTCCCTAAGTCTTCCACGCCCTGTAACTCCGGGCTTTGGTGGCATTAAAAGCAACCAAGGAATTTGTAAAGACTATTGAAGTATAAAAACCTTGAAATCGAAATAGAAAAAAAATACAAATGTTGAAATTGAAAACAAAAGTAGTACCAGTCATAGTACGTGCACTTGGAATGATAAAAAAGTGTTGAGTCTTGACTCAATGTTGAATCTCGCCTATTGCATGGAATAATAATGCAACACAAAATGTACTTAGAACATGAATGTATTATAACAAGAAAGTGTACACAATAAGTACATATAGTATTTCTGTATATTTCTGGGAAGACGTTCCTGGAGAATGTGTTGACTAGTCGCAGTCGATCAGAGTCTCTAGTTGGATCTCGTGATTCCTCTTCCTCGTCTTCCGGTACCAACCACTATTTATGTAGTTGATAGTCACCTATGCAGATTAGGTGGATCCTACACAACAAAAAGGAACATAAAACATTTGAAATATCCTTGTAAAGTAATACAAAAAAAATGACTTGATAAGTACACTAAGAAGAACTTTGTCCATCTAATGCTAACGATGTTATAAGATTTAGAAAAACAAATCATGAAATGAAGCCATAACAAAACATCACAACATGTTTGAAAAATATCTACTGTCCACCTGATTACTCTCTTCTCTTTCCGCTCATCGTTAATGTTTCTGTTCCTAAGTCTTCCACCCCATGTAACTCCGGGTTTTGCTGACATTACCGTCTTGCTTTCAGTATCTGTCTATATTTCTGAACAAGCATAGAAATGAATACAATATGAGAACCAGTAGTAAGGAGCGCCAGAGAAAAGAAATAATAACAACTAAAATTGCAATATGAGTTCTGGTAAAAAACATGAAATGTTAACAGCAAAAATTGCAATATGAGTCCTGGTAAAAATGTTTGCTGAAGACGTTAAGTTTATAATATCCAGAAATTCATACACAGATGTTCTTAAGAACACATGGCACAGTGGATAAAGACTTTGGTTTGATCCAGTGACAGGACCCAAAGAGTTGTGAGTTTAGTACCTGGTTAAGGTAGTGGAGAACTTGGAGAGGTAAATTAAAAGGAAATGACTGACATCAATTAGACATGGCATGTGGAAATTTTAAGCTAGCTTAAAAACCTCCCTATTGGACGGTATTAATATCCTCTTATATAGTCAGTAAAGTGTTTGAAATTTGCATTTTACTTGGCCTTCAACAAGTTGGCATCGATTTGTAATATTTCCTCCAATTTACGAATGAAATGTTCAATTAAATGATTTCAAGTAGTGAATACATCTTAATTTGCGAAGCGATAGCAAGCGGGTGAAGCCTGCTAGTTTAATATAATGCAATAATGTTTCGCTAGAAAAATAAAAACTATATATATAATTAGGAGGATTTGAAATAATCATAATTAAGTAATTTGTCGAGTCCAGAAGAAACCTCAACAGAATGCAGAAAGCACTGGGCGGCCGTTTGGGACTCATCAGAAGTGCGCCATCACTACCGAGAATTGAAACCCGAACAGTTACGATAGGAGGCAAACGGCATACCAACTGTACCAACGGGCCTCGGTAACGAATTAGACTCGATATAGTGCCGCTCGATCGCATATTCCATGGTGGAACTCATCCGAGTTTCTCTTTACCCATAGGGCTGTGCCCCCACGAACTACGACTACTATCCCCAAGCCGCTCCATCCAGAGCATTAGCAGCCGGTACAAGAAAGGATATACAGATAGAAATAATTAGGAGGATTTGAAATGATTATAATTAAGTAATTCATCTAGTCTAGAAGAAACCTCAACAGTATGCAGAAAGCACTGGGCGGCCGTTTCGTCCTATACGCTATACCAACAGTACCAACGGGCCTACAGTACAGTTTTGTACAGTCGGTATGACGTTTGCCTGATATCGTAACTGTCAGGGTTTCAATTCTCGGTAGTGGATGCGCACTGCTGATGAGTCCCAAATATAGGACGAAACGGCCGTCCAGTGCTTTCTGCATTCTGTTGAGGTTTATTCTAGACTCAATGAATTACTTAATTATAATATATATATATATATATATATATGTGTGTGTGTGTGTGTGTGTGTGTGTGTGTTAGATCGAATATATATCACTATCTGGAATGGATTTATTCTCTTAATCGATCTTTTCGTCAGATCGCTAATGAATATTTATGGTGTCTCTCATCTTTGAAAAGACAAGAAAGGCCTGTAATTTTCTTCATATATAATTTTCTTCGAGAATGTTTCATTATATGTGTGAATGGCGATGCCTTGGTGAATACATCTTTTCGGTACGTAATATAAACACTAGCAGACTATCACAGTTTTTGTAAGTACATCTACAAGGTATTTTTCTTCATAAAATCCAAAAAAGAATCTGCTATGTTATTGGTTCTGACCTGCCATCTCAACCTAACTAACATTCCCACCTCCGTGACATAGCTTCCCTCAGCAATTTCTCAGAGGGCCCATGAAAAAAATTATAAGTCTCACCCAGAAAGAAGAGCCATAGCTGAACATTTTTGTTTTGGCAACACAATACCATTTCTTATACAACGAAAAAAACTAATTCAGATTTTTGTCTTAATTTCTGTGCAAGTGCGGGCCATACAAAGGTGATAGCTGTATGACAAATCTAAATATAGACAGAAGAGAGGCCCGAGCAGTCATAAAATATTTGGAAAAGGTAAGGTATGACACCCAAAGAAATCTATGGTGATATGGTAGAGAAACTTGCGGAGGATTGCCCTTCCTATGCAACAGTGAAGAAGTGTGCTACAAAATTCAAGAGGGACAAGGACGGCACAGAAGGTGACCCTCGGTCAAGTCATCCATAAACCTCAACCACTGATGAACAAGTTGAGGTCCGAGCAGTCATAAAGTATCTTTTTTTTTTTTTAAATATTTTCACCCCAAGCAAGGCAGGGATGCCACTAGTGTGCAAGGGGATACCAGAGAATGAAGGTGAGAGAAAAGCCTGGGTATAGTGGGGACCAAGTAAGGATAAAAGCTGAAAAGGGTTCAAGAAGATAGAAGATGGCAATTGATGTTGAATTTGAATTTTGGAAGATTGTAGTTATCAGGGAAACAAGGAAACTGTAGGAAGTTCCACAGGTGGGAAGTGTGAGAATTGAAACTGTTGGAGTAGAAGTGGTGGTTGCATTTAACTAAACAGTAAAAGGGTGGGACTAGATGCCAATCTAGTAGCCTGCTTAAACTCACGTAATCTGGGCCCCAGGAAAAAATCTTGTTGAAGTAGTAGCCATATAAATTTATTTTGGTAGAAAAGACAGAGGGAAGCCACTTCACGTCGGTGAGAAAGCGACTGAAGTCAAGATGCCAAGTCAGGATCGATTAGATTGCAGATTCTTCTTTGGATTGTCAAGAACCTCGAGATGAGTAGAAGGAACACCTGACCAGATAGGGCAACAGTATTCAATGCATGAACAAATGGTAGATTTGTAAATGTGCAAGATGGACATGAAAAACCTTCTGGCACGACACACATATATGAGGGCCTATGAAAAAGTTCCAAGCCTCACCCAGAAAGAAAAGTCATAGGTGAACATTTTTGTTGTGGCAACTCACTATCATTTCTTATAAAACTAAAAAAAAAAAACGCTAATTCAAATATTTGTCTTAATTTCTGTGCAGGTGACGTCCATACAAAGGTGAGAGTTTTATACCAAATCTAAAAATGGACAAAACAGAAGCCAGAGCTGACATAAAGTATCTTTTTTTAAAAATATTTTTTAAATAATTTCACCCCAAGCAAGGCAGGAATATAGTAGAATGAACGAAAAACAAAACAAAACAAAACTGAAGTGATGCAGAATGATTGAAAATAAATAAAGAAAGAATGAATGAATGAATGAAAGAAAAAGAAATATAGATGTGAAGAAAATAAAGAAAAAAAAGAAAGCGAAGGAAATGCAGAAAACAATAATGAGAGTAAAGAAGATACGGAAATTGAGAAAAGGGGAAAGAAAGTAGAATAATTAAAAAAGAAAAGAAAGAAAGAAAAAGAAAGAAAATGAAAGGCATACTGAAATAAAGAAAAAAGACAGAAGGAAAGAAAAGAAAGACTGGAGCAAAACGAGATTCGAGAATAAAAGAATGAATGAAAAACAAAAAAGAAGACTAAAGAAAGAAAGAAAGAAAGAAAGAAAGAAAGAAAGAAAGAAAGAAAGAAAGAAAGGGACAGAAATATAAATTTAAATAAAATCAACGAGTACGAAAGATGTTCAGAAAGAAGCAAAAACGGATAAAGGGATACAAAAATGAAGAAAAAAAGAAACTTGCAGAAAGAAAGAAGAATACAAAAGGAAAGAAAAAAGAAAGAAATAGACACTAAAAGAAAGAAAGAAGAATGAAGAAAAAGAGATACAGAAATAAAGAATAAGAAAGAAAGAAAGGAAGGAAGAAAGAAAGAAAGAAAGAAAAAAGAAACAGAGAAATAATTTACATGAAAAAGTTTCAGAAAGAAAGAAAGAAGGAAAATAATGCAGAAGCCAAACAGGAAACATGGAAACCTATAGAGAATTCAAAGAAAAGAAAGAAAAAGAAAACGAAAGAGAGAAAGAAAGAAAGAACAAAGAAAAAAGAAACAGAGAAATAAGTTACATGAAAAAGCTTCAGAAAGAAAGAAAGAAGGGAAATAATAGAGAAGCATAAAGGAAACAAAGAAAAATATAGAGAATTCAAAGAAAAGAAAGAAAAAGAAAGAAAGAAAGAAAGTAAGAAAGAAAGAGATAAAGAATGAAAGAAAGAAAGAAAGAGCTGGCCACACAGAAAAGAGACGGTTGAAATTATTAGGATACGCAACGAAGAAAGAAGGCTTGGAGAATTTAACAGTAACAGGACCAGGACGCATGCAAACGATTTGAAGCAGAGAAAAATAGCGAGTAACATAGGGAGATACATGCAAATGGATTGACTAACGTGCTATAACGGAAGAAGTCATTGCTGAGCCCCAACAAAAGATAGTATGCTATGGAGAACAATGACCGCACAGATCTTGTAGGGACAAGACAGCTAAAGAGAAAGAGATCATAGTAGCACTAAGATAAGAAGAAGCATCATGAAAGAAAGAAAAGAAAAAAGACAAAAGAACGGAGAAACGTGGTTAAGAGGCAAAGAAGCAATCGAACAAGATGCAAAATGCAACAAAAGACTGAAATTATACCCAATAAGTAACACCGAATATAAGCAAGTCAGCATCGCCCTCTAAACCCCTAAATCTGTAAAACTATGTTTCTTGTCACTAATTCAGTTACCTATATCGGACATACGACCACGTCCTTGAGTAGACGCCTCACATGTCACTTGTCAGAGTAAAGTGGCATTTATCTATCCATAATCTGCAAGACTCCTTAAGAAAAATACCGGTCGGAAACACTGGAGTCCTTTGTAAATCAAATTTACTGAAGCATCTCGTTATAAAAGAGGAACTGTACATCAGACAGTCTCTCCGTCAACATCACCCTTCCCTTGTTTAATAATGGCTATGGAGTGCTGAAAGTCTTCTAAAAATACGAAGTCGCTCCCTCGAATTCTAGCCAGACACAACACACGATGGTTTGGAATTAAGATCCTATAATTCACAGATAATACACAAATAATACATCTCACACATTCAAAAACATTATAATAAACTAACAACACCAAAAACAACCACCTGGACAATGGCTAAATTGGTCGAAAGCACCCGGAACAATCATCGATGTGGAATGTTTTTATACTCGTTCCCTCCCACCAAACGAGAAAAGAACGCTGGAAAAACAAAACAAAAAAAATTATTTTAAGACATTTTTATACATTCTTTTTATCGATAAAAATACTTAAGTAAAGGCTCTGTTTATAATAAACAGTATTAACAACATTTACCGGCCTGAATGTCCGAGAAATTGTCATAGAAAATATGCGTCCTCCGACTGGAATCGAACTTGTATCCTATACGGAACTGTCATATAGCCACCGATTTCGCCACATAGGATACAGGTTCGATTCCTATCGGAGGACGCATATTTTCTATGAAATTTTCTCGAACATTCAGGCCGGTAAATGTTGTTAATACTGTTTAGTATAAACAGAGCATTTACTTAAATATTTGTATCTATGAAAAGAATGTATAAACATAAAAATGTCTTAAAATAATTGTCGGACTTTGTCCATTTCATAAAATCAAAAATATAGAAAATTAATAAAATTTGACTTGTCTGTCATATTTAACAAAAGGTATATATATATATATATATAGATAGATAGATAGATAGAGAGAGAGAGAGAGAGAGAGAGCTCAAACAATCAATCAGCAAGTCTACAAAGAGATACCGTGGAAGGAGAGATAACAGTTGTTGCCGAAGAAATTGTGGCTGCATCAACATGACAATGCTCCCTCTCAGAATGCCCTCAACATCCGGCAGTTCCTGGCCGAGACAAACATCGCCGTAGAAAAACAATCTCCCTGTTCACCTGATTTTGCTCCGCGCGACTGGTTTTTTCCCCCTCAAGCTCAAGGGGCTCATCAAGTGAACCTGTTTTGAAGGCGTGTAGGACAACAAGAGACCCGTAACAACGGAGCTGAAGGACATCCAAGAAGATTCCATCCGGCACTGCATAGAAGCTTGACACGGAAGGATGGGAACTTGCATTAGACTCAACGGGGTTTACTTTGAAAGGAAAACCATGTAGTGTGTTGTTTGGAATAAACATAAATTGTTTGTGATACCAGCCCCGTTACTTTAAGTTGAATTTTTCGGTATAAGGACTTCTAATACAGATAGAAGCTTACTCTTTTTTTTTCTTTTTTTTTTTTTACTTCTTTTTCACATGGATTTAATTTCTTTTTCAGATTAAAAAGAAAACTTTGAGAGTTTTGGCGATTAGCAAAGATGGCCGACGAAGAAGCATGCTCCAGGATTGAACAGCGGTCAGTTATCAAGTTTTTGGTTGCTGAAGGGTGCAAAACAGTTGAAATTCATAGGAGAATGTCAACTGTGTATGATGCCACATGTTTCAGCCCCAAAAATGTCTACAAGTGGGCTAAATTGTTTAAAGAAGGACGGAGCAGTGTTGAGGATGAAGACAGGCCTGGGAGGTCTACAGAAGTGAGGTCTCCTGAGCTGATCGAATCAGTCAATGACCTCATTCCATCTGACAGAAGGGTGACAGTGGATGACATTGCAAGGACTTTGAGCTTATCTGTTGGGACAAACGCAGGGGTCATCAGTCAGAAGGGGTCATCTTGCAACGCAAGGCCTCACACAGCAGCCCAAACGGTGCAGACCATCAACGGGCATGGCTGGGAACTGCTCCCTCATCCCCCTTACAGCCCAGACCTTACCCCTTCAGACTTTCACCTGTTTGGTCCCTTGACAGCGTTCACGAGAGGCACGAAGTTTAAAAGTGACGATGAAGTCAAAACTGTTGTGAGCGACTGGCTGAGACATCAGTCCAAAGATTTTTACGCTGAGGAAATATGGAAGCTTGTGCACAGATGGGAAAAGTGTGTGACAGTGCTGGGAGACTACGTTGAAAAATTTTAAAAAAAGTAAGCTTCTCTCTGTATTAGAAGTCCTTATACCAAAAAATTCACCTTATTTATTGAATGACCCTCGTGTATATATATATATATATATCGTTCGTATTTTTACGTGTTTATATATCTAAATATGTCGACGTGTTTATGAATTATAAATGGTGTGTGTATTGTCTTTTGGAAGATTTCGCCCTTCCCTGCCAATATCACCACTTCAAATGTATCTAAGTTGTAACGAAGATTTACATCCATATTAGATTTTAACGTTTATTCTAACTGAGGTTGTGACCTTTCAATTAAAACTAAATAAATAACAACATATATTTTCCTCGGTTTCATTAAATGTTGTTATAATATTTTAAACTTAATATAGATTAAATTAAAAATTGGTAATTTTTAATTTTCAATTTTATAGTAAAATTTAATATTAGTCAGTTAGAATGTTTTATATTTTAGTCTAACCCTAACCTTAAGGCATTAATTATTATAACCAAGGTTCGTAGTCAAGTTTTTTGAATTCTCATATACTTGTATTTTGATTGGTTATTCCAGGTTATGTAACAGCGTTTCCCCTAGTGAGTGGTATCTGGTCGATTTGAACCTTTTAAAACACTTTTTTCTACGTTCAACACCATCACTTGATAAGACACCAGAAGTGTTGAAACAAAATGATTATTTTTGTAGTGATTTTATGACATATTTATGTTATAATTTTCGAATAAATTATATATATATATATATATATATATATATATATATATATATATATATATATATATACAGGCTGTCCATAAATGTCGTGTGCACTTTAAAAAATTTATAACTTTATTTGTATTTGCGACAGAAATAATCTGTAAAAAATGTTATAAAGTTTAATGTACCTAGTTTTAAGTATAGCTAAAATAACTAATGTGATTTCATGCATTACTGTAAATCAGTTGACAAATGTTTTCCGTGAACTGCAAAATCGTATTACTCTTTGTATTGCTAATGATGGAGGACATGTGGAAACTTAAATAAAATTTCAATAAAACCTTAATATAGATTTATTTTTTCTAATCCTTTTTACAAATTATTTCCATCGCAAATACAAAGTTACAATTTTTTTTAAAGTGCACACGAACTTTATGGACACCCCATATATATATATATATATATATATATATATATATATATATATATATATATATATATATATATATATAAATACCCACACAGCATATATACTTTTTATCACTTTAAATGTTGTTTTTAGTAAATACTCGTATTTGAGAAGACGTTCCACTTATTTATTCCATATTATATTTATTTTCGTCTACCCGTCTGAATGTCCCATAAATTTTCTTAAAGAAAATATTAGGCTCTCTGGTAGGATTCGAACCTGCGTTCATCTGGGCAAAGGGAGCTATCGTAGGGATAATAGCTTTTCAGTATCGTGCAACTTTTTGGGACATTTGGTAGAGAAGGAACTAGTCATCTTGAATGTCAACGGAATTATCCACTAAAAATAACGTTTAAAGTGCTAAAAGAATATGACGGTTTATTAAAAGAAATCCATTAGTTTGTCTAAAATTTGGTTTGTTTACCTTTGGTTACGAAACTGTGTATATATATATATATATATATATATATATATATATATATATATATATATATATATATATATATATATATATATATATATATATATATATATATATCTGTGTGTGTGTGTGTGTGTGAGGGAATCAAATAGAGAGAGTGATAAGTGTGAATAGAGAGGGAATGAAGAATGGAAGGAAGCAATGAAAGAAGGAAGGAATGAACGAATGAAGGAAGGAACGAACGAACGAAGGGAGGAAGGAAGGATGGAAGGAAGTATATAAGAAGAGAGGGATGAAGCGAGATGGAGGGAGAGCGGGAGAGACAGTGGATATAAGAAGAGAGAAGGATGGAGAGAGAGAGAGGGATGGAGGGAGAGCGGGAGGGAGAGCATCTGATAATTTTTTAAAAAGAGTAAATAAAGTGAATTCAGAGGAAGAGAGTGGGGTTAGAAAGAGAAAGGGAGGGAGATAGATAAAGGAGGGACAGAGAATGAGGGAAAAATGTATGTGAGGGCAGAGGGACTGCATCTTCCTCATGCTTTGGAAACCATTGCAAACAGAATTTGGACGACAAGGAAAAAATATTTGAAAATACTGCAAAGCCGTCATCGAGAAGAATCCTTCTGAAAACGTTAAGAGGATAATAAAATGGAGAAAAAAACTACACCGGATAATATTGTTTACCAAACGGGTTGATATCCCTTTTAAAGTTTTCTCTGTTTTGCACGTCTAGCCAAGTGGTTAGCCTGCGATTTTTAAACAGAGGTCTGGTGCCAGTTTAATGCAATCTTTCTATCAAAAATACAAAAAGCAAACGAATAATTCCGTTGACATCCTGGACCAGTAGTCGCCAACCGGTGGTGACGTGAAAAAGTTTTGATGGACCGCAGAAAAATTGGGGCATTATTTCAATTTTTACGAACCTTCAGATTCAGAAATGACGAATAACTAAACGTATTATGGATGGTATACATATTCAAGGCCTTATGTAATCTCGAAATAAACACGAGTACACGAGTAAACAAACGTGACATCATCCAGACATAGTATCAACCTAACATCACTTGCACACTATAACTTTGTTAACCGACATCCATTAAACATGGCACGTGGAACTACAACAGTCTACCCAAGTGAGCGAAATAAAGAGTTCAGTTCGACATTCCAACCACCTGAAGAAGGCCAGAGCGTACAACGGCCGAAACGTTGTTATAAATATGGCGACGGAGATGAGGACAATAGTCCGAATAATGTAAATAATGAACTTTGTTACCTTTAACGGGTGCATTTCATATTAATAATATAAAAGTTTTCCGATTATAATTATATAAATGTATTTACCTTTTTTTTTTCTAAATTCATATTAGTGGTCCGCCATATTTAAAATTATACATTTAGTGGTCCAGGAAGTTCAAAAGCTTGGCGACCGCTGTCCTAGACGACATGCTCCTCCTCTGCAAAATGTTCCAGAAAGTTGCCTGATACTGAGAATCTACTTACCCCGACACCAAATAGACTCACCCAATTAAAACCGCGAAGAACATCTACCGTGTATACACGAGTGTCGTACGATTTTTTTTATGTTCAGTTGTTTTCGCAACAGAATAAGGGATCGCATTAGACACAGGTAATTTTTTTAGAGGTTAAAAATCATGCATTTTCTGTTACCATTTACACTAGATACAGGGAGTTTATTTTCTTTTCTTGATGGGTTAGAAATAGGGGATCGATTACATTACAGATCCTTGTTTGGATTTTGTCAAGAACCTCAAGGCAGGAACACCAGATCAGATATGGCAGCAGTATTCAATAAACGGACGACTGGCAGATTTACGAATGTGCAATATGAGCTCTAACAAGAAAAAAACCTTCTAGCAGGACACAGTGACACAACTTTTCTTGTAGTCGATGCAGCTATTTCTAGAAAAACAAGGTAGCCACGCCATGGCTGTGGGAAAGTGACTGATGTCTAGATGCCACGTCTGGAATTATAACATCACAGACCCTTATTTGGCTATTGTTGAAAATATCGAGATATATAGCAGGAACACCAGACCAGATGTAGCGGCAATATTGAATGCAATGGCGAATGGGAGACTTGTAAATATAAAACTTTACAAAATGTGTAATAATTAGCCAAGTTTTGATGAGTTTGAACATCATATGAAAATCTTATGTAGTACGAACTTTTGCTACTACCCTCTGTGAACAGCGGCGTTAAATCAACCGGCATGGTACCATTCCAAAATAAATAAATTAGTTTTGCCTTGCACTTCGTGTATATAATTATGTTTAATGACATACCACTTAAGAACATAGATGATCATGGCTCTACAGTTTAGACAAACCCAGTTTAGACAAATATTTTATCTACAGTTGAGGCTACGAGATGTGGATCCATACTTTCCCCAAGAACATTGGCGCGAAAATGAAAACTAAACCGACAAGGCTGTAATTCGAACTCGATTCGCTGGTTGCACTTTAGTCGCCGATAACCATTGTGCTACCTACACATCTTTTATAACAATTACTTGAAGTATGAGATGAAATCTAAGCTGGATGTGTATTCTTACTTCTAACAAAGTATTATTTTATGTTTACGTTGACAAACATATGTTTCCTTTGTTCGCCGGGTTATAAATATTCATAAGTCCTGTCACGCGCAGGCTTCCATAAAATTAAATATGACTTCGATGAATTATTATCCTCGTCTTGGACCTCCGGAGGTAGTTTCATGGTTAGAGCTTCAAATCTTAATCTTAGAGGTTCAACGTTCCATCTACAGGGTTCATAACGTTTGTATCAATGGTGATTGATTCTTTAGTTTGGCAACGAAAACTGATTTTAAAAATATTTTGAAGAAAGATCTAGTTTCGAAGCAATGTTCTATACAAATAATTGCTAATCTGGCATTTATTGATGGGGAATAACGAAACGATAACGAGAGAAAACGAGACACCAAAGCCGCAGAAGGTCAAATACACTAAACAGGACTAAGTTAAAGTTTATAAAATTTGTGAGTAAGCAAAGAGTTATTTCCCTTTGGGTTTTGACGTCATCATGCTGATTGCATAACGGCTGGTGAGTGACGTCAGTTTGTAGAATGATGAACGTCAGTTGCTGTTTAATACGACCTGAGGCAAGACATGTCTGCCCACGCCAGTTGTTATGCCAGAGGTGGCGAATTAGTGACATTACAATCCGACAGTCATAGAGGACACCACAAGAAGTTTCATGATTAGAGCTTCAAATCGTAATCTTAGCGGTTCAACGTTCCATCTACAGGATTTATAACGTTTTTATCAGTGATGACTGATTCTGTAGTTTGGCAACGAAAACTGCCTTTAAAAAATATTTTGAAGAAAGAGCTAGTTTCGAAGCAACGTCCTACACAAATAATTGCTAGTCTGGCATTTCTTGATGAGCAATAACGAGAACGTCAGTTGCTGTCTAATACGACCTGAGGCAAGACATGTCTGCCCACGCCAGTTGCTATGCCAGACGCGGAGAAGAGTGACGTCTCAAGCCGACAGACAAATAGGGCATCACCAGCCTGCCAGTTTAACCGTTGGGATATATTACAAATAAGAGCCTCTCTTTTTTTTCCTCTTTCACACTCATTGTTTGATACAAATATTATAATTTCTTTCAGTGGGACAAAGTAGCAACAAGTATGTATATATCGGTATAATAAATCTATTTTAGAATCAAGCATATTTATCATTCTATTCTTCATATGATAATATTTAATAATATCAAACATGTATGTCGATGTCTAGGGATATCTCATTTAGTTATTCTATTTTGTATCTGTCTATATGTACAGTTTTTACATTATTCGGACTATTTTCCTCATCTTTGTCGCCATATTTATTACAACGTTTCGGCCGTTGTACGCTCCGGCCTTCTTCAGGTAGTCATTCTTTTTATACTGCTCACTTATTGCTCACCCTGTTTCCACTGAGTCTTAGAACATAGTTCCCGTCCCGGGGATTGGGATCTCAATTACGAAGTTACCAAATTCATGAACGAACATTTTAATCTACTTGACTATTGTCTCGTGGGAGCATTCTCTGTGGAAAACTTGGAGCTTTTCCTTTGTAAATAATTGCTTGTTGATGTAAAGGGCGCAGGGAAAGTGGTGAAGAATATGCAGAAGTATTAGAGAAAAGCGTAGAAGATAAAAAAATAAATAAGAAAGAGAAGATAGAAGGCCAATAAAAAAGTATCAGGGAAAGCGTGGGATAAAAAAAAACAGGAAAAATGAAAAGCTGAAGAAGAAGAAGAAGAAGAAGAAGAAGAAGAAGAAGAAGAAGAAGAAGAAGAAGAAGAAGAAGAAGAAGAAGACGCGGAGGCAGAAGAAAAAAGAAAACGAAGAAAAGGAAGAAGCAAAAGAAAACGAAGAAAAAGAAGCAGAAGAAGAAGGAAACGAATAATAAGAAGAAAAGCAACAGTAGAAGAGGAGGAAGAAGAAAAGCAGACGACGACGAAGAAATAGAAGAAGAAGAAAAAGAAGAAGACGACGACGACGAAGAGGACGAAGAGAAAGAAGCAGCAGTAGCATCAGTAACAGAAGAAGAAGAAGAAGAAGAAGAAGAAGAAGAAGAAGAAGAAGAAGAAGAAGAAGAAGAATAGTTGGGAAACAAAGAAGCAGATGAAGAAGCAGAAGATGAAAAAGAAGAAAAAAAGAGGCACAATCAGCAACTGAATAATAATAATAATAAGAAGAAGAAGAAGAAGAAGAAGAAGAAGGAGAAGAAGAAGAAGAAGAAGAAGAAGAAGAAGAAGATGAAGATGAAGAAGCCGAAGAAGAAGTAGCAGAAGAAGCAGAGCATGAAAAAAGAAAAGGAAGCAGCAGTAGTAGCAGAAGAAGCAGCTGAAGAAGAAGAAGAAGAAGAAGAAGAAGAAGAAGAAGAAGAAGAAGAAGAAGAAGAAGAAGAAGAAGAATGAGTAGGAGGAACGGAAATTTGGTCAAAAATTTAAAAAGATACTTCAAAATAAACAGAAACAAGTTAGGAAACAGATTTCAGGCGCCGCGGATTTATTTTCGCCATTTTGTGAGCTACGCTACAGAAGAATTTAAATTTTAAAGCTGCTGTTCATTTTATGAAAGTTTTCGTGTTCTCTTTCTTGTATTCTACTGCCAATCATTCCAGCATTTTTCTCCCATAGTCTGTTATTTTTGTTTTGTCTTTTTGTCTTTTAGACAGTAGAATGAACTGTACCATCTCTCATAAATACAAACTGTCAGAGTCAGTTGGGGACGTTTTTCGGCACTACGGTGCCAAAACGATCATGACTGTCGAACTCGGACGAGGCTTTGCCGTCAGGGCAAAGTTTCATCTGGGGAGGTTGACAGTCCTTGAACCCGTTTTTACGAGTTCAAAGGGAATATTTGTGGCCGAGCCTACGGGCTCGGTGAACCCACGATAAACCGGCCTTGTGCCATATCCGACCCACGTGGGGGGCGTTAAATATAGAGGTTTTTGGAAGTAGTAGACGCAGTGCTAATCTACCGTTCACACGTACACCGCTAGCTACTTTTACTAACACTATTGTTTTGTATATATCTTCAATATACTTGTTCAACCTACCTTCGTCTTCCGTGTCTTTCTTTCTGGCCCCTAAACAGGCCACAACAAAAACCTATTAATAGAGTAATGCGGAACATATAATGTAGAATAATATATACGAAAAAAATAAAGAATTTTCCTATACCTGAATATTAAGTTAATCCAGAACCTATATTGGCAGCAAATCTCTTGCAATTGGAGAAAAACCGAATTCAGTAAATATACTAAAAGAGAAAGTGGTGTAAGACAAGAATGTTTCTTTTCGCCGGACTACGTCAACCTTTTACATTGAAGCCATTAAAGGAATTAACGATTACTGTTAACTCTGCTTGTCGTCTCTCAGACTCTGGACGGAGAGGAACCCAGACGAGGATATCCCGAACCCGACCCGTTTATACGTGGTCTACGGGCAATTTTTGTCCGAGCCTACGGACTCGGAATGCCCCACGTAAAAAAAAACGGTTATGTGCCAAATTCCCACTTGGTGGGGAGGTCTCGGGTAAATACCGAAGCTATTCCGAGAGAACTAGAAGTCCCAGCTGGATTCAAAATTGTCGAATAATATAAGATATTCAGATCACACAGTGTTGATAGCAGACACAGAGAGGAAACTACAAGAACTCCTACAGATGGCAGTGAAGAAAATCGCAAAGAAAGGACAGTTACAAGAAGACAGGATACCTGGGTTTTTAACAAAAGAAACAGCTGAACATGCTTAAAATCAGGAAGAGACGATTTCTGGAGCTTATAATGAGAATAGATGGCTTGGGAAATTTGATACTCACAGGATATATTGAAGGCAAGTGGAACAGATGAATGCCGTACATAAAAATGAAAGCTTGAATAAACGGATGTCGGAACAAGGTTCAGGAGAGTCAGCAAAAAGACAAAATTTATTTAGAGCTACAAAGACAGACATATTTTTTTTAAACATACAACGTGTATTAACACGTGCGATACCCTGTCTTCATCAGCCGCCGACCAGGGGTGATATCACGGTTTCGGTGGCTATGGCGGGACCGCCACCCCTAGCGCCACCAGCAGATATATAGTATGAGTGCGATAAGAACATACGCCGATAACTCAGGAGTGGGATCTTTAACTGATGCCAGATTGCTCGGGTTTCTATCCCGACTTGAAACAATCGGATATCTAACCACACTGATGAGCTATGATACAGCGAAAGAGTCTTGTATGTGGATGACTATGTTACGCTCTCGATATTCGATCGAGTACTATAGAGAAAAGGCTAATTTCAAAACAGTAGCCGCCGCTGCTACTAACACACCGCTCTTAATTCATGAATTGAGCCCTTTGGATGCAGGCGTTTTTATACATCCGTATATAATACGTTAAAATTTACCTTTCTCTGCTGTGCACCAATAGCTTAGGGGTAGGATCTCTGACTGATGTCAAATCTGTCGGGTTTCATTCCCAGCTTGAAACAATCGGATGTGTGGCAACACGTACGAGCTGTGATACAATAAAACAGGCTTGTGTGTGGATGATCATATATATATATATATATATATATATATATATATATATATATATATATATATGTACTATCATCCACATACAGACTTTTTCGCTGTATCACAGTTCATCAATGTAGCTAGACGTCTGAATTGGCGTCAGTCGGAGATTCTACCTCTAAGCCGTTGGCAAACGGCAGGGATGAAGGTGAATTTAAGCGTATTTATTTTTAGATAAACACACAGTGACTGAGAGAAATTAATTCGCTCTGCCGAAGAGTCTTGCATTATTAGCTGTAATAGTCACTGTTTACAAACTAATACTTCCTCTCCAGAGAGCTCAACCAAATTAAATTTTTCAGGAGCATATATATTGTCATACACAGACAGACCGTTTTGCTGTATTACATCTCATCAGTGTGGCTAGACGTCCGGTTGCCTCTAGCTAGGAAACCCGGCTGAATTGGCATCAGTTGGAGGAAATTTAAGCGTACATATATATATATATATATATATATATATATAATTTTGTATTTAGGCAACAATTCTTCGTTTATGCATGTTTCATTAAAAATGACAGACGAGGTACTAAGGTTAAGATTTTTATTTCATTTATCTTGTTGGAACAAGAGCTGATAAAACCGGACTCATAAATAATTACATTGGTTACACTACTACATGCTTATCCAGACGCCTTACGTTAGACCTATCTGATCACAGCTCCATTAGAACCCATTTAAACACACACCCAAACGTACCAGACTCCATTAGAAACATACTAGTAGAAAACACAAATATAATAACTTCATACACTTGTAAAAAAAGATAAAAAATAATGGGAGCTTTAATAATAAAAAAGACAAAGCCAACTCTTAACAGTATTAACTACGAACAAGGACACAATGTGCTAACCGTATTCGGAAATAAAAACAGCTCCACAACACACTAAAACACACATATAATGCGCACACTCAATTAAGCTGAAAAATTGAATCTTCCTTGATAATGGCTAAAGGTAGAGTCGAAAGCGCTCGGAACTATAAAACATTTGGACAGTTTTTACACACCCTTTTTCCAGAAAAGAAAGCTCTTGTTCGAACACAAGAAAAATTAAATAAAAAGCTTAACCGTAGTACCTTGTTTGTCGTTTTTAATGAAACATGCATATATATATATATATATATATATATATATATGTGTGTGTGTGTGTGTGTGTGTGTGTGTGTGTTTGTGTATGTGTGTGCAAATATATAGAAAATAGGAAAGAACACGTTAGGTAAATAAATTAGTTTTTGTCTCCTGCTTTTGAAACATGAGAACTCTTATGTAGCGAAGGAATCATATTTTTAATATATATATATATATATATATATATATATATATATATATATATATATATATATATATATATATATATTTACTTATCAAGAACATTTCGAAGGAATATATATTTACTTATCAAGAACATAGCGAAGGAATCATATTTTTAATATATATATATATATATATATATATATATATATATATATATATATATATATTTACTTATCAAGAACATTTCTAGAGAAAAAGTATATAAAAGTGGAAAAAGTTTTCTTGTGAGGCGTTTCGACAATTAGAATTTCTTCGGAATAATTTTATGGTTACGCTGATGGGTCTACACATTCACACGAACGAAAGAGAGACGCAGAGAATTTTAAATTTTAAACCAATTTTTTTTTTTATATGAGTTTTTGGCATATAATCTAGCCGATATCATTTAGATTTTTCATTCCTTTTTGTTTCCATCGAATTTGTTATTAAATATCACACATTGTGATAATCGAACAGCTAGCAAGAATAATGAAACGTTGTAGGAACATGAATGCAAATTCATATATATATATATATATTACATGAATCATTCATACAAAAAGCAGATAGTGAAGTTAATGATATAAATGGCGAGAATACATCTTCGCAAACAAATTCATTAAAATACATTAACCACGAACTTGTAGATGAATCTTATGTTTCACCTTTCTTAGCAAAATTACTGCTCTCACAAACAAACGTACACAACAATATCGTAAAATCAAAAGAAAATGGTTGAATCGGCCAACACAAATATAATGATAATATTCTCCACACGTGACATTAACTGACGTTATTTTCAGTTAACAATATGAAAATAGCGTTCCCTACATTCCAGTTGCTAAGAACACTCTGCCTTTTGTTTTTATTAATTTCCTTGTTTAATTAAATTCATTTCGTTTTTTGCTTTGAGAAAGTCCACATTGGACGAAACGAAAATTAATAGTGTTTTCCTATTGTCATTTATATATATATATATATATATATATATATATATATATATATATATATATATATATATATATATATTAAACATTTGGCAGCATGTATTTTATATACAAAGAAATAATCACGCATAGAATCAATCAGCAATATTAATGCGATTATTGGCGATATCACATCGCTAGTAGAATATAATGTATCCATTAAAATACTGTTTATCCATAGAATGATGTGATCCTCATTCATAAAACTGTTGTCAGTTGTTTTCCAGTTTATATTTTTTTTAAATGCGAGTACTTTCGAATAATCCTTTATTCATCCTCAGGCATATTTTTTTCCATTAAAATTATGAGTTAGAGACGAAATAATTGTTTGTAGACCGAAAGATGTTTTTTTCTTAAGAATGTGCTATTATTGACTGTTGTATACAATATCGGAACGTGCAAAGTCGCAACGTTAGGTTTTTCAAATTTTAAGTGATAATTTTTTATTTGAATTTTTTTTTCTGTGATGTGGTAAATCCACGTATTCTACTTTGACAAGTGTTTTCAGTTAATATGTCATGAACTAAGTATATAGTTCAATTAATTTAGTGTAATGTCTCAGTAGTTTTTTTTATGAATTTTTTGTACTGCGGATCAATAATGGCACATTCTTAAAAAAAACATCTTTCGGTCTACAAACAATTATTTCGTCTCCAAGTTTTAAATTTAAAGGAAAAAATATGCCTGAGGATGAATAAAGGATTATTCGAAAGTACTAACTAGCATATTAAAAAAATATCGCCAATAATCGCATTAATATTGCTGATTGATTCTATGCGTGATTGTTTCTTTGTATATACATACATACATACATATATATATATATATATATATATATATATATATATATATATATATATATATATAGGAATGATGCAAATATAAAACGAACGCTTTTTGGAATTATTTAGTACACACATCAGCAGGTTTCAGCAATTAAAGCCGATTTTATCATTTTTTTGTCACTTTTATACTAATTAAACTAATCCCTGTTGCAGACGCCTGCTCGGACACATTTGTGTTTAATCAACTGCCAAAGTATCAACCTGTGGTTTAAAGAGTAACTATGCTGAATAGACAGTTTATGAGAGGTAGTTCATAATCTGACGTGATTTTTAAACAAAACCCGTACATTTACACCCTCGTTCACGAGGTCTTGTGACTTCGTGCCAGCACGACCATCGACGGTGTCTGAATAGTTTCATCACTCTAGTTTTACTCACAAGGCTGGTGCCAATCCATGACACAATTTTCCGTCTCTACCCAGCCATGCCGCAAAGTAAGGTCGTCTCTTCACCCCGATATCATAATTCTCTTAGACTAGTGTGTGATTAACACCCGGGTCCCATCGTCGGAACATTAACCTTCCAACGATTAGTGTCTATTATTGGGAAAGCGTTCTCAGTATAGGAGACAGAGCGTTTAAAGATATAGACATTGTGGACATCGGAATCAACACTGCATGGTGATTGTTATGTATTTATTTACTTAAGCGCAAATACCTTTTGGAAAGATATAAACCTTCCTCCTCTCGTCTCAGTTATATGTTAATTAGTAGAACTTGTATCAGTAGATCATTATTATCTTTACACTATTTACATTATTCGGACTATTGTCCTCATCTTTGTCGCCATATTTATTACAACGTTTCGGCCTTTGTACGCTTCGGCCTTCTTCAGGTGGTTGGAATGTCGAACTGAACCCTTTATTTCGCTCACTGGGGTAGACTGTTCTAGTTCCACGTGCCATGTTTAATGGATGTCAATTATCTCCTGTTAATTTCCCTCTGAAAGTTCTCCACTGCCTTAGCCGGGGATTGAACTCACACTCTTTTGGTCCTGTCACTGGATCTAACTAACGCCTTTATCCACTGTGTCATGTGTATTTTACGAACCGTGTCACCTGAAGAAGGGCAGAGTGTACAACGGCCGAAACGTTGTGATATGGTTGATAAACATAAGGACAATAGTCCGAATAATGTACATAATGTATACCTCATCTCAGAAATATAGACAGATCATTATCTTTCAAAATATTTTCTGGTTTTAAAAAAACCTGCAAAAGGTTGATAAACCGTAAAAATATGAAAGAATTATGTTTCTCTCGTTTCCAGTGTAATTAAGTTTTGTTTTCGAGAACCTATGTAACAAACTTTATGTCTGCTTTCAAAAGTTTTAATTGTACTTTTTCTCTACGCCCACTTTTTTTCGGGTACACAACCCTAGATTCCCTTTCATTTCCATTCGTGTTGCTCACTTGTTCGCCCCCCTCTTTTTTTCTTCTTCCCGATTTGTATCTGGCGCTATTTCTGTTTTGTTTTGTTTTGTTCCTGACTATTATCGTCAATAAATTTTCTAAACCGACAATTTTTTCATCTGAAATTTACTTTCTCTGTTATCTACGTTCGAATAAATGTTTTTTGATTTTTTTTTTTCTTCTTCCTCCACTAATGGACCGGATTCTACAAAGGAATCTGCAGATCAATCGTCATCATTTGAAGAAATGAAGGAATTGCAAGATTTCTTTATTTATTCTTTCTTTTTCTTTATTTTTTTTTCATAAAATGTAAATGAAAAGTGATCATTTTTTTCTCAATCAATGTTTACTCAAAAAGAATATTTACTCCACTGTTACACATCTCAAGAGAGAAGAAGAAAATAAAAAGAATATTGACCAAATCAAAAATGTCCACTACGGTATATATATATATATATATATATATATATATATATATATATATATATATATATATATATATATATATATATATATATATATATACATATATATATATATATATATATGTGTGTGTGTGTGTGTGTGTGTGTCTGTGTGTGTGTGTGTGTGTGTGTGTAATAAGGAATAAGTTGATGTCTCCTCTGAAATCAAAGTTGTTTCTTTTACCTGGTTATAATTTCGAATGGTCTTTTACGCACTGTGTCACTTTAACAACGTCCTATCATGACTCTCCACAACGTCCTATAATGACGTAAATGTGTAAATTGCTCTCAAGTAGTTTGCAACACCGTATTTAACATCTCTCAGTTGCGTCTCTGTCTTTGGACAGAGTGCGCTCAGGGGGCTTCTCTGTCAAAGGACAGAGTAGGAACTGGGAAAATAATACTAAAGAGATGCCCAGCCCTGGAGAACAGCTACCCGAGGCTGCACCCTCCCATTACACCAGAGGGAGGGATCGGTGCTCGCACCAAGGCCAGCGCCTCTCCGAAGTTTACGGGGGCTGAGGGGAATTTTTGTTCCTGTTCCAGGTGTACGCGCTCGGGTCCCCACCTTAAAAATAGACCTTGTGGGGGAACAGATTAAATATCACGTTCTATCATGACTCTCTACAACGTCCTATCATGACGGTCCACAACGTCATATCCGCTGCAGTTCTAGACCAGTGTTTTTTTTTTGTTTCCGCAAAAGGTCGCTAGGGGTTCCGCGAGAAACAATGATAAAAAGGCTAATGGATTTTTAAGCCATTTTTTTTTATTTAATATTATATTCGTAAATTTATTATACACGTACGGCATTTTATTGGAAAAAAATCCCCTTCCTAGTCTTTAAAGAACAAAATATATCAAAAAAGAAATCTGAGATATAGAAAATAAAAACCTTATTGTTAATGTACGCCGATTCCTGCACATTGCTCATATAATACCTGTTATTTTTTTTTAAATAGTTTCACTTTATTTTACTATATTTTTATTTTCATGTTCAAGATTTTAGACAAATTTCTTACATAGTTAAATGTATAAAACAGAGTTTCTCAACCGGTGTTCGCTGAAACCTTCGTGTTCCGCAAGAGGTCACTAGATGTTCGGCTTAAAACAGTGATAAATACGCTAATGCATTTTTGAGAATTTTTCTTTTTTTATATTCGTGATTCTGTCTATACACGTTCAGCATATTGTTGGAAAATTCTAGGTTATTTTTTTCATAAACGAGCAACATGTTTATTTTTTTTGCATTGCAAACAAATTTGACAAAAAAGGGGGCCTTTTTATTTCCTTAAAACAGTTATCCGAAAAAATATATTCACCCCGTGAACTACGAAATATGAAAGAGATAGATATGACTCATGGTTCATAATATTTTTTTGTGAAGAAGTTCCTTGAGATATATAAACTATTTCAAGGGTAAAATGTTAAGAAACGCTGTTCTATACAATATTTGTTCGATTATTTCCCATCTAAATCTATCTTCCGCTAGCCATTTAAACAAGTTTGCCGTCAATATTTTTGATTATTACGGGACATTTTTTCCCGTAAGTATCAAAATATTGAATATTGTCTGAAATCATCATCGATATGTTTTGTTTTGCTTTTCTTTTATGAATGTCTGGATCCTTATCATAAACTTATTACCGCCATACCTTGCTGTACCACCGACTTTCTGACTAGTATCCTCACCATTTTTAATTTTACCGCCAAATTTCAACCGCAGTTCCTTAAATTCTTGTTTCTGTTTGAATTCATGAGTCAAAGCGTCCGTACAATTATACAAGATGTCGTCAAAAATATAATGAAATTAAATGAAAATAAATGCAGTGTTTATTGACTTAAGCAAAATTAATGGTTAAAATTAGGAACTATTAATGTTTATTGACTTATGAAGATTAACGGTTTTTAATTAAATGTTAAATAAAATGAAATGCATGTTCGTCAATATTAAATTCTGAAGACGTAATAAAAAGTGAGTACATATTTTTTTTAGACATTCTGTACATTGTTTCTTTCCGACAGGTTTCCTTGTTTGTTTTTGATCCGAAAATTTCAACTACTGTTTCTTTAAAATCTTTTTTGTCTGAATTTCTGCGATCAGGTATTCTCACAATGATACATTGTTTCATTCGGTTTAACGTCTTCGATTTTGTTTTGTTTTATTGCAATGTTTCACTCACTGGTTTCTCAGACCTTCTGTGTGCCTGATTGAATCTTCCCGACTGGTTTGCTTGTGTTTTGTGATTGTTATGACGATCAAACTTAGTAGTCGTAGATAATTTACATACGCCCCCTCAAAGTTGCCCATGAGCTAGAGTTATAGATCTCTTTATGCTAATTAGCTAAACCAATCCCACTAAATCGCCCTGAATCTTTTGGGTTTCACGCCCTGCGCGAATCTATGGTTTCTTCTACATTCCCTCTCCTTCTCACTGGTTTCACGTGTATTTCTCGTTTTGGGGGACCTTGATCTAGTTCTTTTATTCTCAGTGTTCCATGTTTCGTACTAATAAACTTTCGAAGGACTTTGATCGTCCATTCATTCCTTTGCTCTGCTTTATTGGTCATCTATTTAGTCATTCAAACTAGTTTCGCTTTTGTACGTCCTCGTAATTTTGGCTAGCTCTTAACTGGTTTGCATGCGCAACAATATTTCCTTGCATATTAGTGCTGTGTTGTATCCTTTTAGGATTATGAAATCCGCCATTTTCTTTATTTCTTTATTACCATGTGTTTTAATTAATAGATCAAGACATGGTTAATGGAGCCCTAATCTGTCTGTCCATTAATATAAAACAGGCTCTCTAACCTCTCACCATGTGGTATCGTTCTGTACCTCAAAAAATCTTGGTAGGTAAGTTGCAATCTTTTTTTGCTGAGAAGAAAATGCTTTCAATCCCATCTTTATTGTTAGGACCATTTGTTCAGCAATCCATTTTCATTGAGGGGAGTAAGGAGGTATTTTATATAGGACACAGCCAATCTTCCTTAACCATAAGCATAGACTTTCATCACAGAATTCGGGAGCATTATTACTTACTAATGTCTTTAGTTCTCCATATCTAGGAAATATTAAGCGTAATATTTGTTTTACAGTAATAGTTTTTTTTATCCTGCACTCGGAAAACATCAGGCCAGGCGGCAAAAGCGTCAAGCATTATTAGACATAAATCTACCTCGATAACTTGTGCGTGATCCATATGAAGTCTAGATCATGGTTCTGCTTCCTTCGGCTAAAAGTGTAACTTATTGTAAGAAAAATTCTTTATTTCAGAAGATTTAGAACATTTGCACACGTAGTTCCTACGTTTTGGGTGTTTCCCGGCCACCACACTTCCAGTTTTAACTGTTTTTTTTGTGTAGCAATTATCCCACAATGCACATCACCATGTACACTTTTAATCATTTCTTTTCTACATTTTTAAATCCCCACTACAATTTAGAGCATTTTCGATTCATAGTTTGCATCTGGTTTCTTTGTTTAGTCTTTCTGCTTTTGAAAAATTACTCCATTTATTGTTCCTTATTCTAGATAAAATTCGACTTAAGACTGGATCTTGTAACGTCTCCATAATTAGTTTATTCATTGGTAACACATCCGTTTCTGCCTAATGCAAAAATTCATCCTCAACTATTTAATGTTATTTTTCGTTTTGTTCCTTTTCAAAATGTAGTCAGGACAATGCGTCTACGGGTGGTAGCGTGTTTCCTTTCACGTATTATATATATATATATATATATATATATATATATATATATATATATATATATATATATATATATATATATATATATATATATATTAAGCGTTTCACCCAAGCAAGGTCGGACGCCACTAGCACGCAAGGGGTTACAGAGAGTTGGAGCTAGATCAAATAGGAGTGAGGGAGGAAAAGATGAAGAGAAGGATAGGGGATAGATCAGGGCATCTGGAGAGTTCGATTGACATTACATTTGAATAGGTCGAATGTATGGGACCCCCAGTGAGGGTCTAACTCACTACTCAGTCGGAATTGTTCTAGCGAGACAAGCCAGCTAATCATTACACCGCCTAAAGATGCCCCAAAATATAGTGATTTTTTCAAGCGTATCTTAGATGTGGCACAAGGCCGAAAGTATGGGTCACCCTGTGTGGATTGAACTTACTACTCAGTCGTAATTGTTCTAGCGAGTCAAGCTTGCTAGCCATTACACCACCTCGAGGTGCCCAGATTGACTGCCGGATATGTAAACTAGCGGTGTGTCTTAAGTACATGTTATGACAACCGGTCATTGGGTGGCGAATATTTATCCAAAATGGATAACTCGAAAGGGATATTGGTTTTGTCACCGACTTTCCATCTCCCAACCATTGCGTGTGGCGGTACAGCAACATACCTGGAGGCGGACAGACGAACTAAATAACAATGCTTGTCTATTATTGGTCGCAAAAGACTTGATCTGAAAAGAAACTCTATGCTCTTTTTACCCTCTCTTCCCTTTGAAAGTTCTTTCAACCGTACAGAAAGTGAATTGAGTTACATTTCTTACATCCTGCCATAAGACTAGACGATCGTTCTCCAAAGAAAGTAGATCACAAACTATTAGACATTATTTTACTATATATATAAATATATATATATAAATATATATATACATATATATATATGCATACATATATATATGTATGTGTATATATATATATGCATACATATATATATGTATATATGTATATATATATATATATATATATATATATATATATATATATATATATATATATATATTAAATAACTTATAAAGTAAACAACATTATTGTTGACCCGTAGTCTTTACAATAAATGACAGCTGAATACTGACACAGATATAGGGCCATAGATAAAACCAATAAAGACACAATGCCTTCAAGGTCCGATATATATATATATATATATATATATATATATATATATATATATATAATTCCTTTACACTATTAGCAATGTAATTGCAATAATAATATTGATTTTTACTGAGACATTATTTGAGCCATATCCACACACCACCACGTAACTGCACCGGCTCTTGCCTTACAAATACCAAAAGTATCTCTTTCAACCACTGCCGGTGATAGACATCAGCTTCAGCCTCCATCGAGTCGATAGATAATCCGATTTTGACTACATTCCGATCATTCACGGTGGCCCTATCTCTCTTTCACGATGTATTCTGCTATTATTTTAAATTTGTCTCTCTCTCTCTCTCTTCTCTCACCTCTCATTCACCTCTTTTCTCTGTATATCTCTTATCTCTCTCACCTCTTTTCTTTCTTTCTTTCTTTCTTTTCTCTCTCTCTCTCTCTCCTGTCTCTCTTGTTTCTCCTCTCTCTTTCCCCTTTGTCACGCCTGTTTGTCCTCTCTCTTCTCTCTCTCTTCTCTCTCTTCTGCCTGTCCGATCTCCCTTCTATTCCCTCTCTCTCCCGTTTCTACTCTCTCTTCTATTTCATATCTCTCTTCTCTCCCCGCTCTTCCCCTCCCTCTTCTCTTTCTTTCCTCTCCCTCTTCTCTTTCTCTCCTCTCTCACCTCTTTTCTCTCTCTCTCTTTCTATTCTCACTCTTTTCTCTCCCCTGTCTCTCCTGTCTCTTCTCTCTATCACATATCTTTGTGCTATCTCTCTTCTATCCCCCTCTCTCTCCTCTCCTATTTCTTCTCTCTCCTCTCTCCTTTCTACTCTCTCTTCCTTCCTTCTCTTCTCTGTCCCGTTTCACTCTTTGCCCTCTTCTCTCTCTCCTCTCCTCCCTCTGCTCTCTCTCCTCTTTCTCCCGCTCTACTCTCTCTCCTATTTCTCTTTCCACACTTTTCCCTTTCTCTCCCGTCTCTCGCCTCTCCCTCTTCCTTTTATCTCCTCTTCTCCTCATCTCTCTCTCTCTCTCTCTCTCTCTCTCTTTCTCTCTCTCTGGTCGTTGGATAATATTCCTCTCTTCTATCCCCTCTCTCTCTCTCTCCACTCTCCTATATCTTCTCTCGCTCTTCTTTCTCCTCTCTCTCTCCTCTTTTCCCTCCTTCTCTTCTCTGTCTCGTATTACTCTTTTCCCCTCTTCTCTCTCCCCTCTTCTCTCTCCCCAATTTCCCCCTCTTCTCTCTCCCCTATCTCTCTTCCCCTCTCTTCCATTTCTCTCCCATCTCTCTCCCGTCTTTCTCCTCTCCCTTTAATCTTTATCTTCTCTCCTCCTCTTCTCTCACTCTCTCTCTCTGGTCGTTGGATAATATTAGAGACAATAAATTTTAGACACATATTGTTAGGCTATTCAATTAACAACGGTTCCGAAAACGAAGGAAGATGGCCTTCAGCCCTTAGAAATTATGTTAGAGTCACGCGACTGTATGTCACGTGACTCTAACATAATTAGTTGCCGCACAGTGAAGCCCTAGAAGCCCTAAAAGGATCTTACACCGCCTTGTGAAAAATCCCCTTTTTTTTAATTTTTGGTAGTTTTAGAATTGATCATTAAGTGAAGAATCTGTATTGTATTAAATCGATATCTGATTGAATAGTATTTTATGGTACCTCGATGTTGTGAATAATATAAATGAATAAAAAATAAATGAGAAAAAAAACAACGAAAATTTATATTTGTAATAGTCTGTGACCATTGCTCGTGGAAATAATTTCGTTTCTTCTACACGTGCCATCGGTCAGTGTTCGAACTCTAGCAACTTGTATAATTTCGACTGTTCAATTTGTTCAGGATATTTTGTGGAGCATGGAAAATACCTCTTAACTGCTGCTGTTCCCAGCTCAATCCTGACCCGCGGTGGTAGCACCTGTTAGGGTTCCAGGTATGGGCAAATAGTTTACCTCCAAACTGCGAACAAAACACTATGAAAGTATAAAAATACTTTTTCATAGTAAAAAATCTTACCAGTACTACATTTTTGTCAAAGCAATTACTAATGCTCCCAAGAAAATTACATTTCAACTTAAAATGACCCATAATGAGTTAATATGCCGCTAAAGAAATAGTAGTTATTTTTTTTTTCTTTTCAGGGTCAGATTGTTTGAATTTACGGCATATCAACTGTTAAAATGGTTGTCAATGTCGAATTCATATTAGGCACCCGGTGTGGAACGAATTCACTAGTCAAGAATAATAGCCAAACTGACTACTCTCGATAACACCTGATAGATAGATAGATAGATAGATAGATAGATAGATAGATAGATAGATAGATAGATAGATAGA